>JABSTQ010010452.1:0-409875 GCA_013358835.2 Ixodes persulcatus
AAAGATGATGCAGGTTTTGTAGGAGTACATAATCAGTGTGGACGGAATCATGAACCACCGGCTAATCTAGGATGAGAACACACATATGTAGGCATGTGTCATTCTCCTACCACTTCAAAGATGATGCAGGCTTCCTACAAGCACATAATCAGTGTGGACGGAATCATTGAACCACCAGCTAATCTACGAAGAGAACACACATATGTAGGCACTTGTCATTCTCCTACCACTTCAAAGATGATGCAGGCTTTCTATGAGTACGTAATCTGTGTGGACGGAATCATTGAACCACCAGCTAATTTAGGAAGAGAACACACATATGTAGGCACGTGTCATTCTCCTACCACTTCAAAGATGATGCAGGCTTTATAGGAGTACATAATTAGTGTGGATGGAACCATTGAACCACAAGCTAATCTACGAAGAGAACACACTTATGTAGGCACGTGCCATTCTCCTACCACTTCAAAGGTGGTGCAGGCTTTCTAGGAGTACATAATCAGTGTCGACGAAATCATTGAACCACCAGCTAATCTACGAAGAGAACACACATATGTAGGCACGTGTCATTCTCCTACCACTTCAAAGATGATGCAGGCTTTCTAGGAGTACATAATCAGTGTGGACGGAATCATTGAACCACCAGCTAATCTACGAAGAGAACACACATATGTAGGCACGTGTCATTCTCCTACCACTTCAAAGATGATGCAGGCTTTCTAGGAGTACATAATCAGTGTGGACGGAATCATTGAACCACCAGCTAATCTACGAAGAGAACACACATATGTAGGCACGTGTCATTCTCCTACCACTTCAAAGATGATGCAGGCTTTCTAGGAGTACATAATCAGTGTGGACGGAATCATTGAACCACCAGCTAATCTAGGAAGAGAACACACATATGTAGGCACGTGTCATTCTCCTACCACTTCAAAGATGATGCAGGCTTTCTAGGAGTACATAATCAGTGTGGACGGAATCATTGAACCACCAGCTAATCTACGAAGAGAACACACATATGTAGGCACGTGTCATTCTCCTACCACTTCAAAGATGATGCAGGCTTTCTAGGAGTACATATTCAGTGTGGACGGAATCATTGAACCACCAGCTAATCTAGGAAGAGAACACACATATGTAGGCGCGTGTCATTCTGCTACCAGTTCGAAGATGATGCAAGCTTTCGAGGAGTACATAATCAGTGTGGACGGAATCATTGAACCACCAGCTAATCTACGAAGAGAACACACATATGTAGGCACGTGTCATTCTCCTACCACTTCAAAGATGATGCAGGCTTCCTAGAAGTACATAATCAGTGTGGACGGAATCATTGAACCACCAGCTAATCTACGAAGAGAACACACATATGTAGGCACGTGTCATTCTCCTACCACTTCAAAGATGATGCAGGCTTTCTAGAAGTACATACTCAGTGTGGACGGAATCATTGAACCACCAGCTAATCTACGAAGAGAACACACATATGTAGGCACGTGTCATTCTCCTACCACTTCAAAGATGATGCAGGCTTTCTAGGAGTACATAATCAGTGTGGACGGAATCATTGAACCACCAGCTAATCTAGGAAGAGAACACAGATATGTAGGCACGTGTCATTCTCCTACCACTTCAAAGATGATGCAGGCTTTCTAGAAGTACATAATCAGTGTGGACGGAATCATTGAACCACCAGCTAATCTACGAAGAGAACACACATATGTAGGCACGTGTCATTCTCCTACCACTTCAAAGATGATGCAGGCTTTCTAGGAGTACATAATCAGTGTGGACGGAATCATTGAACCACCAGCTAATCTAGGAAGAGAACACACATATGTAGGCACGTGTCATTCTCCTACCACTTCAAAGATGATGCAGGCTTTCTAGAAGTACATAATCAGTGTGGACGGAATCATTGAACCACCAGCTAATCTACGAAGAGAACACACATATGTAGGCACGTGTCATTCTCCTACCACTTCAAAGATGATGCAGGCTTTCTAGAAGTACATAATCAGTGTGGACGGAATCATTGAACCACCAGCTAATCTAGGAAGAGAACACACATATGTAGGCACGTGTCATTCTCCTACCACTTCAAAGATGATGCAGGCTTTCTAGGAGTACATAATCAGTGTGGACGGAATCATTGAACCACCAGCTAATCTACGAAGAGAACACACATATGTAGGCACGTGTCATTCTCCTACCACTTCAAAGATGATGCAGGCTTTCTAGAAGTACATAATCAGTGTGGACGGAATCATTGAACCACCAGCTAATCTACGAAGAGAACACACATATGTAGGCACGTGTCATTCTCCTACCACTTCAAAGATGATGCAGGCTTTCTAGGAGTACATAATCAGTGTGGACGGAATCATTGAACCACCAGCTAATCTACGAAGAGAACACACATATGTAGGCACGTGTCATTCTCCTACCACTTCAAAGATGATGCAGGCTTTCTAGGAGTACATAATCAGTGTGGACGGAATCATTGAACCACCAGCTAATCTACGAAGAGAACACACATATGTAGGCACGTGTCATTCTCCTACCACTTCAAAGATGATGCAGGCTTTCTAGGAGTACATAATCTATGTGGACGGAATCATTGAACCACCAGCTAATCTAGGAAGAGAACACACATATGTAGGCACGTGTCATTCTCCTACCACTTCAAAGATGATGCAGGCTTTCTAGGAGTACATAATCAGTGTGGACGGAATCATTGAACCACCAGCTAATCTACGAAGAGAACACACATATGTAGGCACGTGTCATTCTCCTACCACTTCAAAGATGATGCAGGCTTTCTAGGAGTACATAATCAGTGTGGACGGAATCATTGAACCACCAGCTAATCTACGAAGAGAACACACATATGTAGGCACGTGTCATTCTCCTACCACTTCAAAGATGATGCAGGCTTTCTAGGAGTACATAATCAGTGTGGACGGAATCATTGAACCACCAGCTAATCTAGGAAGAGAACACACATATGTAGGCACGTGTCATTCTCCTACCACTTCAAAGATGATGCAGGCTTTCTAGAAGTACATAATCAGTGTGGACGGAATCATTGAACCACCAGCTAATCTACGAAGAGAACACACATATGTAGGCACGTGTCATTCTCCTACCACTTCAAAGATGATGCAGGCTTTCTAGGAGTACATAATCAGTGTGGACGGAATCATTGAACCACCAGCTAATCTACGAAGAGAACACACATATGTAGGCACGTGTCATTCTCCTACCACTTCAAAGATGATGCAGGCTTTCTAGGAGTACATAATCAGTGTGGACGGAATCATTGAACCACCAGCTAATCTACGAAGAGAACACACATATGTAGGCACGTGTCATTCTCCTACCACTTCAAAGATGATGCAGGCTTTCTAGGAGTACATAATCAGTGTGGACGGAATCATTGAACCACCAGCTAATCTACGAAGAGAACACACATATGTAGGCACGTGTCATTCTCCTACCACTTCAAAGATGATGCAGGCTTTCTAGGAGTACATAATCAGTGTGGACGCAATCATTGAACCACCAGCTAATCTAGGAAGAGAACACAGATATGTAGGGACGTGTCATTTTCCTACCACTTCAAAGATGATGCAGGCTTTCTAGAAGTACATAATCAGTGTGGACAAAATCATTGAACCCCCTGCTAATCTACGAATAGAACACACATATGTAGGCACGTCTCATTCTCCTACCACTTCAAAGATGATGCAGGCTTTCTAGGAGTACATAATCAGTGTGGACGGGATCATTGAAACACCAGCTAATCTACGAAGAGAACACACATATGGAGGCACACGTCCTTCTCCTACCACTTCCAAGATTATGCAGGCTTTTAGGAGTATATAATCACTGTGGACGGAATCATTGAACCACCAGCTAATCTAGGAAGAGAACACAGATATGTAGGTACGTGTCATTATCCTACCACTTCAAAGATGATGCAGGCTTTCTAGGAGTACATAATCAGTGTGGACGGAATTATTGAACCACAAGCTAATCTACGAAGAAAACACACATATGTAGGCACGTGTCATTCTCCTACCAGTTCAAAGATGATGCAGGCTTTCTAGGAGTACATAATCAGTGTGGACGGAATCATTGAACCACCAGCTAATCTACGAAGAGAACACACATATGTAGGCACGTGTCATTCTCCTACCACTTCAAAGATGATGCAGGCTTTCTAGAAGTACATAATCAGTGTGGACGGAATCATTGAACCACCAGCTAATCTACGAAGAGAACACACATATGTAGGCACGTGTCATTCTCCTACCACTTCAAAGATGATGCAGGCTTTCTAGGAGTACATAATCAGTGTGGACGGAATCATTGAACCACCAGCTAATCTACGAAGAGAACACACATATGTAGGCACGTGTCATTCTCCTACCACTTCAAAGATGATGCAGGCTTTCTAGGAGTACATAATCAGTGTGGACGGAATCATTGAACCACCAGCTAATCTAGGAAGAGAACACACATATGTAGGCACGTGTCATTTTCCTACCACTTCAAAGATGATGCAGGCTTTCTAGAAGTACATAATCAGTGTGGACGGAATCATTGAACCACCAGCTAATCTACGAAGAGAACACACATATGTAGGCACGTGTCATTCTCCTACCACTTCAAAGATGATGCAGGCTTTCTAGGAGTACATAATCAGTGTGGACGGAATCATTGAACCACCAGCTAATCTAGGAAGAGAACACACATATGTAGGCACGTGTCATTCTCCTACCACTTCAAAGATGATGCAGGCTTTCTAGGAGTACATAATCAGTGTGGACGGAATCATTGAACCACCAGCTAATCTACGAAGAGAACACACATATGTAGGCACGTGTCATTCTCCTACCACTTCAAAGATGATGCAGGCTTTCTAGGAGTACATAATCAGTGTGGACGGAATCATTGAACCACCAGCTAATCTACGAAGAGAACACACATATGTAGGCACGTGTCATTCTCCTACCACTTCAAAGATGATGCAGGCTTTCTAGGAGTACATAATCAGTGTGGACGGAATCATTGAACCACCAGCTAATCTACGAAGAGAACACACATATGTAGGCACGTGTCATTCTCCTACCACTTCAAAGATGATGCAGGCTTTCTAGGAGTACATAATCAGTGTGGACGGAATCATTGAACCACCAGCTAATCTACGAAGAGAACACACATATGTAGGCACGTGTCATTCTCCTACCACTTCAAAGATGATGCAGGCTTTCTAGGAGTACATAATCAGTGTGGACGGAATCATTGAACCACCAGCTAATCTACGAAGAGAACACACATATGTAGGCACGTGTCATTCTCCTACCACTTCAAAGATGATGCAGGCTTTCTAGAAGTACATAATCAGTGTGGACGGAATCATTGAACCACCAGCTAATCTACGAAGAGAACACACATATGTAGGCACGTGTCATTCTCCTACCACTTCAAAGATGATGCAGGCTTTCTAGGAGTACATAATCAGTGTGGACGGAATCATTGAACCACCAGCTAATCTACGAAGAGAACACACATATGTTAGCACGTGTCATTCTCCTACCACTTCAAAGATGATGCAGGCTTTCTAGGAGTACATAATCAGTGTGGATGGAATCCTGAACCACAGCTAATCTACGAAGAGAACACACATATGTAGGCACGTGTCATTCTCCTACCCCTTCAAAGACTGATGCAGGCTTTCTAGAAGTACATAATCAGTGTGACGACGGAATCATTGAACCACCAGCTAATATACAAAGAGAACACGCATATGTAGGCAGGTGTCATTCTACTACCACTTCAAAGATGATGCAGCCTTTCTAGGTGTACATAACCAGTGTGGAAGGAATCATTGAAACACCAGCTAATCTGCGAAGAGAACACACATATGTAGGCACGTGTTATTCTCCTACCACTTCAAAGATGATGCAGGGTTTCTAGGAGAACATAATCAGTGTGGACGGAATCAATAAACCACCAGCTAATCAAGGAAGAGAACACACATATGTAGGCGCGTGTCATTCTCCTACCACTTCAAAGATGATGCAGGCTTTCTAGAAGTACATAATCAGTGTGGACGGAATCATTGAACCACCAGCAAATCTACGAAGAGAACACGCATATTTATTTATTTATTCACAATACCTCAAAGGCCTTTCGGCATTACATGAGGGGGGGGGGGGTTGGGTGGAGGCAGGTTAGATACACTGAGTAAAAAAAATGCACGCATTCGTAAGTACGAAATCAAAACCCCCAAAACAAATGTCACACTTTATAAGATGAATAAAGGTAAAATATCGACTGTACAACAGAAAGCAAAAATTGCATTTTATACGACGAAAACCGACTGCACAATTAGCTGATAAATAACTTCAATCATCACGACAGAACTTCATGCACATCAGCTTGCAAAAGGTATCTGGCACCTATACTTTGCAAATGGCATCAAACACCCAATAGGTTACGACTATGAGTTGAACTATGAAACTTACTCTATGAAAATGGTTGTTAATTGCGAGCGAAATCTTGTTAGGTCTGAAATGCTGACATCTTCGGGAAGATCGTTCCAAAGTCTAACGGCGCGAGGCAAGCATGAGCTGTTAAATGGCTGTGTAGACCCAAAAATGCGTTTGAAGCTTGTAGAGTTAAAAGTACGTGAATCTTTGTTAGTAGGTTCAAGAAGTGAAGTTCCTTGATTGGAGTAATACATTCTATGGATTAGGCATAATTGAGAAATCTTGCGTCGGGTTTCAAGGGCAGGGATAGAATAGTTTAATTTTATTAATGAAACGCTGTCATAGCGAGAATACGAGGATGAGATAAAACGTGCTGCTCGATTTTGAATAGCTTCAATGCGTTTAATTAGGTAGGATTGGTGTGGGGCCCAAATGGAGGAAGCAAACACCAACTTGGGGCGAACATACGTCTCAAAGGCTAGTTTGCGGAGATGAGGTGGAGCAGATTTCAGATTACGTTTTAGGTAGCCCAGGGTTCGGGATGCATTAGCAGTTATTGTGTTAATGTGGAAAACCCAAGAAAGATCTGAGGTTAGCTCGACGCCCAGGTACTTGTAAACAGACGCAGAACCGATGGGCGAGTTACTGAGCCTGTAGGCAAAGTCGACATTAGTATGTTTACGAGTAAAAGGAACAAGCTTACACTTTGCGATGTTAAGAGTCATTTGCCATTTAAAGCACCAACTAATTACCCGGTCAATATCATTTTGTAAATGTAACTGATCGTTAGTATTATTAATCTGTCTGTATAGCAGCGAAAAGACGTAAACCTGATGTTATCGAAAGAGGAAGATCATTTATATAAATTAGGAATAAAAGCGGGCCGAGGACAGTTCCCTGGGGAACCCCCGACGTTACGTCAGCAAACTCAGATTTAAAATCACCCGCCGTCGTGAATTGTTTTCTAAGAAAAATGAAGTTACGAAGCCACGAGAGGGTTAGATCGTCTATATGAAGTGAGGAGAGTTTAGATATTAGACGGCAGTGCGGCACGCGGTCGAATGCCTTGGAGAAGTCCAGAAAAATAGCATCTGTTTGGGTGTTAAGGTTCATGTTAGTATGAATTTCATGAGTAAATTCAAGCAGTTGAATTTCGCATGAAACCCCCTTGCGGAAACCATACTGGTAATTGTAAAAAAAATTATGTTTCTCAAGATGACGCACGATGTTTGAAAATATGATATGTTCTAGTAATTTGGACACAATGCTTGTTATTGAGATTGGACGATAATTGTTAGGTGAAGGCACGAAGGCATGTAGGCACGTGTCATTCTCCTACCACTTCAAAGATGATGCAGGCTTTCTAGGAGTGGATAATCATTGTGGACGGAATCATTGAACCACCAGTTAATCTAGGAAGAGAACACAGATATGTAGGCACATGTCATTCTCCTACCTCTTCAAAGATGATGCAGGCTTTCTAGAAGTACATAATCGGTGTGGACGGAATCATTGAACCACCAGCTAATCTACGCAGAGAACACACATCTGTAGGCACGTGTCATTCTCCTACAACTTCAAAGATGATGCACGCTTTCTAGGGGTACATAATCAGTGTGAACGGAATCATTGAACCACCAGCTAATCTAGGAAGAGAACACACATATGTATGCACGTGTCATTCTCCTACCACTTCAAAGATGATGCAGGCTTTCTAGAAGTACATAATCAGTGTGGACGGAATCACTGAACCACCAGCTAATCTAGGAAGGGAACCCACATATGTAGACACGTGTCATTCTCCTACCACTTCAAAGATGATGCAGCCTTTCTAGGAGTACATAATCAGTGTGGACGGAATCATTGAACCATCAACCAATCTTTGAAGAGAACAAACATATGTAGGCACGTGTCATTCTCCTACCACTTCAAAGATTATACAGGTTTTCTAGGAGTACATATTCAGTGCGGACGGAATCATTGAACCACCAGCTAATCTACAAATAGAACACACATATGTAGGCATGTCTCATTCTCCTACCACTTCAAAGATGACGCAGGCTTTCTAGGAGTACATAATCAGTGTGAACGGAATGATTGAACCACCAGCTAATCTAGGAAGAGAACACACATATGTAGGCACGTGTCATTCTCCTACCACTTCAAAGATGATGCAGTCTTCCTAGAAGTACATAATCAGTGTGGACGGAATCATCGAACCACCAGCTAATCTACGAACAGAACTCACATATGTAGGCACGTGTCATTCTCCTACCACTTCAAAGATGATGCAGGTTTTGTAGGAGTACATAATCAGTGTGGACGGAATCATTGAACCACCAGCTAATCTACGAAGAGAACACACATATGTAAGCACGAGTCATTCTCCTACCACTTCAAAGATGATGCAGGCTTCCTAGAAGCACATAATCAGTGTGGACGGAATCATTGAACCACCAGCTAATCTACGAAGAGAACACACATATGTAGGCACGTGTCATTCTCCTACCACTTCAAAGATGATGCAGGCTTTCTAGAAGTACATAATACGTGTGGATGGAATCATTGAACCACTAGCTAATTTAGGAAGAAAACACACATATGTAGGCACGTGTCATTCTCCTACCACTTCAAATATGATGCAGGCTTTCTAGGAGTACATAATCAGTGTGGACGGAGTCATTGAACCACCAGCTTATCTAGGAAGAGAACACAGATATGTAGGCACGTGTCATTCTCCTACCACTTGACAGATGATGCAGGCTTTCTAGAAGTATATAATCAGTGGGGACGGAATCATTGAACCACCAGCTAATCTACGAAAAGAACACACATTTGTAGGCAAGTGTCATTCTCCTACCACTTCAAAGATAATGCAGGCTTTCTAGGAGTACATAATCAGTGTGAACGGAATCATTGAACCATCAGCTAATCTAGGAATAGAACACAGATATGTAGCCACGTGTCATTCTTCTACCACTTCAAAGATGATGCAGGATTTATAGAAGTAGATAATCAGTGTGGACGGAATCATTGAACCACCAGCTAACCTGCAAAGAGAACAAACATATGTAGGCACGTGTCATTCTACTACCAGTTCAAAGATGAGGCAGGCTTTCTAGAAGTCCATTTTAGTTTTGGACGTAATAACTGAACTACGCCGCTAACCTATGAAGAGAACACACATATGTATGCACGTCTCTATCTCATACCAAGGGGAAAATCAGAGAGCGATGTAGTAAGGCAAGTTTTCCAGCACTACACTTTGCTTGCCTGAAGCGCCTTCTTAGCTTTTTCCTGAATCTTTTGAACAATGTAGTCCGGGTCTCTAATTGGCATGCTGCGTGTTTGACGAGGATCCACTAATTCTGGAAGCCGACAGCACTGATAAAACTTCTGGAGCCTAGGAGGCATCTCAGTTTCCCAGAACAGGTCGTCTCGGGTAATTGTCTCCACGTGAAAATCACACTGTGTAAATGCACAAAAGATGCAAAACTCGCCCCTTCGAATGTGAAGCTGCCCCTGGATTTGGTACCAGAACTTATTCGTTTTTTTAAGATCAGGTTTTTTGCCTGGCTCACCAAGAAACGTGACCTTTTTCTGATCAACTGCCTCCTGTATCTTAAGGAACTCGGCCCTTTTCGGGCATTTGACTTCAATCAACGTGTCATCACCAACCAGCCCATGAGGGCTTGCTCCAAGGTATGGATGCTCTAGATCAACAAAGAGCCCAAACGGTTGAACAACAACACCCCTGTCGGTCTCAATTTTCCGTAAAGCATAGGCTCATTATCGAGGCCATACTGTGTTGCAACTGAAGAGAACTCTCCGTTGAGAAGACCCACAACGGTGTTTGAACAGCTCGTGGTTGGCATTAACTTGCAAATATGTCCAAAAGACGAAGCAGTGAGTCGTTTTTTTCCCTCAACTTTCCACCTTGGGCATGCGGACTGTCCACAAGTTGCTCGTTAAAGCTCCGAAATACCGTCTTCTGACAGATGAAGCGACTCCGAAAATTCCTGGCAACTACGCTGGAGTTTTTCTGGTTCCATATCTGGCTGCTGTGCTTGAGGACTGTAATCTGCATCAGGTCCAGGACGCACACAAGGAGTCATGTCTAACGAGCGTCTTGCACGGGCTTGCTGCAAAGACCTGCGCTACTTTGAGGCAGCTCGCCATGAAGAAAATGCCCTCTGGTACGCTTTTGTGTACTTCCCAGGATTTTTTTGCACAGTGACTTGTGAACTGCTCGGTGGTACTTCCCTGGTGAATTGAAAGCGACAACAGCGCCAAGACAGCGCATTCGGTATGACCCTCTCAATGAAAAGTTGATCCGCTTCCCACCAACAAACTTTACTGTTTGCTACGAGAGAGTTGACGTGCTCTGCTGCGTTGTTGTCAACATCTAAAATCACGCTGCTGACATTGTTGACGAGTCAATTTGCTGCAACTTCAATCTCATCGTACAAGCCACATTTCTTCAACTCAGGTACATGTTTGACCTCTTCAGGCTTTGCGCCCTTGCAATAGTATGGGGCACAGTAGTGATGCTGCCCGAACACGTGATTTGGCCCATTGACCATCACAAGTGGGCAGCCTTCGGCATTGATCTCACCAGATTCTCTTGCGAGCCTGGCTTCTTCTTCTCCGGCTTTTTTCATAAATTCCAGAGCCCCGGTTTCAATACTTCAAGCCACCGTCTTCTCAGGCTTTGCAAAAGTTTTGCTGGACATGGACGGCACATTCATCGACGCGAAAAGCTCAACAAGGTTCGATTGCCCACTAGCAATGAAAATTATTCCTGACACCGCACCAGTGTTCACGTCCATGCTAGAACTTGTTTCGGTCGTTTGAGGAGGTAACTCCGACTCAATAACATCTTTCTTGTTGCACATCTTGCAAACGAACGTGGAGGAACTGCGCAAACCATGGCTCCGTTCCGAGACATACACCATGTCTGCAAAGGAACAACTGAAAGGAGCATGATCGCAAATCCTTTGAACAGACTGAAATAAGTGCATAATGTCGACCACGCGACGATCTTCGGGCACGGATGCCGCTGGTTGCAAAGTTTCGGACGGTTCGACCGTGGACTCGACCAGAATAGAGTCTAAAATGTTACCTGTTCCTGCAGTCTTAGACCGCTCCGAAGAACCAACCGCCGCCGCCATGGGACATACCGCGTCCCCTTCGCCGAGGAGCGTGGACGGCGAGCCTCGCACTGTCACGGCTTGAGGACCACCTTCGCTCTCCTCGCCAACAAAACCATTCGGGCTGGAACACGATGTCACGATCTCACCAGAAACCTCAACGTGCGAAGCTTCCACACACTGTCGCTTACGAGTATTCTCAATCAGGGACTTCTTTAGCTTTTGCTTGCCATAGGAAGCCTGCTTTCGACCCATGACGCCAGAAGCCATCGCAACGCTTCCGAACGGCAAAAATGTGAACGCAACAAACGCTAAGCTCCGCAGCGTTGAACTGAACCGCGTCCGCTGCAGTGTTGCCAGATGGTGCCACCATAAAAACGCCAAACGACTGGGAGGTATAGCCCAAATATAGCCAAAGTTCTAAACAAAATATAGCCTAAAATAGCCAAGACTAAAACAATGAATTTTAAGCCTTATATTGACAATTTCTCACGCTCTACAATACATGTTACAATCTCTGTTTCAACCCTCAGATGCACCACCTTTTGTGTACTTTATGTTGATTGTGAATTTTTTAAGAAAAACTTAGGAAGGGTGAATATCCGTACAAAACTGGCCCTTCCTTTGTAGGTTTTCAGAAGTACAAAACACACAAAGAAAGCTTTATTGTAAAGCCCGGGAGATATGATCATACAATAACAGGACAAAATACAGAAGCCGAACAGTCACAACACTGGGTGTTTCAAATCGGAACCGCAATATCTCAGGTCCATACTAATTTCCCCCCCGGTCTCTTTTTCTTTGTGAAGAATATTAGTGTCACCCGTTTGTGTTCACGTTATTTCTGATTGTGTTGTCCTTTCTTAGGGTGGGCAGCGACTGGAAGGTAGTCAATGTTTAGCGGTGAAACTGCGGACTTCTCATTTTTACAAACCTGGGCGCCTAAGGATTCTCACAATGGGCGCCAAAGCAGCATTTGGAGGGTTCAGTCTACGTCCGAGCAGAGCCATATGCGTCCGGATTGAAGGCTCCCTACCGGGCCTGTGGTAATAGTGCAATATGTTTGGTTTGCTCCACTGCGCTGTAGGGAGAGTTTGGGAGACTGCTTGAACTGTGCAAGCATTGCTTCACTGCATAATGTGAAAACCCCAAAGTTTTTAGAAGTTTGAAGTCTTTCACTTTCCTCTCTCTCCTCTCGACAAGCAAAAAGAGAACCTTTTTTGTTTTGAAACTTATTAAAAGTTCAAATATTAACTAGCCGAACCTCAAACTTCGGCGTCGAACCTGAGGTTCAATAAAAGTTCGCCGCATTCTGAGAAATAGCCCGAAATAGCCACATAGCCAACCATGAAATTTTGACGCCAACTAGAAAAAATGTAGCCCAATGTGGCTATATATAGCCCAATCTGGCCACACTGGTCCGCCGTCGCTCGAACGAAAGAAGATCGCGTATGAATACAAAAAAAGTGTGCACCAAACTACATAAACTACGGACAGAGACCGCCATCTAGCGGGAGGAGAACAGAATGCAAAACGCACCAACATTTTTGTTTTGTTTTCTTTTTCGAAAGAACGAAACTTGTTTTCGGAAATTTCGCTGTACTTCCGAAACGGATTAACCTACACTAATTATTTTTATACCAATCGATTCCGTACTAAATTTTAGAGGCATTTGCGCGTACACAACTATTTTTTTTTTATTAGTAGATTATTTAAAACGTCATTAAACCCACAAGTGTCATAACTGCCAATTTGAGTCGATCTCACGATTTAAAAATATATATTTGTATTAAATACTGAGAGATATGATCTGCGCCAATGAAACAATTAAGTATTAATTTCTTTATCGTAAAAGATTCATGCAAATACAAAGAGTGCTTCTCATGTACGAATTTTTTGAAAACGTCAAAAATCTACATGTATTCTCTATGGCGCTTGGAGGTACTATGCCCTCTAAATGTTAGCAGTCGTGCTGTGTTTACGGCCGGAACTGGATCATCAACTTTTTTCTCTTTTATTTACAAGTTTTGATACTCATTTTCTTTCCTTCCAGGTCCGACTAATGCATGCCCACGAAACAACTCAAGTGACCGCGCGCAGACAAAAGTGACAGCACTTTAGTTTGCGCGTGTAACTTTAGTTTATTGTACGCTATTCTCCAGGTCACCCCTGCACTCCCGGATACAAAGTAACCCTGCGACCCTCTTAAGAAACTACAACCAAGCTTCTTCACCCGGATTTAACTGCCCCACGCTTCCCTCTGACGAAACCTCCAACCGTCAACCCCGCCGAAATTTAGACCCGACCATAGCATTGTATACCGGTTTCCCCATCCGGAACTCTTCCTACGCTTCTTTGGAAACTCCAACCGTCCTCCCGCCGTTTTTTGAAACCTGGACTCGACCGTACCATTGTATAAATGACACCCGCGTTGATCTGTAAAAGTTCTTCCTGACAAAGGCCGGACTCCGGCCGAAACGTTTTAGAATAAACCGTCCGTTGTTGCTGCTTTTACCACGGGTTTTCTTTTCTTTTCAGTTATATATATTGTGACGAAGACGACGCGACGCTGGAGCATTTGCGTGCCTGACCATCTCGTGCCAGGCTCCGGGTGCACGGCCGGGCTTCCATAAAATCCTTTCTATCTCTTTCTTTCTTTATTCTTTCTTTATTCTTTCTTTCCGGATGGACCGGGATGTGGGCAGAGACTAAAGGCGTGATGCCTGACGAGGTCTCTGTCCCCTTTACAGTTCTAACACAGCAGTGCAGGGTACATAAATTTTTGAACACGAAAATTTGAGAAAAGAACCTATAAAATTCTATACAACTCAGAAACAATAAAAAACATAATCGATCAATTTTCCCACGATAGTTTTTTTTTTCAGCAAAGAAGGATAAAAACAAAATGGTCAGAAACATGTTTTAACAATTCAAAAGTGAAATATGGACATGATTTAATAAGTACACAGTACACACATATTAGAACACAATGTCACTGCCCACCAGAAGTGTCTTTAGTCTTTTTTTGAATTGGAGTATATTGCAGTTAAAATCTATTAGATCTTCCGTACTATTCAAGATTTTGGCGACTTGGAAGCATGTTGTTTGTTTTCCGTAATTGGTACGTATTTTTGGAGGTCGTCTGATTCTATGTCTAAGTGTGTGATACGTTGTGCTTTCTGGCGGAATTGCGAAGAGTTTTTTTAGTGTATTATCTGTAACAATTTAAAATAATAAATTTGATTTACTTTAAGTAGGCCATATTTGTTGAATAGCGGTTCAGTTGGGAGATCTTGAGGCTTACCTTTATAATTTTCAAATAGTCGTAGAATTGATTTTTGTAAGATGATTAACCTATTATAATTGGTTGCCGATGTCGTGCCCCAGACTAAAATGCAATAACACAGTTTGGAGTAAAATAAAGCGTAATATTTATTTTTTTTTTAGCCACAGAGGTATGACATTTCTTATTTTATAAATACATCCGATGGCTCGGGATAGCTCAGAGCTCAGCTTATTTATGTGCGTGTTCCAACTTAACTCCCGATTGAAATACACACCAAGAAATTTTTGTTCTGTAACCTCCTCTATAATTTCATTTTCGAAATATATTGTCACCTTTGTGTTGTCGCACCTATTAACGGGAGTGAAAATTATATATTTTGTTTTTTTACGTTTAGTTGTAATTTATTATTTTGAAGCTACACTGATAGATTGTCTAGATAATTATTTGTCATAGATTCTAAGGCCGCTTTAGAGGTTGAAGCAAAAAACGCGTTAGTGTCTTCTGCGTACATGACAAGCTCAGGGGATCCCAAAATATTTGTGATATCATTCACATAAAGAAGAAATAATAGCGGGCCCAAAATAGACCCTTGCGGAACACCGTACTTTATTTTGAGTGAACTAGAATAATTGTTGTTAATATAAACATACTGCATGCGATTTTGGAGGTAGTCTTTTATTAAAGTCAAAGCAACCCCACGTATGCCGTACCTTTGAAGCTTAATTAGTAATATGTCATGTTGGATCATTTCGAAGGCCTTTCTAAAATCTAGGAATAAGCCTAAGGTGTATAATCTATTTTCAATATTGCTTATAATTATATCCTTTACTTCTACAGGTGCCTGCTCTGCTGATTTAGATTTTTGAAAGCCATATTGACATTTGTTTAATACATTGTGCCTGGAAAAAAAATTGTCTAATCTAGAATTTATAACCCCTTCAAATATTCTTGAAAAAATTGGCAAAACCGAGATTGGTCTATAATTCTGTAGAAGGTGTTCCCCGCCACCCTTATAGATTGGAGTAACTCTTGCAATTTTTAGTTGGTTAGGAAATATTCCAGTTTCTAGAGTACGATTGATTACATGTGACAAGATATAAGATATTTGTTGGGAGACATATTTGACAGGCCTAGGCTTGAAGTCGTCTACGCCAGCTGCGGCATTATTTTTAGTTTTATTTATAAACCCTTCTACTTCAAATGGCGTAGTTGGTAATAGCATTATCGTGTTTGATAAGGAAGTCATTGCGTCTGTGACACAGCATTGCGAAGTATCTTCGTGTTCTGGTGGTGAACCAACGTCAACAAAATGCATATTTATTAGATTCGCCATTTCCTGTCCACTCACGTTCCTGCCGTCAATAGCGACACTTTGCGTTCCCTGCACACGTTTTTTCCTATCAGTAATTTCGTTTACAGTTTCCCATATCTTTCTTGGGTCATTGTATACCCTTGAAAATATATTTTGATAATATTCGGATTTGGCCTTTTTAAGGTTGGAGTTCAATTTATTTCTTGTTTTTTTTAAATTCGATGAGAAGATTTTGGTACCTATATTTAATAAAATTATGGTACATCCTATCTTTTATCTTAATACGCCTGTATAAGTCATTTGTAATCCAAGGTTTTCGTACTTTGTTTCGACGTTTATTTACTTGAATAAGCGGAAAAGCAACGTCATAACAAAGCTTAAATTTGTTTAAAAAAGTGCATACGCAAGGTTGGGGTCACGTTCCAAAAGGACGTTCTCCCAGTTTGTTTGCTCGAGCAGGACAAAACAATTTTCCAGTGATTCTTCATTTATGCGTCGGTAAGAGTAAGTATCGCGTTTCGGTGTATTTTTGCCACGATAGAAAGATGTCAGACAAAAAACTGGCATGTAGTCGCTTATATCTTGTGTAACCTCGTCGGACCCGAGAAAAATCCGGCATAGGTATTTAATATTAAATACCCTTAATTGCTTTGTTAGAAGTAAATTTGAGCATTTTTGACTTTTTTTGCAGTGTTAGTTTGCAGGTTCAGTAAAAATGAATGTCCACCCACATGGACAGTGGGACTTTACACTTCAAATCAGGAAAATGAACACATTTGTATTCAACATTTTATTAGTTCATTTTTGCAAGTTAGGTTACGGGCGGAAGAATAACAAATCTGGAGTGATACCGGCAAAGAAATTATGTCCATTTCTTGGTATGAAATTCAAAGAAGCAGTGCCTGTCAGTTTCCATGCAGAGGAAGATATCATAGGACGTGCAACGGTGAAGAGGTTTCTTTGAGCGGCCAGGGTACCTGCTCCTTGAAGCATTCTTGATGTCGTCTTTCTTTGGCATGTGAGGTGCCTGCGCCGTCTTGACTAGCAAGCTTGGCAGCGGCTTGACTCTCTTGCGCGGAACATGTGGCACTGCACACACAGTCTAAATGGCATTCGCCTGACTTGTTGTTAGTCCAGAAAAATTGAACACAATCAATCAAACCAATTGTTTTCACTTCACGAGTGTTTGACATTGATGGTGAGCAAAACATGGTCATCGCGAAATTCATGTCACAACTTTTGGGTCCCAGCGTCCACCCATGTGGACACACAGTTTGACAGGCGACTACCGCAACCCATGCTAATACTGTTGTCGATATAAAGCATTATTAACCATCTGTGAACTTTCAAGAACGCTAGAAATATAAATTAACACAGCCTCCGTTTGTGTAAATCACTTAAACTGATTACATACCTTGGCATCGCCCGTAGAACGTGCGAGTGCTGAAGGTCGCCATTGGGAATAGCGAGCAACCAGTTGTTTTCAGTGCTGTTTTCTCAACACTCCTCCAGATGGCAGCACAGACTATGTCCATGACGGTGGACAGGAGTTCTTTCCTGTGTGCGGCGCCGTTTTTTTTTCAACAATTCAAAGCCCAATGTCCACACTGGTGGACGCAGGGTCTCAGGAGGGTAAATATGCCAGATGTGGCTTCCCTAGCGTTGATATTAGTTATACATATATCTATTGAACTAGAAGTTTCTAAAGTCACTCGGGTGGGCAGTGAAACAGCGTTAGTACACCCCCAAGCAGATAAGAGATTATTCATCTCTATTACGTAACTATTACATTTTAGTAGGTCGATGTTTGTATCACCCATAATTAAAAATGGTTTGGAGGTCGATCCAAGAAAAGATAGTAAGTCTTCCAAAAAATATAAAAAATCTTCCTTATTACCAGTGGGGGGTCTATAAATAACAGCAATAATAACAGTTTTGGCATCTAAAACAAGGCACTCAACATGAGCTGTGATCACCGAGAAATTTTCAACAACATACCAAAAAATATTTTGTTTTAAATAGATGGCAACACCCCCTCCTCTTTTATTTTCTCTGCCTAAACTGGCACATTTGTAATCATTAAAGTAAGGTGGTTCAGCATTTTCGGGAATCCAGGTCTCAGAAAAAAGTAGTGCGTCAAAGCGCATGCTCAAAGATTAAAAAAAAAATGTCCAGGTCGTCACGTTTGTTATTGATACTCCTGGTGTTAACGTGGATTGCAGAAAAACTACTCTCAAAGTTACGGACAGTGAGATTAAATGATGAGTCGTCAAAATATCTACATTCTATCGGATATGTTTCATCCATTAAAAATATAAATTGTAGTTGAAATAAGATCTACGGAATAACCGAGATTATCCCGTCATTTTTCTACATCGTCGAGGTCAGCAATTCTGATAATAGGTGAGGTTTCATTTTTTCGTGCGTATACCCTTCCTCCCGATGACCAAACAAATTTCCATCCTACGACACGTTTTCGAGCGATCGCTGCTCCCAGATTTTTTTTTTTTTTTTGCTTTGTCGAGTCAGGTGCTCATTCACATACACGGGGGATGCCGCACCAGCAGCACCGAGATCTGAAGTCGTCATGCGCTTCTTTTTACATTTTTGCAACAGAGAGTTTCTCTTGCTTCGTTGTACAAAACGTACGATAATGTTTTTTTTTTCTGTGGGTTTTTGTGTAGGCACCCTGTGACAGATGTCAATGTCCGCCTCGGTTACAGGCTCGCCTAGAATCTCTGCAATCTGTTTTACAATCATGACGGGATCGCCTACTTCTGGCGCTCCTTTGATTTCAAGGTTATTTGCCCTTTGGTATTGTTCTATTTCTTCCAAATTGCTAGTTAGTTTGCGGTTCACAGTTTCTAAATTTTTGTTGTTTTTTGTCAGTGTTTGTACTTCCCTCCGTAGTTCCTTAATGTCGTCAGCGAATTTTTTCAGGTCATCGCATGAACTGTTGCAGTAGTTTACGCTTTCCTTTAGTCCCCTTAGTTCGGTTCTTATTTCTCTTCATAAGTCTTCAAGAGCTTTGGTGAAATCTTTTGCATCTTTAGTCATCTTGAGATGCGGAAACACAAACCGAAACGGTTGAAACAGTCACACACTTCACAAAATTTGCTGTGTTCGGCAGCAGTGCAATCAGAAAAAAAAGGTTTTGTAGAAAACCTTGTAACAGACTTTCATCGAATTCTCACCTGCAAACGGAGGTAGTTGTTGTTAGACGTGTGTTAGTCCTGCACCGCTGCCGAACTGATGGGAAATCGGCCGGCTCTGTATGTTTTAAGGCTTGTTGGTGTCGTTCGTGGCGCTGCGGTCTCCAATCTTGATGGCAACACGTGGCTTTGAAATGCGGAGTCAGCAGGAGGTGACTTGAAACTGGCGCAGCACTTGGTTTCGATGGCCCAGAAATTCTGCAAACGGAGGTAGTTGCTGTTAGACGTGTGTTAGTCCTGCACCGCTGCCGAACTGATCATTAAGTGAACCCGTCATTATCATTTGCTGCCGGCAGCGCATCTTCGTAACAATATATATATATATATATATATATATATATATATATATATATTGTTACGGTGAGAGATGGTTTTTTTACAGAAGATTAAGGAGGGTTGCAGAAGAAGGATAAGGTGGGTGCTTCAACCTTGAGGGATCGGGAGATCGGGCACTTCATCTTTTTTCCCTGCCTGATTGCCCGTCTTCGTTTTCTTCTTCTTCGTAAGATTACCCCCCTCGGAAAGAAAACGACGTCTCGTCGTTGAGCTACGGGGCCGACGGTTCGATGTATGGCTTTAGACGGAGCACGTGCACTGTGTCTCGTTGTTTGCGGCGTCCGTCGTTTTGTTCATGGAGGGGTTCTATGACATAGGTGACGTCAGTAGATTTGTGGCAGATCCGGTAGGGTCCAATGGAACGATGTTGTAGCTCGTCGGCCAAACCGACATGGCGCTGCGGTGTCCAAAGAAGAACAAGATCTCCGGGAGAGAAACTAACATGCTGGTGGTGCTCTAAACGTTGCCAATTTACGAAAACCGACGAAATTCGTAAAATTCTTAAATAAAAAATAAGTTTCTAATATGGAGTGTTTTTACAAAAAAAGAAAGAAAGTTGTTAAGAAAATAACTTTCAAAGTGTTGTCTAGGATTTAAGATTACCTAATAATTTTATGAATATGGTATAATCTGCATTAGCTAAGTTAGGCGTAAACCAATTTAAAACTTTTTAGTTTATTTTAGTAATAAGAGTAGATAAGAAGCGTTATATTGTAATTCTTCAGATATCATTAATTTTGTCGTATGTCTACCTTTTTACAAAAACGGTTGAAATTCTATATTATTGGCAATTCTCTCAAAGTTTAAAAAATGACTACCACGAAACAAACAAATATTTAGGAAATTATTTTGGACGATTACTTTTGTGACAACCGACTACACCTGTGATTTTTTTTCGGTGAAGATAGGAGGTGGAGCCACCTGGTAATGCGGTTTGTGTGGAATGACCCAACTGCTTAACACTAATTGAATAAAGTGGCCTCTTTTTATACCAACATCGAAAACCCTAACATAATATTTGATACGATATTAAAACAATTTGGCGTATCGTTTGATAACGATTGCAGAATCTTTGAAAACCAGCGTCGGTTACCCTGCCGTGTTATTGGGTACAGATATTGGAAACCATGGCGTAATATTGGTTACAAGTATTGGTGTGTAATCGGTTAAAATAAAATTCTAATATTTTCAGGATAAGGGATGCAATCTTGGATCATCAAAGATCCAATGAAGCATTTTGTTTACGCCCGACGAGATATTTGGTTCTTAAATATTGATATGCACTCCAATATTGTGCATTGTTGGACCTTCTTTGGTATCAGCACGTGATCACGTTCTGTGCCATCTAATTACACGTCAAATTAGGTTTCCATCTGATTGCACCGAGAAAGAGGTACATATGTTATTTCTCGTGATGTCACGCGAAGGTGGCGCGATACAATAAACTACGCATTTGAGCGGAGAAGTTTAGTCCCAGCTCAAATGTAAAACTAGTAATTCCAACCAGACGCTAAAGTTTTACAAGTATCTCTTTTGTTATTCAAAATTCATAAGTAATTTTTTTAGTTTTTGTTTAAAACGTGGGGCGCGCTGCCAAAAGCTGACGCCACTCCGCTCCATGTATTCATGTGACTCGTCTGCCACCATTATCGCACTGGACTTTGTTTTTAAATCCGATAATACTTGGAGCAGATAACGGCAACCTTTGAAACTTTAGTATCTGGTTGAGACCTCTAGCGCTACATTTCTGCTGTGACTGAGTCTTCGACAATAAGAAGGTTATATTGTCCGCGATATCTAAACTGGATTTTTGTTTTTGTGGACCATTTTTATCAAATGCATACGTTTAGGTTGGGGCATATTTATCAACGGTGAAGTTTCAACCCAATGGACAACTATCCTAAATCATTTACAGCGAAAATTGTTAGCTAGCGAGAAACGTACTTAGTTCGGTTAAATAAATTAAGTTTTGATAATACGCGTACCTAAAAGCATCAGATGAGCAGAACTGAATAAGCGGACATACAGGTTGACATTAAACGGCCAAGAAAAACAAAATATTCCTGAAGATAAATGCCAAGCAAACGTGACAAGACATTCTAGGTTTCCTACTCAGATTTGTTTTCTCAAATTGTCGACATCAAATATATTAGTGATTTAAGAAAACACATCTTTTCTTTTATTGTGGGGTTGTGATTAGGTAGAGAGTTAGCAAACGGATTTGAGATTTCGATATCCCAAATACTCGATTCTGAACACAAGCTCTTTCGGAAGCAAGCATGCGGTGCTTAGGCCATGTCACTTAGTCGCCACATCGTCGCCTTTGCTACCGAGTCCATATTGACCGAAAGGTTGGGTACAGTAGGTCAAAGTTGGAGTCGCCAGGGGTGAAGGACTTGCGGCGACCGATGGGCACAGCTTGGCAGTCCTGTCTCCGCCTGCTATTCGTAGGTTGTTTAGGTCCCAGTATGTAATCAAAAGGTGAAGTTTGGCGAATAGATCTGTCGGATACTTGCTGCTGTGTGAGGGGCTATTTCAAAGGTCAAGTGGGCCGGTGAAAAATTGTATGACCACGAGCTTATAAATCAGTTATTGGGTGCTGCCGTGTTACTCATCATAAGGCCGTTCTGACGCTTGTTTTTTGAACAGTGCGAGCGTTTTTGTGAGTTTGTGGCAAGCCTTAGTGAGGGAAGTATCTGACTAGAGTGCAGATCGTCCTCTTAATACAAGAAATAAATACCGTTAATATGGTCATGCATTGTTACAATGCTACCACCCTCTCGGGCTTTTTATTTAATTTATATTAATACTTTTCCTACTCAAGTGTCAGAGAAGCATTCGTTGATGTTTACTTGAAATCATTTTGAAACTATTAGAAAGGTGATAATTTTATATCATTTTTCAATATTCATATCACCGACTTATATAAAAAAAATAAAGCTGAGTATGCTGTAAGTAACACTGCAGAATAAACTATGATTGCTTTTAATCCTTTCTTTAACGTACGCTTTTATTCAGCTCGCATTTCGTTTAGGTCCCAAAGAAACAAAAAAAGTATTACTTCTTGAGAGAGAAACTAAATCTTTCGACTTGTTGGCGCCAATATACCTTTGAACAAAAAGGAGCATGTGTTACGACCTAAATTTTACGAACTCACCAAATTAAAAAAAAGAAGTTTTCTTTTTTAATATTGTAGTGAATAATACAGTTTGAACACATTCAACTCCGCATCCAAGCACGAACCGGGTAAATGATAGCAGACTTCTGCAGGTGTTTGCCATATCTATTCGACAAGACATTTTATTTTGAGCCGTTTTTTTCTCGCTTGAGAGAGTAGTCTACATGAGTGGTAAAACCTCAAGCCTGTCCGTAATTTTATAAAAAAAAATATTATTATCTCTCTGTAGACGATTTTAATTGTTAAGACGGGTGCTTGAGTCGTTTATAGAACACGCCATCGAACAATGAGATCAGCTCATCTCACACAAAAGATGACAATAAACGAAAACTGGGTCGTTTCTTTTGTTTCGTGGTCTTCTTTTTTGTAAGCCATCACTAACAATTGAAAGCATGATTTTAATTTACATTTCTTTTAAGATCGCGTGACGTAAATGGAACATTAGCTCGGAGGAATTTAGTAAAAACTTCAAGCTCTTAAAAATCGAAAGGCTCATTCGTTCTCGGAAACAAAGCAAATAGCCTCGTGTGCGAGGGAAAGCGCCGCTATCGTCGACGTTTACAATGATTCAAATCAAATAGCTTTCGTAATTCTGAAAATGCCTGTCCAATTTATCGTTCAGGACGAAGCTCTAGTTGTTTTTTTTAATTATTACCACCCCCAGGAAGTGCAGGGGCACAAGACCCTGTCAAGCTACCTTGGGGAAAATTTGTTTTCGTGCTATCAGCACAAGATTGCTGAAATAAAAAAAGTATAGTTCAAATCTTTTATCAGACTGTACTTCTTCCCAGCTGAGCGGGCCTCCGCTTTTGATGGTAGCTTCTAAAGACTGGCAGGGCTGAATACTTTGCTGAAGTCAAGCAATTCGATAGGTTTCATTGCTCCATGGGGCTATAGCCGATTTAGCACACGCGATGACAAAGGCGCTGCTCGCGGACGTGTGTCATGCAGATATGGGTTACTCTCGGCTGAAATAGGTCTAGGTTTATTTGCTTACCAATTGCATTGTTAGACGTGCCGCCAACCTGTAGTGCTCGCGAACTAAAATGTCTTCCGGCTTGGATGGTGGAGTTTGTAGGCTGTCAGGGCTGGAGACGGCGTTGACATCAATAACTTCGAAAGGTCCCGATGCGTCACCTTACTGAACCGATTTAGCATGCGTGATGACAAAGCTGCTACACGCAGACGGGTGTGAGGCAGACATGAGTTGCTATAGGCTGAAACAGGACCAGTTTAATCTAAATGAAGAAACACATTGTTAAACGGGCTTTCAGGCTGTAGTGCTCCCCAACTAAACTGGCTCCCGCTTTGGGTGGTGGTTTTTGTAGGCTTTAAGGACTGAAGACGGCCCTAGAGTCAAGCAGTTCGATGGGTCCCGATGCGTCAGATAGCAGAACCCATAGAGCACGCGTGATGGCAGAGGTGCTGCACGCAGAGGTTCGTCATGCAGATATGGGATGCACTCGGCTCAAATAAGTCCATGTTTAGATATGCATACGAAGATAATTGTTACACGCACTGTCTGCCTGAACTGTTACTCAAAATGAATTGGATTTCTTTTTGAATGATGGCTTTTGTAGGCTGCCAGGAATGAAGATGGAGTTATAGAGGAGCCATTTAATAGGTCCAATGCGTTACGTGGCATAAAGTGATTTCACAAACGCCATATAAAGGTGATGCACGTAGTGAGGCTTCGCACAGATATGGGGTGCTACCGCCTGAAATAAGACATGGTTTATCAGCATACAGAGGTATTTGTTTAACATGCTCGCAGTCCGCAATTCTGGACAACTAAACTGGCTTTTGCCTTGCATAAAAAATTTCGTAGGCCGGCTGGTCTCAAGATGCGGCAGAAGTCCAGCACTTCAATAGGTTCCTATGCATCAGGTTTCTTGAACCGATTTCACGCGCGCAGCGACAATGATGCCGCACGCTGATTGCGTCCAACAGAGTTAAGTTGCTACCGAGTAAAATTGTATCAGGTTTATCAGCATGCATAGGAATCGTTAGACGTGCCTTTTACCTGCAGTGATGCCCCAGTGAACTCTCTTCAGCCGTGGATAGTGGCTTTTATAACTTTCATGGCTGAAGACGGCGCTGAAGTCCAGTACCTCGATTGTCCCGGCCGTGTCATGCGGCTTGGAGCAAATTTATAGGCGCGATGGCAAAGATGTTTACGCAGACAGGCATGCTGGTACGGTTGCTATCTGCTGAAATAGGTCTAAGTTTTTTTGGCATACCGAGGAATTGTTAGACGTGCTCTGAGCCTATAGTGCTGACCCACTGGACTGCCTTCGTCGTGGTTAGTGGTTTCTGTCAGCTATTAGAGATAAAGAGGGCGCTGAAGTCAAGCACTTTAATTGGTCACGATGCGACACGTTTCCTGAACCAATTTATATCGCGCTATGACAAAGTCCCTGCTCGAAGGCGGGTGTCATGCAGATATATGTTTCTATCAGGTAAGATTTAACTAGGTATATCAGCAAATAGAGGGGTTTGTTATACGTGCACTCTTTTCATTTATTTCATTTATTTTTTCCCTCAAAGCACCCGGAGGCATTACATGAGGGGGGGAGAGACAAAAGAAAAAGTTCGTCGCAAAAACAGGAAAACACTAACATTGAAAACAGCACGCGACAGATCGCGCACACATACACAGCATACAATATGCACAAACAGCTACACACCAGAGAGCGTATAAAATTAAACTGACTTAAATAATTCTTCACATACACTCCTAAACTGTGCAAAGTCCTAGATATCAACCACCCTTTCAGGGAGGTCATTCCATTCATGGATAGCCAAAATCAAGGGCGACTCTGAAAAATGCTTAGTGCGACATAAAGGTAGCCTAATTTTTAGGTCCCGATACGTCACGTGGCTTAAACCGTTTTCGCACGCGTGATTACAAAATGCTGCACGCTGAGAGGCGTCATCTTTTAAGGAGTTGTCATCTGCTGAAATCAGACCAGGTTTAGATTGCTTCCCAAGTCTGGTCCCGAAGCATAACGTGGCTAGAACCAAGATAGCACGGGCTATTACAAATGTGCTGCATAAAGATTGCCGTCATTTGTATTTGGATTGCTACCGGATTAAACTGAACCAAGTTTGTCTCAGTACGCAAGGAATGGTTAGACGTGCTCTCAGCCTGCACTGCTGCTAAACTGAACTATATTCCGCCATTGATTGTGGCCTTTGTAAACATGCCAGTTCTAAAGGTGGCGCTGAAGTCGACCTTTTCGAGTGGTTCTCACGCGTCGCGTGGATTGAACCCACTTTCCTTGGGCAATCACAAAGGTGCTGCACAGGAATGGGCGACATGCAGATATGGTTTGTTATTCCCTGAAATAAGGACCAGGTTTATCAGCCTAAAAAAGGCTTTGTTAGACGGGCTGTCAGCCTATCCTTCTTCCCAACTGAACTACCTGGCGCCTTGGAGGGTGGTGTTTCTAGGCTGTCAGGGCTAAAGATAGCGCTCAAGACAAATACATTGATAGGTTCCGATGCATCAAATTGTTTGAACCAATTTTTCAAGCGCGATGACAAAGTTGTTGCGTGCAGAGGGCGTCATGAAGGTATGAGATGCTCTCAACAAAAATAAGACCTGAATTATCTGCATAATCAGGTAATTGTTAGACGTGCTATCGAACTTTAATTCTGCCTAGCTGAAGAACGAGTACATTGTTCCGATAACTATGCACAGTACTTAGTTGCCCCATTGCTAACGCATATAATATGGCTATCAAGGTGTAAAAAGTAAGTGGGTAATATTACTTCAATTAAAATACGTTTATGGTGTAAATATTTTAATATTAAAAAAATATTTGTGTGTATGTTTATACAGCCCATAACTTTGTATGCCTCAAGGGCAACGAGTCAATATAATATTATTTCAATATTTGCCAAACTGTAAAGCATGTGTGTAACAAATTTTAATGTATTTAATTAATTCTAAAATACTCAAAAAAGTAAGATGTATTCACATAATTTCATAAATAACCCAAGAACCTCTCTTTCGTTATTTTGGGCAAAGTATCAAGTTCTTACCAGATGCTTGTTTCAAGGGATACTGAACAGATATCTTGATTCCCAAAACAGGGCGAAAAAAGCCTGCAACGAAATGCTACAAACACCAAATAATCACTCATACAGTGATATCTCGAGCGGATGACCGCATTTTTCAAAAAAAAAAAGAGGCACATTTGACAGATATGTTTACGCTTTGTTTCTTCGAAAAGGAGGCCAAACGGCCTGGTCTTCTCCGCCTCGCCGCCTTAAGGGGAAGAAGGGAAGAGAGGAGAAAACGAGATATCTTGACGTCACGCGCTTTGTCGGCCTCGTTCAATCTTAACCTCATATTCCCAAAAATATGGTAACCCATTCGAGATATCGCCTTATGAGTAGTGTTGTATGGATTGCTACAATCCATGCAACCCGCCTACATTTCCTAGATTTTTTTTTTTTTTTTGAAATTCAAATTTTGATTGAAGATATTTTAATAACCTTAACAATATCAGAAAGCCAAAACCTAGTTCATTTAATTGCATGTAACTTCAATATGATTTGTATAAATTCACCACCCTTATATATTTTGAACGAACAAATATTCAGAAAACCAAACATTTTCAAATTCTGTTTTTTTAAAAAAACGAAATTTGTTTTTGAATATTTGTTTATTAACAAGCTATGATCCTAGTTTATTGCAATATAGAAATATATAAGTAGAATGTGTATATATCTGGAATAAAACTTGAATATTCTTAAATGTAAATTGTAGAACTGCTAGCTTTGTTTCAGCGTAAAACATTAATTACTTCATACTGTGCACATTATTTGTTATTAGAGGCTTTCATGCTAAGTTATGTATTGTTTCGAGGTGATTAACCCTATTAATGCAACATTATTGGCCTGAATATCGCTTATACGGGGGAGCAGTCACAACGCTCGGCTGACAAACTTTCCAGCTTCAATCTAGTGTTTTAAGTAACGGCGTCACTAGGAACGACTTGTAAGGAATGCGCGAATAAAACGGAACACCACTTAATCTTGCCTAGGACGTTGAAACGTTATGGCGACGTGATGGCAGCATGTGACGTGGATATCTAAAATAATTGAGGTGTTTAAAAAATTAAAGTTAAAGCTTTCTGTGGCTTTAAACGCATACATGGTTTTCTTTTAAAAGGTCGTTCTTGTATATTTGCAACGGTACCAAAACATATTTTTATTTTTAATTTCAAATCACATTCATTTCCCACAGCGTGTTAACATGCAGTTATTGTGGACGACAAAAAATTAAAAAAAGCTCACTAATAGATCAAAATATTGGCCATTTATTTTACTATATAATATTTGCAAGGTTCTTAGTTTTATATTTTGCACACGCCTGTCTCGCATCTTATAAAGGCTGCATGGTAGACAGTAATGTTTTCTATTTTTCAGTTTTGTGCTCCAGTTCTTGAAAACCATGAGACAGGTCTACGATAGATACTTAGCCATAAAAAACATTCGATAAGGTCAGGCATGAATTGCTTCCAGCTAAGGTGTCTAAATATGGTGCAACTGATTAAGACATCAGAGGGTTCATAATTTTTTTATTGGGGCGCTCAAACTTTGTCGGCATGCGATGAGCCTTGTGGGACCCGTGCACCTAAACTTCTGGAGTCCGTCCGGCCTCAAATCTTCGTCCAATATTGTACAACATACTATCTAAAAATTTGCTTAGCTGTGTTTAGTGGGGTCAATTTTTGTAGAATGTTGACGGTGTGAAAATATTTCAAGATATTTAACGCGCTCTGCCGTCATGGAAAAGCAAAGCCATACCGACGTATTCAAATTTTGGCACAAAAACGTTTCTGCAGATAAGTAAAAAAAACGTTATCACATTTAGTCGTAAATATATTATATACGTACCCTTACCAGAGATGGCGGAAAAGACAATTCTTTTCTAAAACTACAGTAACTAAGCTACTTTTGTGGTAATGAGTAATGTAAAAATTACTTTTCTGTTTTAGTTACGTAATGCAATGAATTAGTTTCAAGAATTAGTTCTAAAAAATTACTCATAATTTTTAAATTACCTTTTCCCGAATGCTCGTTGCATGGTGAAATGTCGTGAAAGAGAAATCCCGAAAGTTAGACCAGTGAAGGGCAAGGCAGGTATCCCGTTTGAGGATGGGTAGGTTACAGTAGGAGATCTATCTTCAGGTCAAACACTGACACCAGAAGAATAGCGAATACCTGTGATCCTTGGTGTGTGCACTGTCCAAGGTTGCCGCGGGCTGGTGGTGGTACTTGAGCTTAAATCGCATCATTTTGCATTAACAAGCCAAATTTTATGGTGCAAATTTCAGCCGTGAGAAAACCACCACCAAATATTCCTGCCCTTGTGCACTGTGAGGCGAAACATCATTCGAACAAGCTAGAGTATGTCACCATCTTCCTGTCATGTAGAGCGTTGCAGTGGATTTGTATGCTAATTCTAAGTGCGACGGCATACGTCAAGAAACATCCTAATGATACGTAATACGTTGTTCGAAAGTTTGTAGGTCAGCAGTTTGCACATTCTAGCCACTAATGAAGTTGCTTAAAATATTTTAGCCACCGGCTGAAGATCCACTTCAAACTGGGCCACCAACCTCGACTGCCTTCGGAGACCATCCGAGCCCAGTCGATAAGCGGGATGATGTGCTGGATTCAAGTGTTTCTTTCAATGAACGCGAATATGCTGGTATAAATTATATATAGATTCTCCGTATCCCTCAGGTTGTTTCAAAGTTTAATACTGATTACTAAACACGATGTTTTATTTAGATATTGTGATTTTCATTAACCAGGGGTTGCCCGGCCAACTCGACGCCCAGTACATAGAGCGGGTAGTGGCCGATATCACCCCACCCTTTACAGAAATGATATACGCCAGCTCTTCGTGGAGCCCCAGGTTTACATAGTGACCCAGGTTACGCGGCTTGTTTAAACGGTTCACCAGCAGGTCGAGGTTGTCGCAAAGCAAATGCACTCAGTAAACCAGAAATGTGTAACCTGCGCGCAGCGAGTTTACTATAAATCAGAAGCGTGTACCATTCGACCCACATCTTTAAAGTGCAGAGACAGTTTATTTTATAGGAATCACACGTGTGGAATCATTGCCCGAAAGAAATTAAAGCAGTGGACAACCATAAAAAAATATATTTAGTATATGACTACTTTTCTTATTACACATCCAGCGCGATAGGTTGGGAATATTTGTGTCACCATTGCAAACCACCTAGCTCGTAAACCCTTGCGGTGAATATACTATACTCATCTTTTTTTATATCAACTCAGTGTCTCTATTACTTTTCTTTATCGTGCAGACGTTGTTACATTTAGACGCGCTTAACGTTTAGTCCCAGTAACCTGCTTCTAAGACTACACAAATTTGGCACACAAAAATCAGACGTCAAACTACGGTACATTTCATTTTATGATCCTTAATGTCTACTACCACAAATCGGCGATCAGCATACTAGCGAAGCGCTCTACACAGTGCTAGTGGCAAGTAAGGCATAGTTCCCAATTATATGTGCAACTGTTTAACTTACAATTTAGTCATTTGCAGTAATAGCAAACAAAGGGAAAGCAACAACTTTATGCAGGCTTCGTTTAAATATCTGATGGTGCAGTGTGCATACTGCTAGAAATAAAAATTTACACATTTGACTCACTCTTTTATATACAGTTAATGGGAGTAATGCTTAGTGATACGTATTGCATTGCCTTGTAAATATCTATTAAAACTATAAGGTGTTGCTAAACTCAAGGTGCGTGTCAAGGTCCTTGCTGCCGATCCTTAAACTTTGAAGAGAGCATGGCAACGTCGACGCAGTGTATGTGGACAATGATAATGTCAACGATAAGTATATCGCCACAGTGGGAACCCTGGCCTCGGTCGACGCAGTTGAACATCCGTTACCCATCGATTCAGCTAAGAGCCTACCGCAAGTGGGCGACTTCAACAATGGCATTCCTCCCGACAACTTAGGGAAACCAAATGGCGATGGTAGCCGGATCTGTATAACACTCCTATCTACAGCAACCTACCAGATGAAACTCAACGTTCCCCACGCAGAAAACAGTATCGCGATATGAACTACGACCCCGGGACTCTGACATGCGTGGTACACTGCGCAAATAGCTTGAGGGTGATAAATGATGTTACGGGACGGACGTTTTCGATAGGGAGGATGGTGTAACAGCGAGTGTAAACTGAGAAGGATGAAATGCGACGGTTGAATGAACAAGTGTGTCTGCGCGCTAAAAAAAAATAAAAAAAACGCTGATACTACTTTCTAAGCCTGACATGATTATCTAAGCCTGACATGAAAGTTTTTGACCCGTTAAACATGTTACAAAGGGCACCTAAAATGCAATGAAGAAAAACTGTTTTATGGCGGCAATAAAACCACAAATATTGCACTCTGTGGAATGCTTTAATGATGTAGGAAGTTAAACACATTTTTTTCCTCAAACTGGCCACAAACCAGCTGATACGCGTGGGCATGCAGGCAACGGGTCTCCTGCGCCTGATTGCGTTCCGGGCGATTCAGGAGACAGTAGGTAGCCCCGGACTTGATATGGGATGCACCTGAAGAATAACAAGGTTGGTTCCCTTTTTCTCGACACCTCTTTCTACTCTTAAAATAAACATTATAATTTATGTTCAGTTTTCAGGACAAGCACCTCTCAACCGGTAAAGGAAGAGCTGCGCAAATTTATAAATATATATTTACATGATTAATTTTTTTTATATTTGTGCTTCAATTTGTGCTGGCTTTCGAATTCTGGTATGCGCGAAAAGTGCTAATTCTGCATTGCTTTTCTATTCTCTTCCACACAAGAGCCTACGCATGAAGCAATAACTAAAAAAATCATGCAAATATAGCAGAATGAAAAGCTAGGCCTGTGCTGTGTTATGCTGAAAATATCCACTCACATTGCTTTTCATCTATTATTTTGAATACTATCTAGGAACTAAACAAATCACTAAACAAAAATTTAACCAACTGTTGCGGGACACAAGTTTAAAATCTATAAAAAAATTCAATTACCAGAACTAGTGAGAATTTTCATTTGCCAACCCAGCAAAACGATTCCTGAAAATAAATTCCGAACAAATCGCGGAGGCCAATAGCCACACAAATATCAAAGCACACAAATGTGCAGCATATGTATGTTCAAGGTATGCGAACTCTCTCGAACAGGATTTTAAAAGCAGCACTGCTTCTGTTCAAATGCGAGTAATTTTTGAACATGCATGAAAGATTGCATGAAGTGATTTCAGTGAGATCGTAGATACTGCAAACGCCGCTGTAAGTATGTTGTACGGCTGGACAGAATATACTTATCTAGAAATCAACACAAACAAAACAAAATATATCTTGTTCCGCCCTAAAAATAGAAATGTTAGCCTGCCTGGCGCTCTCTTAAAAATAGCTCATGGATTGAAATCGGTCAGGATTTTAAAACCTTAGGTGTGATCTTCAATGAGCATATGATCTGGCACTCACACGTCCGAAATATAGGTTCGAAATTAGATGGTGTCATTTGATTAACATATTGCCGCGCGCAGGGCCGAGAAAGCAACGCTCGGTGACGGACCTCTAGAAAGTTCTTGTTTATTCTTGTTCCGAACGCAACTTTTTCATTTATTCCTGTTTTTGTTGTCCTAGAAAGTACGTGTTCATTCTCGCCCCAAGCGCGCGACGCTCGAGCCGCTTTCGCCGAATCTTTGGGATAGTGACGCACTCTAGATAAGAGGCCGCCCGCGACCTTGTCCAGTCAGTTTCGCACCAGCGTTCGACTCTGCTGTCTCGCCGACTTCGACGCCCGCGACGCTCTACTGTTATCTTTCCTTTTTCTTTTATTTCGGGCACAAGTTTGCCCGATTAAACGTTTAGTTTACTCAGTTATTCGCCACCTCATCACTTGTCATTCGTGACATTATAGAAACCTCTTTGTGCTTCCGCTCTTCGTTAAGAAAGTTAGATACAGATCGTTATTTTGCTCGTACCTTAACTACTCGCATCTCGTCTGGTGCACGACCAATGACTAACCTAAACAAAATTAACCTACTTCAGAAACGAGTGATGTGTATAATCCACAACGCCCCTTACGACTCACATATGGAAGATTTCTTTAGATGTTTAGACGCACTGACGGCTCAGAATTTGTAAAGCTATAGTCTTATTTGTACGTACAAAAATCAAACATATAATCGCATTGAAACAATTCCTAAATTATCACACTTGATGAAAAACAACCCCGGGTACGAAACACGAAGGTGGGAATGCTGGCAGGTGACCACTAAGAGAACTGCATAGAGAGATCAAAAGTTGAGGCACACCTTGCCAAAAATGTTAAATCATCTGTCAAGTAATGAGCTACGAGGGGCGTTTATAAAGTTCGTATTATAAGCACAAAAAATGAAAGGAAACGGAACAAAACAGGCATCAACATGAGCGCGCGTCCCTCTAGTTTCCTCACAGTATAAACATCTCATGCTATAGTAGCTCGGAACGCCGCTAGGGTGACGAAACAAAAATGACACCGCCCGTCAGTGCCAAGCGCATGCAGGGATCCGTTATTTTTTTTAATTTGAAGGGAAGCAATGACAAGGATATTCATTCCAATCTGGGAGCGTTGTTCGGGGACAACGTCCCAGTTTACGACACTTTTGGTTAAATAGCACAGACGCTTCTAGTGTGGCCAAATAATAGGAAAGCATTTCAAGGACGGCGAAGAAGTGATTGTTGAAGTGGAGCGATTACTGAACACTCAAGACGAGGAGTTCTATAACAATGGCCTCGGGCATGTGGTGCATCGCTGGAAAGATTGGATAACTTTTGGTGGCAAAAGTGTAGAAAAGTCTCAACTCCTACTCGAGCCCTATTGCTCAATCTCTATTCCTTCGTGACAATATTACGCACTTTATGAACGCCCCTCGTAGATATACATAACACACCATTTAAACACTTGCGGAAATTTTTACAACCATGAGAAAGACAGAAAACAAAAAGTGTGTGCGGCGCAGGCCTCACTCAGATTGTATTATGTATTTTAGTTTACCTCGCAGTGTATTGTATTACATACCTTATTCCAATCCAGTTTTTCCGGATGTTGGCTGTTTCTGTGAATTTTATTATAGATCACTCGTATTGCGTTCCTTCTTTTTTTTTTACATATTTTTGCAATTTGAATGGCCAATGAGTATCTACGCTGTAAACAACTATTCTTTTTTTCTTTTGGAATGTCAACTTTTAATGGGAATTGATATTTTTCAAGTTTAGGCTTTCGAAAGACAGTTGAGCTTTCTGTAACGATAGAGAAAGAGCTAGTAGGTTTCTCAATGTCGTTTAATATTTCACCCATTGCTCCAGACACGCACTTTTGTATTTTCACTAACTATATTTTACTTCCTAACTCTTCAGTGTATGTTTTTACATGTCCGCCACCACTGCTACTGTAGGGTAACCGAACACCATGTCACGCTGAGTTATCAGCTTTTTTCTTCGGCCTCCTCTCAATTTTTTGTAAATGGAAAAACAACCTTTCTGATTTAATTTCAGATTCATCCCCCTACATATGTGCTATGACAACTATGGCGTGGCAGGGGTTTGCGGCCGAAGCGACTATGTCTTCCTTTAATTGGCTCGAAAAAGGCATATACATTATTGTAGCATGTGTATCTGGTCCATAAAGTTAAGCGTACTGTCTGCTAGAGAGCTCAAATTCCAGCCTTCGAATATGGCCAAGAACACAAGAGTTGTCGAAGTATCAGAGCTACTATAAATGTATTTCCTTCCATATTAAGACAGAAAAGTGTAGGCAGCAGCTCCAGGACAATAACCATAACAATAATTGTAATAAGGCCTCTTTCAAGCGCCTGATAGGGGGCTGCAGTATGTTGTAATATATAATAATCCAAACTGCAATCGAAAGCCAGCCATCGCTGAGGAACTGAATGCTCGTTGCGGTTCTAGTACAATTTGTTAAACCTTTTATGCCTGTGTCGTAGTACATTAAGCAGTAATACATCTAAATATAATGCAAGGAAAAATATGACTCGCAATATGAATGGCGGCACAGAGAAAGCAGATATTCGATTTTTTCCTCTACGTAGACCTGCTGATCATAAGGTGTCCACACATGAAACGTTTGTCAAATACATGACTTAAGTATTTGTCTCTCAAAATGTTGCTTATCAGGTTTGGTTCAGAGAGCGCATGACATAAAACAAAATTAAGTCTGTTCATCAGGCCAAGATGTTGTCTAATGTGGACTATTAAGGGCTGTTTATACTCCGACGTTGAGCGCACTGAACGCAGCGTAGCGCAGAACGCGCGCCTTTTATTGGCCGGCAACCAGGAACTCGATATCTGCAACCAATAAGTACCTGCGCGCGCTGCGCTACGCGGCGCCCGACGACGTTACGTTGGAGTATAAATGTACCTTTAAGCTGTGGACGCACGAGCGATTAAAACGGGCACCACGCGGTAGTTTTCATAGAAACTTCCGCAGACTCTGTGACGAGGACCTATGCTATGCCGCCACGACACAGCGATTGCGCAAGTTGCTATAGCAATATTCAAGTGGTGGCCGTTTTTCGAGTCTACGTGCGACCGCTTGAGTACAGTTCAGTGCGCTTGTCACCAAGATATCATGCACTCCGAGGAAGCAGCCCCCGCGGAAGCAAGCTACGCGAGCGTTGCCTCTCTGCTGTGCACCGGTGCTTGGAAAGACACGCACTCAAAGGGGCCACGAGAGCAAAAAGCATGAACTGTACGAAGACGCCGTACAAATTAAGCGGCTTACGAATACATTAAAAACATAGTAGGACAACAAAAATGTTGTAATTTGTTCGAATTACCCAGGCGTATGAAATATCCGAGTTTCGATTATCGATTATCAATCAGACCTGGAAAAGATAAGCACGCGGTGTTCTTTGTGGCTAACGACTCTAAACCACATCAAAACAAAATACATGTCGTTTAACAAAAGCTCCTGTGAGACTACAACTTCTTACCTCCTGAATAACAATAATGTCGAACAACCTTCTACATATACGTACCTGTCTGTCTATGCTAGAAAAAGCGATGAAAAAACTTCATCGTGAGGTCGCTGGTGGGAGGAGCCAAATCTCAATTGCTGGTGAACTCAACTGGCAGGGAACTTCATCGCGGCTCGTTAACGCCGTTGACGAGGAGTGGCGATTGAGCTAAACCTTCATCGGGATTAGTACCCAAAAAAATGGCCCTATAGAAAATGCGCAACGCCGCATCGGAGGGCAACATTATAACTTCTAAAAATGTAGAATTCTGTAAAATTTAAACACAATTACTGGTGTCAACTTTAGGTCTCATTGATCATGTCTTTTACATAAGCGACAGAATTTAGATGATCGCAACGCGTGAGCTGCATTGCGATCGTGATCAATCGTCATGGCCGAAGGTGGAAATCGGGCGTAAAGTGATCGCGTAGCGGTACGGAGACTTGGGATATGAAGTGAAAAACAAGTGCCAAAGGAAAGGGGGGAACGATGTTTCGACCAAATAGTCTTCTTCAGGTAGAAGGGGAGATGACAGATCAAAATAAGAAAACCATATATACAAGAGGCATAGGTAACACGTGATATATGTAACGTTTTGGGGAAAGAGAGGAAAGAGAAAAAGTCGTCAAGTAAGGTGCGAGGTTTGAAGTCAACAAGTTGAGGAATGCGGGTGGGGGGAAAGGGGGAAGCTTATAGCTCCAGCGTGACTGGCCAAATTATAAAAAAGAAGAGAAAGGGGCGGGAGAAAGGGGAATGTTTAGTAGCCGAAAGAAAGTTTCTTGTTCAAACCGGAAGGAAATTTCGTCTTTAAGTGAAAAATTAATTTTTTTCTTCTTTTTTCCGTCAGGTGGGTATATAAAAGCCTGATTTTATGACGCATATTCGCATGATAAGTTCAGAGAGATTTGTGGAGAAATGTTTAGGTACGTGTGTGGAGAGGTCATGTTTGAGTTGGCCCGATCTTTCTAGTGGGACGAGTATGCGATGTTCTCTGAAGCGTTCGTGGAGTCGGCGGTCAGTTTCGCCGATATACAATAAGGTTGGATAGAGTGTGCAGGAAATGATGTATATCAGAATAGAAGATTTACAGGTGTGATTGTCAGGGATTCTTATTATCAGGTTGGGAGGAGGGCCGGTGTGTTTGCACGTAAGGCATTAAGGGCGCCGCACGGCGTGGTGCCTGGAAGTAAGGTCTGAGGTCTTTTGAAACGGTTGCTGTGTAATAAAAGGGATCGTAAGTTGGGCTGTCGACGGTAAGAGAGCGCGGGTGCTTTAGAAACACCTTTGGAGTCTACGAGGTGGGAAGTGGCGTCCATAATTAGTTTACTGAGCCTAGGTATCAAGGGATGGAACGTGAAAAAGAGGGGGTTGCACGGGGCTTAGACCTTGATTGCGGAAATAAGGCGTCGTGTTGCGAAATGCTAGAAACGCGACTGCTGGCATTGCGCAGAAGGCCGAGTGGGTAACCACGTTCAATAAAGAAGGTGTTCATCGTCTTAAGCAGAGGACATAAATAAATGTCGTCGCTGCAAATCATACGGAGGCGGAGAAATTGTGAGAAGGGAAAAGAGTTGATTTGGGATCTAGGATGGCTCGAAGAGTAGAGGAGGTAGCTATGGCTGTCAGTAGGTTTATAATGCACAGAGGCGTGGAACTTATGACCGTCACTGGTTATTTTTAAGTCTAGGAAGTTGACAGATGTTTTCGATATCAGTGAAAAAAACTTGAAGGAGGCGTGGGCGTTACAAAGTGAATTGGTGAAGCAGTCAATCCCGGAAGAGGGGCCAACACCAAAAATATCGTCATTATAACGACCGTAAAATTGTGGGGACGGGTGTTGAAAGGAATTAAAAAAAGGAGTGCTCTATGTAGCCGACAGGAAGGATGGTGAACGAGGGACCAATCTTTGTGCCCATCGCTACACCACATTTCTGGCGATATAAGGAGTTGTCGAATTGGAAGGCCTTTAGTGTTAGAACGAGTTCGGCGAGGCGGGTTACGGCGTGAGACGGGGGGTTTTGAAAAGGACGCTGATCAACAAAATTTCACAGAGCTTGTAGTCCTTCGGAATGAGGGATTACAGTCTAGAGAGATGTGATATCCATTGTGAAGAGGATAGTGTCGGAGCTAGGGGCCAGATTAGACAGGCGTTGGAGAATGTCTGGTGTGTCTTTAACGTAACTGGGCCGGTTTTCTACAATAGGCTGCAGGATCGAATCCACAAGAGCGGAGATGAAGTATTTGGGGCAGGATATGGCGGACACAATAGGTCGGCCAGAAGATCTTGCTTTGTGAATTTCGGGAAGGAGGTAGAATGAGGCGGCGCAGGAATGACGAGCGATTAGGCAATTTGCAGTGGGGGAAGGGAGTTAGTTTCAATTAGGGATGCCGCGAACCACCCTAGGTTCGAATTCGAAAGGTTTCGATATTTTTGAACCGAACTGATGTTGGAATTTGAAAGGTTTCGATATTTTTGACCGTACGGAGGTTCGAATTCGAAAAATTCGCAAGTATCCAAAATCGTGGGGTTTCGAATTCGAAAAGTTCAAAGCTTTCACGGTTTCTAAAAGTTCGGGTGTGATTATTTCGAATATTTGTTTACTTGAGGTTCCACAAATTCGAAGATTTCGAACTTCCCTAATTTCAAAATTCGAGAGAATTGAATGTTGCGAATTTCTTTGGATCTAAATTTCGAAAAATTCGAACGTTTCAAATTCTTAAAGACATCAAACTCGATAAATTCGAAGATTTCGAATTTTTTCTACATAAAGGTAAAAAAGTTCGAAGGTTTCGATTCTCTTTTGAAGCTAATTATGGAAAAAAAAAAAGCTTTGAAGGTTTTTAATTTTTTTGAAGTCCATGTGCGCAAAGTTCGAAGTCCGGTTTTCATGTTCTGCCACAGTTTCAGTTTCAAATAACGTTTTCACGTCTGACTGGTTTTCAGGAAATCAGGTTTAGAAAAGTACGGGTGTGATATTTAGACTACGGAAAGTTGGTCAGGCAATTAAATGATACGACGAGTGTCCCGGATGTGCTGGAATATTTGCCAGTGCAGAGTGACGGGTGATCATAGATCTGTAATTGTGACCGCCAGCCCGGTGTGGTCATTAACGTGCATCACGAAATAGTGGTCCTACGAACGCACTGTTTAACGATACTCATCCAGTTCGAAACGGCCGGGGGCAGGCAGGTAGTTGAGGCTCAGAAAAACCTTGAAGTGATCTGGCAAACTGCCCCCCAACACCCTTGGACGCTGGTAGTAATCCGATCGAACGCCGCCCGAGTGACGCTGGGATATAGTAAGTTTAGGATGCAAAATCCTGAGACTGGGAATGAAATTTGAAAGAAAAAGTGTAAGGAGGCTGAAAGAAGGGGACAGGAAAACGCCTCAAACTCAGCTCGGGGAATGAAATTTGAAAGGAAAAGTGTAAGAAGAGAGAAAAAAAGGGGACAGGACAAAGTCTCAAACTCAGCTCAGGACAACGTCTCAAGCGCCGTTCGCACTCTTGCGTCTGAGTAAGACCGAGAGAGACCAGACCGGTTTTCAAGCCTTTTGCGATTTCTTAGGACCGGATGCGCTGCAGCGGTGCTGGTCCTAAGAAGTCGCAAGAGGCTTAAAAACCGGTATGGTCTCTCTCGGTCTTACTCGGTCGCAAGAGTGTGAACGGGCCTTCAAACTCAACTCAGGTGAAAAATCTGCTCAGGACAACGTCTCAAACTCACCTCAGCTGAGTTTGAGACGTTGTCCTGTCTCCTTTTCTTCTTTCTTCTTGCACTATTTCTTGCGAATTTCATTCCCAGTCTCGGGATTTTGCATCATGATCAACATAAACCAGCTCGCCTGCACCTGGACAATTTTTTTGTTTGTAATAGCTTTGCAGGTTTATTTTCTGGGGCGGAAGAAACACCGAGCAAAAAGCACAGAAGCTGACGCAACTTGAGGTCGAGGAGCGTTCTACCATACCAGTGGCGTCGGAAGAGAAAAACGGTGGGAAGGGGGGGGGGAGGCTCCAGTTTCTCACCCCACCCCCCTCCCAGATATTTCGGACTGTTAAAGAAAACAATGCGGGGAAAGAGGGCATGGTCGAGCTCATTTTAATCTGAAATTATTTATGCATATGTATAGCTACTGCGAAACTCGTTGTCTGGAGGCACTACTGGTCACATGCTCGGTGGCTCGGAAGTTCGAAGCTATCTCTTTTCGAACTAAATAACTGTGCCATTGGTAAAAAATTATCAATAAATGAACATAACAATAAATGTAAAAATAAAAAGCTGGAGATAAAAAAAAAACCTATCGAGAACCCTCCGGAAGTATTGTATTCTTGCATATTCAGAGGCCCAGAACTATGAAATAAGCTTCTTCTAACAAAATGTGTACAGGCCAAAAGAAACGCGTCCCAAAAACGTCAAATGAGAAAAAAAAAATTTTATGTCGTGCTGAATTTGAACTTTTTTTGAAATCTTCGCCCATGAGTTAATTTATTCCTCAACGTGAAAAAACGAATAAATACATTATTTTGTATTCTGCAGATGGCAATGATATGCACTGTCTCTGGTGTTAATTTAAATGCGGTACCTCAAACAATGTAGACGAAAGAAATTACCAAGTTTAGGGCACAATTGCCCGTAGCTACATGTTTTGATATTTCTTCGAAACTCGTCTTGAATAGCAATAATCATATCTTCAGACAACATTTACCTAGGCTATACATAGATCATTCTTAAAAAGTTTAACATCTCTACCATAAATAGCTTCGGATATAGAACGCTTCCAATATGGCACAAACGACAATTGTCAAAACCCCGTCGTTCTTCCTCGCTCCTTCGGTAATCTATTGCTCTAAAACCAAGCATGCCAGATGATTGAAATAAACGGCATTGGCTTTCGCAAAGAATGCGGCACCGCATGTAAAATTGCGAAAAACAATTGCGAATGTACCTTACTGTTTGAATGCAAATGATACCGCCCGCCGGTCTTTCGAAGGTCGACAAACTTTGAACTTTTACCCTAAAAGTTCGAAGTTCGTCGAACTCCTGACTTTTCAGGAATCGAAAGTTCGTCAATTTTCGAATTCTTTAGATTAATAAGTTCGAAAGTTAAAAAATTATCGAATTTCTTAGCGTAGGAAGGCCGAAAGTTCGAAAAGCTTCGAACTTTTTAGTGCAAGAAGTTCAAAAGTTCGAAAATCCTCGATTTTTTTGTCTATCAAGGTCGAAAGTTCGACAAGTATCGAATTTTGCAACGTAATAAGTTCGAAATTTCGAACAGCGTCGAACTTCTTAGTTGAATAAGTTCGAAAATTCAACTTCCGTCGAATTTCTCGATATGAGAAGTTCGAAATTTCGAAATCTTTCGAACCTTTCGAACCACTTCATTCAATCATCGAAACTTCGGTTCGAAAAAAGTTCCCGGCATCCCTAGTTTCAATTAGCAGCTCTACGGTAGTTGTACTTTTATCTTGGAAAGCGGCGGTGGGGTCGGAGGAAAGGGGTTCATAAAAGTCAGAAACGGAGAGCTGTCGAAGTGCTTCCTTAGAGTAGAGATCACTACGCCAGACCACGACGACTCCACCCTTGACGGCTGGCTTGATTACGATGTCAGTGCGGTTTCTAAGGAATTTTAGAGCAGTAATTTCTTGTGGGGATGCGTTGCGCGATTTGGAGATTAGGTTGCTAGTAGAGTTGGCAAGAATACTACGGCATGCTTTGATTGAATTGTCGGTTTCGGGGTGTTTGGTGGGAGACGGGGTCCAGATACTAGTTTTCGGGTTAATGGTGTTGAAAATGGTGCGGTTAAAGTTGGACGGGTGCTGGGTGAAGTGGGCGTCTAAGAGTAGGCGTCTGAATAATTGTTCGGCCTCCAGATGTGAAGAAAAGGGTCATGTCGGCTTTGAAGTGAAGCGACGAAGGAAAGACCCTTCGATAAGATTGCGCGTTCAGGTGTACTGAGGAGTAAATCGTCCGGTACGGTGACTGCATGATTGCGTTGGACGGCAGTCTGGTTATTCTGGGGCAAGAGAGTGTCCCGTTTCCTTGATTTAGAGGCGAGACCATCGGCGTAGAGATACGAGTTCACGAATTTTGTCAATAATTTTGTGTGAGTTAGAATGGAAAGCTGAGTCAAGGGACTTGAGGAGTCTTTTGGCGACGGTGAGATTTTCGCGTAATGGGGCACAGTGGTCATTATGGAATCTCAAATGTGCTTTTATTAGTTGGAAAGCAGCATTATCTAATATTTTGTTGTGACACTTACGGGGGGCCGGATCATCAAAGTGATTAGCAGAGTGAAGGAGAAGCCTTTAGGAATTACTCGCATGAGTAGGCGCCGCTTAAGAAAAAAAAGGTGACCCTGTGCCTTAGTGAGCTTTAGGGTGGTCGAAAAAACTTCAAGAGCTGGATAGAACTGGAGATGTGGCATATCATGGAAACCGGGTGGTGGGTGGTTCAAGAGGAGTACGGAGTTTAGAAACACGAGGAACACAGAATGAAGAGAGTTTGGACATACATTAGACATGGAGGCAGATGTGTGGTCTTGGAATCTGAAGTGGTAGGGTTCTGCCGGGCACTGTGAGTGTATTAGTAGGGATAGGAAGTGAAAGACAAGTGACAAAGGAAAGGAGGTGAGTGACGTTTTGACCAAACGATCTTCTTCAGGTAGAAGGGGAGATGACAGATCAGAAAAAGAAAACCGTATATACAAGAGGCATAGGTAACATGTGACAGATGAGACATTTTGGGGAAAGAGAGCGAAGAGGAAAAGTCGTCAAGTAAGGTGCGAGGTTTGAAGTCAACAAGTTGAGGAATGCGGGTGGGGGGAAGGAGGAAGCTTAAAGCCCCCACGTGACCGGCCAAATCATAAAAAAACAGGAAAATGGAGCATGAGAAAGGGTATTGTTTAATAGCCGAAAGAAAGTTTCTTTTTCACACCAAAAGGAAATTCGGTCTTTAAGTAAAAAATTAATCTGTTTTCTTCTTTTTTCCGTGAGGTGAGTGTATGGAAGCCTGATTTGATGGCGCAGATTCGCATGTTAAGTTCAGAGTGATTTGTGGAATAGAAGTGTTTAGATACGTATGTGGAGAGGTCATGATTTTGACTTGGCCCGCTCTTTCTAGTATGACGAGTTTGCGATGTTCTCTGAAGCGTTCGTGGATTCGGCGGTCAGTTTCGCCGATATACAATAAGGTTGGACACAGTGTGCAGGAAATGATGTAATCAGATTAGAAGATTTACAGGTGTGATTGTCAGGGATTCTCATTAGCAGGATGGGAGGAGGTCCGGTGTGTTTGCACGTAAGGCATTTAGGGGCGCCGCACGGCGTGGTACCGGGAAGAAAAGTCTGAGGTCTTATGGAACGGTTGCTGTGTACTAAAAGGGATCGTAAGTCGGGCTGACGACGGTACGTTAGCGCGGGTGCTTTAGAGAGAACTTTGGAGTCTACGAAGTGGGAAGGGGCGTCCATGATTAGTTTGCCGAGCCTAGGTATCGAGGGATGGAACGTGAAAATGAGGGGGTTGCACGGGGGCCTAGACCTTGTTTGGGGAAATAGGGCGTCGTGCCGCGAAATGCTGAAAACGCGACTGCTGGCATTGCGCAGAAGGCCGAGTGGGTAACCACGTTCAATAAAGAAGGTGGTCATCGTCTTAAGCTGATGACGGAAATCAATGTCGTCGCTGCAAGTCCTACGGAGGCGGAGAAATTCTGAGGAGGAAATAGAGTTTATTTAGGATCTAGGATGGCTCGAGGAGTAGAGGACGTAGCTAAGGCTGTCAGTAGGTTTATAATGCACAGAGGTGTGGAACTTGTGACCGTCACTGGTTATTTTTAAGTCTAGGAAGTTTACAGAGGTTTTCGATATCAGTGAGGTAAACTTGAAGGAGGCGTGAGTGTCACAATGTGCATTGGTGAAGCACCGAAGGACCGTGAAATTGTGGAGGCGGGTGTGGAAAGGAATTAAAAAAACGAGTGCTCGACGTAGCCGACAAATAGGTTGGCGAACGAGGTACCCATCTTTTCGCCCATCGCTACACCACATTTCTGGCGATAGAAAGAGGTGTGGAATTGGAAGGCGTTTAGTGTTAGAACGAGTTCGGCGAGGCGGATTACGGCGTGAGACGTAGTGTTTTGAAAAGGACGCTGTTCAAGAACATTTTCCCTATCCAGTCGGGCTTTTTCAAAGGTTGTCACGTCGCAATTGTCACTGGGCAGTCTGGTGGGGGACATGAACCAAGTGTCGTCGCTGAACCCGAGGTGTAGGACAGAATTCTGGCCCCAATGAGAAAGGTTTCTCGCAAAGACACTGAAGAAGGCGCATGATTTCGAGAGCAGACGCGCCTCATTTTCTGCCATGCGGCATCTCGGTTGCAGTCTCGGTAAGTGCTTAGAATCGCAATAGGCGGTTTTTGCGTAGCGTTGCCTTGTGCAGCGAAATTGCTTTTGAAATCTCGCGCTGTAGCTTTGAAGCATGATTTTGAGCGCGCTTAAAGCCTTACTGGCCGTACCCTGGCCACCTGAGAACACAGTAACGGTCCGCTAAAACTTGCTACTGGTAGTGAACAGACACCGTGTTGCTTTTGGTCTTATTGACTTTGCACGAGTGTGCAGCCTCGTAACGCTTCTTCGAAAGCTCGGATCGTAGCGCTCAAACTCACGAGTTAATTTCTCAAGCTTGAGGCACTCCGATTCCTGAATTCCTAGGTGTAGGCAATGAGCATAACATCAACGCGTAACCAGAAAGGATGTCCATTCCTTGTGCATCAACTTGTGCTTTATTGGATTATACAGGACTTTTCTGCTGCGGCCAAAGGTCCTAGTTAGGACACAGCACGAGTGGCAGCTCCACCACCACCACCACCAAATGGGAGGTGTAAAAAGGACTGAACTCGTCTTAATTATGCATGGTTTGCATCTATGTCGCGTCATTAACATGTAATGCCCGAGTGCCGTCGGTAGTCTCATGCTCAAGGCCACTGATGGTCCGTCGTTGCAGCATTGCTACACTGTGATCTTGGTGAACTGCGCTAACTCCTGCGATCCAAAGTGGCTCTTTTTGTGCTCATCTCAGCAATCGTATAAAACTGTGACCACTTTCTGCACTGTGCATAACCATGAGGAAGTTCGTAGAAGCTGTCATAAAAAGTATTGTGCCTGGTCGGTAGCTCCCAAGGTGGCTGTAGGTTCAACAGTGTTGATGTTTCTAGCAAGGTGACACCCCAGCAAGACTCACAAACACGCACTGGAACACATGGGGCAGAGGCAATTGGCACATCGTTACTCGAGTTTTGTGTCGAACAAGACAGCAGATAAATATATGAAAGCAGATAAATGGATGAGACTGAGTGTCAGTTTGCAAGAAGGCTGTCTCTCCGGTTCCGTTTCCTAGTATTGGCCTGCTTTCACCAAACAATCTTGCTGTGCCTCCAGTCTCATTTCCCAACAGCGGCTTGCTTCCACCAAACATTCCCGGCAACACCACAGCTACCCACTACTCTGACATTGACTAGGGAATGACAATAAGACAAAACTAGCTCACCAATTTCGAAATTGATGTCCGCTATTTATATAGAAGGCCCGCTTTTAAAAAACATTTGGTACAAAGGGCTATGGGAGCATTTTGCATTTTGAATATTTCGCTTAATTTTCTGCGCTCCTTTGGCTAGAGATCTCAATCTGTCACAGTCCAGTTATCAGTAAGTAGCAGATTCTTCTTGCCACCACACAGGGCAATATTTTCTGCGTACTGAACTGGACAAACACAGGCAGTCTTTTTCGTAATCACTTCATGGTCTAAAATTCTGCCTAGGCCTAGCCCAAGTTCCTGCACCAGCACCTATTTCAACGCACGTCTATGAACAAGTGCGCTCGTGGTCAATGATTGCCGTGCTTGCTTCCCCTGCAGAGGGCCGAGGTTCAATGCCTGGCCGCGCATGCACCCCTTTGTTCATGTCCCGCACCTCAACCAAAATATCACAAATGACAGATGATGAGGTGACAAATCTACAAAAAATAGACGTTTATTTTTGAACATGTGCCGAAACCAAAAATATGAAGAGGTAGTGTCGCAGGCATCAAGGCGGAGTAGCAAGTTCAAGCGCAAGAGCGAGACCTCGTATCGCCTCGACCTCATGTATGCACGCGTGACTTCTGGGAGAATGGGCGTAGAAGGTTCGACGCATTTAACATTTGGACTTCGAACAAGCAACAGTGTTCTTGAATTTACCAGAACACGACATTAACAGAAACAACAAAAACGTGCCTGCGTGGCCAGGCATCGTACCTCGGCACTTTGCCTGGTACCTAAGCATGATAACCATTTGGACGCAGGCACACTTGCTCATAGACGCAAGTAGATATGTGAGCAGCCTCTGCCATTAACCTCATCTGACATGTACCGAGTGGTGGCCAAAACCACGACACCCTTGGAAGTGCCCAAAAACCCTGTCTTTTATACTGATATAACATCGCCTTCAAACCATATATACGTGATACTGAAACTGTGTCATGTCAGCCGTGCACTAGTCGGCAGGTACAGAGCGCGAAACTGTTAGCGCGAACAAGCAATCGCCGGTTTTTCTAGTTTTTCTCTTTGAAACCAAGGGATGTCACCAAAGTTATTATTGCTACAGAAAGAGCGAGTTTAGTTCTATAATGTGAGCGATAGCATTTCGTGCTCGCTAATACTATTTAGAAGTAAAGTGGAAAAATACGCCGATGTCGCGTTCGCGCTAACAGTGTCGCGATGTGTACACTGCCACCCTGAATGGTGAGGGCCTCAAATGTCCCGAGCTGCACAGTTTAGCACCTTTCGCCCACTAAGCAGGAGCAGCTGGTTGCGTTGCACACGCTGCTGGAGTGCAATATGAATGCCCTAGTTTTAAAAAAGTGCAGTCAGGGTTAAAACTTGGCTGGCAAGCATTGTGTAGAGAAGCCAAGAAAGAAAACCAGCTCATCTGGCAATAATGAGTTATTTTAGGCCGAGTTTCTTCATCTTTGTTTTATTCAGTTACATCCAGAGCAGCTTATGGTCACATCCTTTGTTGCTCGCTCAACGCCTAGCGAAAGGGCTAGACCGGTACGAGAAAATAGCGCAAACAAAATGACGGACCAGTAGAAGAGTATAAACACAGACAAGGCGCTGACTTACAAGTGAAATTTAATAAGAAAAACATGAAGGCCGCGAAAAAAATGAGAACAATCCACCGCATCCACGTCACAACACGCCACGTTCCCATTGGCCGAGATATTCGATCTCTTTTTGATAGAGGGCCACAGAGGGGGCACTGACACACGTGCCCTCCCCAGATCGTTATATGTAAAATGCCTCCGTTATTTCCCTCGTCCTTTTGTTGTTGTGTAGCATCATTATTTTTGTATATTCAAACTTAGGGGCGCACCCACACCTGCCGCAATGAATCGCCCAATGACCGGCAGGGTACGATCTTACAGATAATGCACGCTCCCTCAGTCTATCGTTGACGCATCTACCTGACTGTCCGATATTCCGCTTACAACACGATAGTGGTATGCTACTCACAATTCCAACTTCGCACGCTACAAACTTCTTTTTATGCTTCTTTTCGCATCGCGCTGCGTGTGTTGCTCCCCTTTCAATTCGACCACACAAGTTCTCCAGTTTCTTGGGAGCGGAGAGACGAACCGTGACTTGGAGTCTCTCCGCCACCTTCTTAATCCTGAGGCAGACAATGTGTATGTAAGGCACCACTACCGGTCCCACTCTCAGCTTGCACTTCTTCGGGATCAGAGTAGTCCTTCGGAGCCTTTGCAGCAGTGATTCACCCACTCCTGTAAGGAGAGCTGATGGATAACGCCCTCTTCAGCCTGTTCTCCTGGGATGTAAAACCCTCCACCACCTTGTGTAAACGAGACTTCGCCAAGGATGCGCGGAGACAGGTAAAGACTATGCCTATTTTAACCACTTTAGAATGGTTCGAACTGCAAGGGAGCAGACACTTCTTTGATCTGGGAGCATAACACCAGCATACATGCAATGGCTGAAGCGACACCGTAAGGTCATGAAATTGCAAGTTACCATTTACAGGATCCTCCTTTGTAAAGTCTAACCCTCTGGAGTAGGCAATAAATACTCCTAACATTGTCGATACAAAATCAGCTTTTTCGGACGCTTCCCGTGGGCGAAACAACACCAAATAGTCATCCACGTATCTGAAAATGCGAACAACATCGTCTTTCAACATTTGTTGAATCCCTCTGTCACACTTTGACAGATAGATATCACTTAATACTGGTGCCATGCTTGAGCCAATGCAGATACCTTCTTTCTGCAAGTGAACCGCGTCATCAAAAACAACATACGTGGAGCTGAGGTAGAAGTACAGCAAATCTAAAAATCTTTCCTCATCAATCCCTCAATCATTCTGAAAGGTGACGACCCCACTTTTTTTCTATACTCGCCTGAACCGCATGCAACAATTCTATATGCGGAATCGAATAAATTAAGTAGACTACGTCGAATGACACCGCATCACTCGAGCCAGGGTTTGTGTTTTTCAAATGTTGTGCCACGCAATCCGCGCTCTCCACTTTAAAAGAATCTCGAAGGATTAACCGAGAAAGGTGACTCTGCAGGTACGACCCCAACTGTGCCTGCCACGATCCTCTTTGCGTCACAATCGCCCTAAACAGGCTACTGTCCTTATGTGTTTTTATGGGGAAAAACGCCTCTAGATTAAGACCCTTGGCTCCAGTCACCGATGCTCTTAACCGATCAAGACCCATGGATTCACACATCTTGCCCGACCTCTTTTTGACCTTGATAAGTTAAACCCGTCCCACTGTTTTCAAATTTGGTTGCACCTAGAAAAATATCTTCTGGCAGGGTTATGCCAAAAGGATTACGAAGATTCTGCGGTCCGAGGCCTGGCGACAGGCTAGATTTCTACGGGAGTGTCTCAAGGTATGGTGCTTCTCAACATCCAGGGGCAACAGAGCGGCGGAGTGGAAGTTTTGGGAGCGTGGACGCCAAGCTGCGCAGAGCGCTGACATCTTGTGGCAAACTCTCAGATTGACTTTGGGTGGTCCAAGCAAGGGTGTGACATTAGATTCTGGGAACGTGGTGCAGCTGAGTGACGTCTCCGCACCGGAAAATGTGTTACGTGTTTTGAAAAAGGGCCCCAAGTTTGCTTGTGAAGCTGTGGTCAAACCACAGGAACTTCTGACAATTGTTAGGAATGTGGGGACCGCGTCGAGGAGGAGGATAAAGAGAGATGCATTTAGGAGGGTGTGGAATTACTTCCTTTGAAGGGCAATACAGAGAGAGCTTTTAGGCGCAATTATTTCAATCAGGTAGTAGCCTTTTGCCGGGAAGAACGGATTAAACTGCTTGGGGGGGGGGGGGTAAGGAGGGGGGTTCGTGTTGGTGCCAGAAGATAATTTTCTAGTGAACGCTAAGCAAGCGGTGCAAAATAATTTAAAAAAGTGGATCGGGTGTCACTTATCAAGGTCAAAAAGAGGGCGGTCAAGATAAGTCGATCTATGGGTCTTGATTGGTTAGGAGCACCGGAAATTGGAGCCGAGGGTCTTAATCTAGAGGTGTTTTCCCCGTAAAAACAGATAAGGAGGGTAGCCCGTTTAGGGCGATTGTGACGCAAAGAGGATCGTGGCAGGCACAGTTGGGGTCGTACCTGCAGCGTCACCTTTCTCGGTAAATCCTTCAGGATTCCTTAAGAGTGGAGAGCGCGGAATGCGTGGCACACTATCTGAAAGACAGAAACCATGACTCGTGTGAGGCGGTATCATTCCACGTAGTCGACATTTTTTATTCGATTCCGCATAAAGAATGTTTGCTTGTGGTTAAGGAGAATATAAAAAAATTGGGGTGGTCACCTTTCAAAATTATTGAGGGATTGATGAGGAAAGACTTTTAGAGTTGCTGTGCTTCTACCTCAGCTCCACGTATGTTGCTTTTGATGGCGCGGTTCGCTTGCAGAGAGAAGGTATCTGCATTGGCTCAAGTGTGGCGCCAGTCTTAAGTAATAACTATCTGTAAAAGTGTGACAGATTGATTGAACAAATGTTGAAAGACGATGTTGCACGCATTTTCAGATACGTGGAAGATATTTGGGTGTTTTCGCCCACGGGAAGCGTCCCAAAAAGCTGATTTTGTATCGACAATGTTAGGAGTATTTAGGGCCTGCTCCACAGGCTTAGACTTTACAAAACTTTACAATGGAGGATCCTGTAAATGGTAACTTGCAATTTCTGGACCTTAAGTTGTCGCTCCAGCCATCGCATGTATGCTGGTGTTATGCTCCCAGATAAAAAAGTGTCTGCTCCCTTAGAGTTCCATCCATTCTAAAGTGGTTAAAAGAGGCAGAGTCTTTTGCTGTCTCCGCGCATCCTTGGCGAACTCTTGTCCACACAATATGGTGGCGGCTTTTACATCCCAGGTGAACAGGCTGAAGAGGGGGTTATTCATCAGCCCTCCTTACAGGAGTGGGTGAATCACTGCTGCAAAGGCTCTGAAGGACTACTGTGGTCCCGAAGATGTGCAAGCCGAGAATGAGACCGGTAGTGGTGCCTTACATACGCATGGTCAGCCACAGGATTAAGAAGGTGGCGGAGAGACTCCAAGTTCCGGTTCTTTTCTCCGCTCCCAAGAAACTGGAGAAGTTGTGTAATCGAATTGATAAGGGAGCAGCACACGCAGCGTGATGCGAAACGAAGCATAAAAAGCAGTTTGTAGCGTGCGAAGTGGGAATCTTGTATAGCATACCGCTATCGTGTTTTAAGCAGTATATCGGACAGTCCGGTAGATGCGTCAACGATAGACTGAGGGAGCGTGCATTACCTGTAAGATCGTCCCCTGACGGTCATTAGGCGATTCATTGCGACAGGTGAGGGTGCGCCCCTAAGTTTGAAGATACAACAATAATGATGCGACACAACAACAAAAGGACGAGGGAAATAACGGAGGCATTTTACATATCACAATCTGGGGAGGGCACGTGTGTCAGTGCCCCCTCTGTGGCCCTCTACCAAAAAGAGATCGAATATCTCGGCCAATGGGAACGTGGTGAGTGGTGACGTGGATGCAGTTGATTGTTCGGGTTTTTTTCGCGGCCTTCATATTTTTCTTGTTAAATTTCAGTTGTAAGTCGGCGCCTTGTCTGTGTGTATACCTTTCTACTTGTCCGTCGTTTTGTTTGCGTGGTTTTCTCATTCCGATGCATCACTCACTAGCTCAGATTTCTACGCTTCTGAAGAGCTGGACTTCCACAACACTAAATGCATTGATGGGAACAACAGTTAGCGTGTCATTGGAAATCAGCTATAACAGACAGTTATAGCAGAAAGGAAGGCGAATGCAGCAGTCTTGTGTTTTCTTTCGTTTTTTTGTTTTCTGACCTGCTGTTAGGTTTTGAAGTGACCATTTTTCAACAGCTTGTCCCTTTCCATTGTTTTATGTGATCGTTAGAGCATGCATGTTTACTGCAAAGTATTTAGATCAAGCTAAATGCACGTTGCTCAGGGCTGCCTGTTTTATAGTTTACGTGCTGTACTGAAAAACCAACAGTATGAGTGTGCTGTTCTGAGCACTTCCTTGGTGAGGAAGGTGATCCATAAACTAAACCTCTTTCCAATGTCTCATAATATTGCAAATTCTACTACTGCATTAGAGTTACGAGAGAATGTAAAATGCAGTGGTATGACCATGTACTACTGCTCACCACACCACTGGGATTATATTGTTCAGTGCGATTTCTCTGACACGCTGTTTAAAAATGTATGAATTTGTAAGCATTAGCCCCTTTTGTATACTTCGTCTGCAGGCTGTGGAGGGACACTCCACAGTCCTGCTGCACCTCATGGTGCCGAATTGTTTCTACACTAAAATTCTCCCTGTGCACCATTTGATTTCTGTTATAATTTTAGTATAGCAAGGAAAAATATTTGCACAAGCACATTGGTCATACTTGACAAAATTGTCAGATAAAGAATCAAATATTTCGGTCAGCAAACCTCGGCGCAATTATTTATGCACCAACACTTGAACCGCATTGTCCAATGTCGATTTGAATTTCATATACAAACAACCAAAAATTTCACAATTAACGGTGGTATGGTGGTGGAGCTCAAATCGTCCAGATGCCGGCAACCACAGTTAATTCATCACTTTTTCTTTCTCTGTGCTTAAAAAATACAGTGTTCAAGCCGAATTGCTTACGCAGTCAATGAGAAACGAAATGCCACCCGTGAGCGGGCCCTCCTTTTGTTCTCGGTCGTAATGCTTCGGATTCTAGCTCATCCAGTTTGCATTTTTGCCAGGTTACCCTTGCCATACACATTGCGTTAAAAAGCTTTTTCAGAAACAGCAACTTATCACAAACATATGAAGTTCCATGTTTAGGTACCATACCAAAAACTCTCTGACAGCACGTTCCTTGTGTGGTGTTTCTTTGGCCCAGGTACCAGAGAAACAAAAATAAATATACTTGTCATTTCTATCGTTTTCTAACATGAAACATAATTTTCGGAAATATCAGACTTGCCTGCCATGGGCTTGGGGTAGGTCGTATTAATGCATATGAAATTGCTTCAGACCAAGAAAAGGTTACTCGTATCAAACTGCTCCTTCATCTATAATACATAGTCGATAAAAGAACCCAAGAAAATTGAATGCCGCTTGTACTGTATGCTAGGAAGATCGCTCTATATTCAAAAGGGTCCTGCCGTGCCTACTAGATTGGGCAAGTTACAAAGTATGACGCGAAATTCCAAGCAGATGCACACAAGTATATTTCAGATGTGACGAGTCGAAAGACAAAGCTCGTAACAGACTCGACAGCTGTCGGGCTTCAAGTTTGACGAGGGCGATTCTGGTAGGCAGCACACGCTTGGGGTGCAGAGGCGGCCACCTTTAATATTTTCACCGCTGCACAGCTTGTCCTCTGCCGTCAAAGATCACACCGTCCTCGTGGTTGAACTGCTGAGGAGCAAATGGCTCGGGAAGACAATGTTATACGAGCCTGCCTTGTGCAGAAAGGCAAATGATGTTGCTGTACCCAATACCTTTGCTACCACTGAACCTGCTTTTTGGACATTCTATTCACTGCTCCACAACAAAATCTGAAGCAATGCTTCTTGTTAAGCTTGGCCTTCGGACAGCTCAGCATCCATTAGGGCTGCGAGGAATCGGTTCGCAACCACGGTTTCAGGGGTTAGTCGCTTTCACCTGCACACAACAGCCTCTGACTTTAATGTTTCATAACCTTTTCAGTTGTCCAAAAGCACATCAAGACTAGATAGATGCTTTTTATACTCATCCAGTCTGTGCTTGAAACTAGTTCCATGTAGGTTTTTATAACACCCCAAAAGCCTGCAATATAAATTCAATAATAATAATAATTTCAAAAAACTAATGGGAGGGTATTTTCACTTGGCTTGCACAATACCAAAAATCATGTCTTGCAGAGCAAAGAGGTGCAGAGTGAATATCAAGCAATCGATATTAGGTATCAGGATCTGTCCATACAAACAGTTTGGCTGGTGTAAAGTGAAAACGGACACAGCGTGCTTAAGCTGAACAATTTTCGAATGTTGGGGCCCTAGACCTTTGGATGAATTATACAGATGCAAACACTAGACTAATTTTGAATGTGTGCTTAAAACGATCTCGTACGACACTCATTCTGTAAAATGACGCGCCCGTTTTCTACCGAGAGCTGTCGTGCAATCACGTTGTGAAAATGTTCATTTCATACTGTAATTGAACACATCAGATTGATACGTGACGTAAGAGTATTTACCAAGCGCACCGCTGAATGATCGATTATCGCCTCTGTAACTTCCAACAGAATGTGACTCAAAGCGCACCGATGCACGGCGATGACTTCACCGCACCAAATTTTGCCTCCAGCAACGCAGAAGCTGAAAGCACTTGGTGCTGGGCTGTCAGCACATGGGGCTCCTCACGACGCCGCCAAAGCTTCCGCGGCAACTGCCAGAGCCAGCGAGTGTCGGGCAGAATTCCCAGATTACGTCCCTGACGAACCTTGAACCGAACATATCGAACACGTAGCGATTGTCCGTGAAAGATCGCTTTGATTCGCCCCGTCCGCGAGCGTGGACGTCGCCATCTTCATTGACTTTGGTAAAGCACGAAACACGTGGGAGTCAAAACTGTCCGGTCCGTCGTGCGAACTATCGGGAAGATGGCTGCTCCGAATCGCCGCACAGGACGGTTCGCGACACATGGTTTCCGACGCGTCGTTGCGTCGCTCCGTTCAGCTCCGCCCAGTTTCGGGTATCCCTCTACCGAATGAATGGATGAATGCTAATGGCTATATATAAAACGGGCGGTAGCTCGCGCCACCTAGCCTAGAAAAACTAAAATACTTCCCTCGCCCTTCTTGGTTTTTCTGACTTTAAAACAAACATAATATTTTATTACATTCTTTTAAAGTGTGCGTGTGTAGAGATTTTCCGTGAGGTTACTTTTCTGCTCAACATCACTTAATCGCGATGAACGGCAGCGGACCTTAGGAGCCATCCCAGCGAAGCGAGCGCTGCGTAGAAATCATGTGACTACGCACACCGCGCATTGCTGTGTCTCTCCCGAAGTTCACGTGACACTCACACGGCATTGGAATGGCTCGTAGCGTCCGCTGCTCTCCATCGTAAGGTGAAACGGAGCACATTCGGGTTTCGATGGCCTCGATCGATCCCAGAAGGACGGCTTGCTATGGCGCGCGAAATGAGCCGCTTGATTTGTGCGCGCGAGAAAACGCGATGGCGTCCATCTCCTTCACCGCGCACCGCCACATGTGTCTGTCACTGTGTGTGTAGGCGTTGTAAAAGATGAGAAGATCCGCTTCCCCGAACTGCCCGAACCACGAAGCGCCTCCTCGCCCGATCAGGCCGAAAGTCACGTGACAACATGACCTTCGCGCCATCCGTGCTACCATTGGCTGCGGCCCTCCGAAAATTGGACAGCCGTGCTGCGATATCTAGCAAGTTGGACGCGCGCCGCCGCCGGACGGAGGCCCCCGTCTGACGCTCCGGTGCGACGAAAACCCTCGTCCTCGAACGTCGTTCCGGCGGTTCGCACGTTCGATCGGACAGTTCTCACGCGCATGTGTCTCGCGCTTAACTCGGGCTGCCTGACAACTACGAAGTTATCTCAATCTCTAAACTGAATTGTGACGACATTGTGACGACACCGCTAATTTTATTATTTCACCGGCATGGCTCAAACTCCATTGAAATCCGTAGGGGAAAGCTCAATCGCAACGTCAGATAACGTCACCAAAAGGGCAGCTATTCATCGACAGATTTAGTTAACTTTATTGTTGAGTTTTTGATCTAGCGTAGACAAAGTGGGTGTCCACTTTTAGTCTGATTTGTCCTAGCACTACAACATTGATATCACCCTTGCTTCCGCTAACCGTTTCCTTCGATTTCTAAAGCACAATCTTAAACAAGCACCCTCTCACTTATGAAAACTTGCTTATATGACACTAATACGCCCCAAAATTGAATATGCTTCTGCATTATGAGATCCTAAACAAGCTTACACTATAAGTAACATCGAGTCTCCGCAGAACCATGCTGCGCGTTCGATTTGCTCTGCCCTCTCTCTATTTTCCAGTGTAACCGCATCAAAAAATCAAACTGAGTTGCCTGACCTATCACGCCACCGTAAACATGCTCGTTTGTCATTATTTCACAAGCTCTGTCACAATACATCGCTTCACGACGATTTCTTTAAAACACCCCTATTATTCTTTTACGTCGCGATAATTCATTCAAAGTAACACGCATCACACGCCACGCAACTAGTTACGCGCGATAATTCATACCACGGACCATAATCGACTGGAAAAATCTACCGGCTCACATTGCAACTGAACTAGGTATGTCTAACTTTCAAGAGATCGTGCGCAGTTATACTGTTACTCCAGGTTCTTTTTTATTTCTTTCTGTGATGTTGTCCTGGAATATTTTGTTTTATTTTATTTTGTTACTATAATATATCTACACTCTCCCCCCTTGCAATACCCCTTTACAGGGGGCCTTTAGGGGTATTTTTCATAAAAACAACAACTAAAAAAGTGACTTTCAATGTCTCTTTTGGTGCTACCAATTTTAATTTTTCTCTAATTTAGCATACATTTTTATTAATTAAAGAGAACATATTGTGTCCGCGTACCTCGGATCATCTCTTTGACGTCGTGCCATGTCGTCGGTGTTCACTGCGCCTTAGAAGCACTCGTCGTCATCGCCGTCAATGCTGCCGGAAGGTGTTTCGACGGGAGCTCCTGACAGGCAGCCGGCGTCGCTGTGCTTGCGGCCCGACTTGTAGACCACAGTCATGTTAAACGCCTGTAGTCGGAGTCTCTATCGAGCGAGGCGTCCCGACGGGTCCTTGATATTCGCAAGCCTGCAGAGCGAGTGGTCGTCCGTGACTTTACGGAACGGGCTCCCGTACAAGTACGGACGAAACTGCGTGATTGCCCGGACGTCCACAAGGCGTTTTTTCTCAGTCGTGGAGTAAATTTTCTCCGCCTTGGGCAGTGTCTGACTTGCGAAGGCGATAACTCGCTCGGTGCCTTCTAGCACTTTGAATCAGTACCGCGTCTTGTCCAGTGTTACTTGCGTCCGTGTGCATCTCGGTTTTCGAAATATCCAAGAACAGGAGGGGTCTCGAGACGTCGCTTCAGCTCGTCGAATGCCTGCTGCTGCTCCTTGGCCCATTCGAGCTTCTTGGCGTCTTACGTAAGGTTTGTGAGCGTTGCGGAAATCCTTGCCAAATCCTGGAGGAAGCTCCGATAGTAGGCACATAGTCCAAGAAACCTTCTCACTGCCTTCTTTTATGTCGGGGCTGGAAACACTGCAACGGCGCGAGTCTTCTCTGGGTCTGGGCGAATGCCTTCGTTACTAACCATGGAACCTAGAAACCTCAGTTTGTCATAGATGAACCGACACTTTGACGGCTTGAAGGTGAATCAGGCGGTTCGTGTGACTTGGGGACAGCTCGGAGTCGTGGCAAGTGCTCGTCGAAGTCGATAGAAAGCAATACGACATCATCGGGGTAGACGACGCAGCTTTGCCACTTCAGTCCTGCCAGTACGGCGTCCATGACACGCTGGAATGTTTCTGGCGACGTGCATAGTCCGAAGGGCATCGACTTGAGCTCGTACAATCCATCCGGGGTTCCAAAAGCTGTCTTCTGCCGGTCCCGTTCTCCGATTTTAATCTGCCAGTGGCCGCTCTTTAGGTCCATCGATGAAAAATATCGAGAGTGACGCAGCCGGTTTAGTGTGTTGTCGATGCGGGGGAGTGTATATACGTCGTTCTTCGTTACTGCGTTCAGCTGCCGGTAGTCCACGCAGAACCTAAGCGTTCCGTCCTTCTTCTTGACCATTACTACTAGAGATTCCCACGGAATGCTTGAAGGTTGCATTGTTTCGTCATTCAGCATCTCTTGAAATTGCTCCTGGATCATCCCCCTTCCATCAACGGACACTCTGTACGGCGATCGACTTGCAGGGCGGGAATTGTCCTCGGTAACGATGTGGTGCTTTGCAACGGGGGTTGCCGTACGTCCCATTTGCCTACAGCACAGTCGTTCAAGAGACAGCCGGGGTGACACTCTTTCAACTGGTTCATTGCCCCAAAGTAAGGACAAAGCTGGACGCGATGTTACCTCACGAAGCGACTGTCAACGAAAGCGGCAACACCCAGGTGGTTTCCCAACGCGCAGAAGAAGTCCCTCAGCTCGCCAGACACCGGGTTCAAGTCCAACAACGTGTCAACACTGGCCGATACAACCTTCCTCGTCGGGACGTCCACTTCCAGCCCGGTGACAGGGTGTGGGTGGGGACACCGATGGGGCCCCCCCCCCCCCCCCCATGGTCTCAGCGAGAAACTCCTGAAGTGCTACTTCGGACACTACGAAGTGCTCCGTCGACTCGGGGATCTGAACTACGAGGTGAAGTCCGACGGAACAGGAACAACATCACGCCGTCCACCACGACCTGATGTCATCAACTTCGTGCGCCTGGTGCCGTACTACGCTAAATAGGACTGGGGACCTTATGTGTTCTGAGTGACTCTTAAGTTTGCTATTGTTTTTATTTGCTTTGTCTTGCGTTCCATCGGGGCGATGCACTTTTTAAAGGGGGGTCATTCCACGTGAGACGTCCCAGACGTTGCGCTCGACCACCTTCGATTTCTAAAAAAAAATTCATGGGCTTCGGCCACAATGTCCTTAGCCATACCCTAAAATGTTTTTGACGAAAAAAAATTGTGATGACGGGAGCGCGATTTTAATTTTTGAAAACAGCGTGGAACTAGGCATCACTCAATGATTTACCAGAAAAATCAGATTTTTTATGAAATACCCAACAATATTTTTTTTCTTAAATTTGCACGGTTGTCGACTTACAATGTTGTTGGGTTTGTGCAGTTGTGTTTAATTTAAATATATTTTTAAAAATACACAATTTATTCAAAAATAAACATTTTAGTCATTTTATTAAGAAATATATAATTGTTCCCGGGACCCAATATAACTTTTTACTGGCTGCCCTTTAGGTATATAAACTATAAAAATATTTTAAACCGCTCAAATAAACATCTTGCAGTAAAAAACAAAACCTGAAGTTGCCAAAAAGTGCGTTTTGACGCATGAACAGCCGTTTATTTCACCCTGAGGTAATTCATGTAAAAATACAAAATATGGTGTGTTTGGAAGAAGGATTGATCGTCTTTTGATTCTGAAACTTTAATCAGTGTAATTTTTGTTTAAAGCGATAAAACTATTTTTGAAGTTGAACTCTCGCACAACTACCCGGCGTCGCTTCTTACCCTACTGAAAAAAAAACATTTGGTGCCTGTATGAAAGTAAACGGGTTCATACCGTTAACAGTTTAGCCATACCGACCACCAGTTTGTCAATGGGGTCGCCCGTATGGCTCAAAGGGGTCCCCCGTATGAGCCGTAACGGTCACCTATTTGGCAAACGGGTCAGTTGTCTGGGCAAACGGGTCACTCGTTTGGGCAAAGTTGTCGCACGTTTGCTCAAACCGGTGGCCATGTTGCACAAACGGGTGACCGCTGACCGGCAAGCTGTACCGGTTTTATCAAACGGCTCTCCGGAGCCCGTTTAATACTGAGCGTACAGGTCGGGGGCATGGGCACGCCAGTTTCAGCTTGGCAGCCTGTTTCGGGGAAGCCGGGAGCGCCAGTTCATCGATTTACAATAGTACGCGTAATGCAAGTAATTATATTTATATTTTGATTGAGCTGATGTTCGCTTATACTGCAACAACAATAAACATTTTTTTTTACGTAAACATGCGACGTTGCCGAGCGCTATTTTTGACAGAATTTTAAAACTTTGGCGTTCTTTGTTTTTCAATTTACTTATTCAGCTCGAATCTCTCTCGCAGAGGACGCGACCGCGTGAAAGAATATACTTCTTGACTGCCTTTCGCCTCAATTCAAGACTCAGCGAATGTAACGCGCGAACACGTGGCTGTACGAACCTCGAGCATTGCGAGAGCAGGCCCGCTGTTGCAGCGGTCAAATTACGATCTCGCGCTGGGTGCTTTTTTTCGCTCGGGCGCAAGCCGAGCTTCAGGCCGGCGCGCGCCATTTCCAGGTTTCGAGCGTTCTAAAAGAATTCGCCTGCTTTCCGAGGCTGCAAATGCGGTATAGTCAACGTTCTGTTACAATTCGAAGAGAGGAGGAAAGCGCGTGTACATCGGTACAGCGGTTGGTGCACCCTCTCCCCTAGCACCAACTGCAAAACAAACAAAAAAAAAAAAACTAACCACGAGTTTTTTTTTTTTCTTTTTTTTTATTGAAGGGTGTTGTGCGTCCCGGTGTCCTTCGCCTTGACCTCGCCCCCTTCCTCCCCTCTGGTCAGCTCTGTCACGTGACCCGCAGCAGCGCGCGAGCTACACACTGATAACCATCGAGATCCGGAACGGCGCGCCCAGCAGCCGCTTTTTTCTTTGTCTGCTTGTTCTCAGTTGCAGTTTGAACTTCGCTAGTCCCACCTGCTTCGATCTGTCGTGTAACCCTGCGGTCTTATTAGGATGTCTCCGACAACGTATTGGATGTGCACCAAAGCTATCAGTGTTCGAAAAGTCCTACGCGTATATCGGAAACAAGCGACTCTTCAAAGAAGTCAGGAATTCTTGGGGTTTGGTTGTGTTCCGCAAATGACAGCTTGTGCGCCGCATCGTTTTGAAACTTCAATGAGCCTTCTTTCTCGTTTTTGTGTTTGTGTGGTTGTCCTGCTTTGACCGTGTCGACTTATATTTTGGATTACATCTTTCAAGTCAGCTATTATTATGGTGAGTGCACTGCAACCTGCTTGTTGGCAACGATTGATCATTCTTTTACGCGTACTCTACCAGATTATCTAGAGAATTATGCAGCGTTTAATGTCGTGGCAGCCGGGAAAATATTTTTTCCCAAAGTCTGCCATATAGTCTGAAATTACCTCGGCAGTATAAGAGTGCATCTTCACATTTCACAGAACGCTTGCACGTTTGTACTTGTCTAAAAAAAAATTGTAATAAACTTCTAAACGAATTGAAAACGATCTTTTGTGTCTGTTTTTCTGCCCATTTGCAAGCACCTGTGCGAGCACGATTTTTTCCACGTGTTTCCTCCATGTTAGAAATAGGTCTATGAGTTTCGGGACGTCGTAAATAAGTTTCAGATAACCAACCTTCCAGACGAAACCTATTTATTGCTAGCGAATAAATTGTCTATCCGAATAGCGCATTCAAATATGTGGTCACGTGCCTGGTCGAACGTGCACCCCTATCAAACGGGCACCCGTATCAAACGGGCACCCGTATCAAACGGGTACCCATATCAAACGGGTACCCGTATCAAACGGGTACCTGTATCAAACGTGATTAGGGGATACGGGTACCCGTTTGAAACGATACCCGTATCAAACGGGTACCGTTTCAAACGGGTACCCGTATCCCATAATCACGTTTGATCCAAACGAATTTACAGGTTTGCCACCCATTTGATTCAAACGGGCGACCAGTTTCCCACCCGTTTGAATTTCAAATGGTTTTTTTCAGTAGGGTAACGCCTCTTCGCCGCAGTGCACGCCACCTGCGACGATAGCCGAAGCGATTAGGTCCAAAGAAACAACGGAGTTTGCTGCCCGCCTTCCCTTGTTCCTCTTTGCTGGCTGTAAGGGAAGAAACGGCGGGTACCCTACTGAAGAAACCTGTATAAAAATTTATACTGGTTGACCCGTATAAATCATACGGAGTTATGGGATACGGGTCTCCCGTATGCTAATGGAAACCCGTACCTGTACGGGTTGACCCATTCAGATACAGGAATCCGTATCTGTATGGGTTGACCCATTCAGGTACAGGAACCCGTACCTGTAGGGGTTGACCCATTCAGATACAGGAACCCGTACCTGTATGGGTTGACCCATTCAGATACAGGAACCCGTACCTGTATGGGTTGACCCATTCAGATACAGAAACCCGTACCCTACAGGTTGACCCATTTAGATATCAGAACTAATATTCATACATGTTCACCTGTTCAGATAGAGACACCTATATCTTTATGGATTTACCCGTTCCGACACAGTACTAAGAATCAACAAGGTGTTAAACGTTTGCATACGGACATATGGATCATTGCAGTTTTAACAATTCGCATGCATTTGTCATGCAAAGAAGGAGCATAAGCCAGGTAATTTCAGGTCATATGTGTATTTAGTGTATGTGTATCTAGTGAAGGCAATATGGCATACTGCAGAACGTCAACAAGAAGCTTAACCTCTAAGCAAGCTTAGAAGTCAAGCTTCTTGTTAATCTCCTGCAGCAGCTCCCGCACGTAGTAGTTGACCCGAGCTGTCCTCTTCCCTGGAGAGGCCTCTTAAGGATTCCTCCGTATGTACTCGTTGAAGGCATCTGCAGGGGAAAAGAATACAACAATAAGTCATGTAATCTACAGTTTCTTGAAAAATTAAAAATTTTTCTTCCTGCAATTATAAGGAAGCGATTTCCACTACAATTTAGGCTTTGTTAATATATTTTACTTCCTGCAATTATAAGCAAGCAATTTTCACTACAATTTATGCTTTGTTAATATCTTGTGGATACCATGTAGTCTCCAAGAGCGACTTCTTACGATTACGAAGTCTGCTTAAAACAACAGGTATGCATGATTCGGCCAGAAAGTTTTGAACCAGTTCAGACCGAGTTCGAAGGACTGCAGAAGCAGTGCGCAAGTCGGGCTGCGGCTGCATGAAGTTGCTTTGGCAGCTTGCGCCTCTGGCCACAAACTACCGGCGTTTGTCATACTGAAAGAGCAAGCTGGAAAAAGTCCAACAAGAGCCTTCACGAGCCTTCGTATGCCACGTGAAAACAACTTTTCCTCCGGGATTTTAAGAAAACGAGCATTATTGCTATCATGAAATCGCATTCAATTTTTTTTTTTTTTTTTCATTCTTAGTGAATGTTTTTGTTGCGGCTTTGAGGAACGGCTGGATGACCTCGGAGAAATTCCTAGAGTGGCTAGAAAGAATATGAGGCCCGAACGTTGACGACGTACGACAGCTGTTGGTGTTGGATCAGGCACCCATCCACAAAACACAAGCGGCAATGGACACCATCCAGGAACGCAACACAAATCTGGTCTACGTGCCAGCCGGCTGCACCAGTCTGCCCCAGCCCGGCGACGTCTTCTGGAACAAGCCATTCGAGGCTAGTTTTCGAAGGACCTGGGAGGCCTTCATCCGAAAAGAAGAAAAGACTGCCGAGGAAACTTGCGAAAGCTTTCCCGGCAGGACGTGCTCGAGCTAGTCTACGAGGCGTGGGCTTCCGTCCCAGAAGAAACCGTGGCACGTTCGTTCAGAGGCTGCGGCATCGCAAACGCGCTCGACAGTCCGAGGAGGGCGATCTCCACGAGCGGCTCGCTGGCATCGCCACCGTCGTCCCCGAGACGAAACGTTGCTGAACTAAATGGTATGGGATTTCCTTTCGGCACCTGCAAATCCAATGTAATCACATTCCACAAAATGCAACGAGCATATAAATCCGGTATCCTCCACCTTTCGAGGTGCCCGTAAACGATCTACAGGAATCGCATCCAGCCATTGGTCCCGATCTCTTTGATCTTTCGGAAACTTGTGCAGACTTCTGCCGCACAATGACACTTTTTTCGGATGCAGGACATGAGAGACAGCTCTTCACGCAACATCTTTGGGGTATTCTTTTCGGAGCCGATCACGAAACTTCACCATGGGCACTCACTGCTCATCTCCAACTTCTCAATCTACAGAACAACTCATCTTGAAGTACAAAACAGCGAGCGAAACAAACATAACTGAAAAGGATTCGCACAGCAAACAGTTCCAGCCACGCATGGCGTCTGCTGAACAAAAAAAAAAAGAAAAGAAATTGGAGGGGAAAAAAAGTGCACGGTAGGGTGTAGCCACGTGACTCCGCCACTCACTCTCTCCTCTCTACTTCTCCAAACTCCGTGCGTGGGTTTCACTTTCGGTATCGAACAGTTGCGTTTTTTGACTTTAATACAAATATGTGCAATTCTGTTGCAAAATGTTAATAGGGTAGTCTTTCTACACCATAATAAATCGCCTAGTAAAAAATCTAAAAACTTTTTGGTGGGGGTGTGAGTGACTTTTTAAGTGATTTCAGAGTAAAGAGAGAAAGCGAAGGAGGGGAAGAACATTAATAAAAACAAACCAGTGCCATTGCAGGCTCAGATAGCGCACTGAAGAGCTCGCACAAGTATGGATACTCCACGGTACAAGCTTTGTTTTGTTTACGCTAATGTTTATGTGTGATTACTGTGCCAGAACGCAGCTCTGAAACGAAGCTTAGGAGTTTCGGTACTCAGGGAACGTAAAGTTACCCTAGCTGGTTCCACATCACTCTGACCACCCCCATACCTCCCTTTAGAGTGAAACAAACAGGAAATGGCAAACCTCCAGGTTTCCTCCTCTCCTCACCAACTTTGCATGTGCTAAAAAGTAGGAAGAGTTGAGGGCAGGGCCCTTAGCTCAGTCCTTTCAGTCCTGCATTCTTGACCTTTTAATGACTACAGTTCTATTCCAAGCTGCCAGTCAAGTGTCACTAGGGAAAAAATATGCAATCGTATGGACTGTACACTCGGGGACAAAAGTCTCCAGGACACGCGAGCTGCGGCTGAAACGCATTGCTCTGCCATCTGCCGGCGGGTCGCCTGGTTTCGAGATCACAGAAAAGCGCATGCGCGTCCTACTATGCCTGCCAACATGTGCGCTTTCCCGCTCTTCTGCCGTGCGGCGCCTAACTCGGAATCGGGCGCGTGATACCGCCTCGGAGATAGCGCTTACTGACATGGCGCCTATAAAGGAAGAAGTCACGGCAGCTCAACTGAGCGATAAGCTGAACTGGTTATAAAGCAAGGTGCGCTGACACGGCGAAATGCGGCATAATGCCCCAGGCGGTATCTCGAGTTCCGGAATGTGTAGCAGACGCTCGTCAGTCGCCAGCGCTATCTCCGAAGCGGTACCACGTGACCGATTCCTAGTTAGGTGCTGTGCCACAGAAGAGCAGTAAAACACGCCTGTTTGAAGGCACAGTTGGACGCGCATGCGCTTTTGTGTGATCTCGAAACCAGGCGACTTGCCGGCAGATGGCAGAGCAATGCGTTTCAGCCGCAGCTCGCGTGTCCTGGAGACTTTTGTCCCCAACTGTACATTGTTAAGTGCATAGTCTTGTTCTTTCTCGAATTTTATACCTGAAGAACCAATGAAAGCAATTCAAAGAGTCATCAATTGACTGAAGGGCACCAATGTAACATAATTTTAATATAGGCTACTTGGTATATGATTTATGAAAAAGCTCAAAATAAAACCAGGGTGCTAGATGGAAAACGTCGCAGAAAAGTGCCAATTAGTTAGGAAGAAATATCTTATCAATGTGCGGCCCTACTTTTTACATTCATCAGCATTTTGAAGCCGGAAGATGGTTCATATAAAGGAAGCATACAAATAACCACAATCAAGGAGCTGTGGAAACCACTGAATTTAGTCACTTGCCCAATATCTGGAATGAATATTGCAAGAAATTTTGAACTTTCCTCGTCATCGAACTCTGCAAGCACTGGCACACACTCGGGAAGTGCCTCCGGTGGGCCTGCTACAAGGTCCGCAGCTGGAACAGCAGCATCAGCGGCGGGTACGGGTCGAGCGTGATCCACACCAGCTCGCACAACGTGAACTGGAGCAGGAGCACCAGCTGCAGGAACTGCTGCAGGGCAAGCTGGAGGAGCTGGGTCAACACCGCCAGACGGGACATTGTTCCCTGCAACATAATAAAAAACTGTTTAGAAACAAGACCATCTCTCCTGCAAGCCACAGCTCCGCAAATGGGCTAAACACGGTACAGGAGCCGACCGATTTTTTGGACGCCAAAAATTCAGACATGCTTGATTATTCGGATTTCAACACTTTCCTGGTCTGTTCATGGCATGGGGGCTTCATAGTACTTGATGCCACAGAAGACTACCGGCAGTGTGCTTATTTGTTTTTCCGTAACACGCCGGGACTGGAAAAGACGATTCTTTGGAGAAATAATTATATTAATACATTTGTAAGAATCTGCACGTAGCACGACCAGGACACAAAACAAAAGGACGAGGAACAAAACCAAAAAAGAAAAAGAGGAAACAATGAAATGCACTGAAGTTCACCGGCAGAGAGCTTGTTTACAAAAAAATACTGGTGAATAGCTAATGAATATTCATGCCTAGCATTTTCGACGGTTTGCGAGATATAAGCTCAATCTTTCTGACAAAATACAATGCTCTAGCAGACCGTCTGGTCACCTTTTGACCAGTTCCACAGTTGCATCACTAGGCACAATCAGCCGCCCAATTAAAATTCAGCCTTGTTGGTGCTGTGGTCATGCCTATGACCAGCTTTTACACCCTCTCCTCCTCCACAAAAAGAACTCCTTTCTCCCCAATGACTAAAGGAAGTGCGCTGGCCGGGTTCATCGGAAATTGCATAGTTACAATGTTGTGACCGACTGCACAAACTTTTTTTCACTTTAAGCCTCATCTATGCGCATAGACAGGGGTGGCCAGGCTGCCCCGGCCTAAGAGCCGCAAACGAAACCACAAAACTTCCAAGAGCCACCCGGGAAGGGGGGGGGGGGCAAACTTTTGACCAGAGCTATAAACAAAACTCGAACTACTTTCAATCTATCAGAGTCAAGAGCAGTCCGACTGTACATAAGGTAGCACAAGACTACCAAACCGCAACCTGCCGTTCGATTTAAACCTCGTTTCATTTCTGTTTTTGGGGAAGTGCTCTTGTGACCGGAAGGGAGGCGGGGGAGTGTGTGCACGTGTTTGTGTGGAGGGGGGGTTGTAGGGAAGGGAGCTGCGAGCCGCACTTTAACACGCGAAGAGCCGCATGCAGCTCGCGAGCCGCAGCTTGGCCACCCCTGGCATAGACCATGATGTCTTCGTATGGTCATGATTGTTTTTTCGAACTGAAGAAAAGTATTTTTTGGTCAAAGCAAGAGTGCTGCCGAGCAAAACGGGGTCATCGCCATCAGCAACAAGAAACAAACTCTCTAAGCTCAATTTGCACCCTAAGAGAAGAAAAGAGAATTATAGACACCTCTTGAACTCATTGATACATTGAGGAAACCCTGTAGTATATGCTTACTTCTGTTTCCGACCAAAAAAAAAAATTAGTTACTTTTGATTCCTCGGATAAAGTGTGAGCATGTAATGTGTAGTGTGTGCGGTGGGCACCTGAAAGTGCCTACACGCTTACCCAGTAGTGACAGCAGCTGCTACTGCAGTCTTCTTGGTAGCATCCTCTCTATCTGGAGCTCCTGCTCCAGGTTCACAACCCTCTGCTTAGCCGACCTAAGCTTTTCCACCAGTCGGGCATGCTCCACAAGCGACACAGTAGACGTCCTGTACTCGCCCCCCACTGCAGGGGACGGCGACATCTCAAACTGGAAAGGAAAGAGGTCCAGGTGTTTCAATATCCATTTAATATAAACTTCCAACACAGGATCGGGACAGACATAGTTCACAATAGATTCCCACCCGCCCCCCCTATTTTACGGTGTAGGTTTCAGCTCTATACCTGCAATAGCCCCCTCCCCCTGAAAAAATGCTGCCAGGTGCTCATGACCATACATCCGGTACTCACTTTCATTTCAGGAAATAATTGCTGTATTGTACATAAACTCTCAATTACTTTGTACTTGCAATCTAGTACTTTTAAATATGATAGCATTTATAAGCAAACCCTATGCACCTTCGGCGTCCTTTGGTCCGTGGATTTGTAACTGCTTTTGAAAAGAGCATGCGCCGGCAAATTATAATTCAGAAAAGAAAAACATGCCACCGGCACTGTGCCTCAAACCCACAACTGTTGGGGTCTAAGCCGGGCATCGTATCCGCTTCACCACGAGCACACATAGGTAAGCATTTGCGAAAGAGTTACTCAGTGCAGGCAAGAGCTGTGTTGATGCGCGTGCCAATGCCTCAACGCCGTTGTTGCCATAGCAATGTGTGTCACATCTGGTCGCAGTCGCACATAGCCACACCTGATGAGAGCAGTGTGGACCGACTTCAGCATCATCAATCCTTGTCGGTAAGCGAAAGCAGGTCTCGCCAGAGGAACGTCTACGCAAGCGTGCTCAGGCACAGCGACAGCAAAGTGCCTAGGACACTTCGGAACAACATGAAACATGTTTGTTGAAAGCTAGAGAGGCAAGTAGTAAGCGGACCATTGAAGCGGATGAAAATATTCAAGAGAGGAAACTTCGGCTGTAACGCAAGCAGGACGCCAAACAAATGAGGACGTCTTGCGACAGTGGAAAAAAGATGTAACTTCGTCTACAGCAAGATTGCGACTTAGAGCAGGTGAAGACGTATCGTAAAACTGAAGAGGGTAAAATTAAGATATAATGCAATCGAGACACCAAGCAGGAGAGCGTCCCTTGAAATTGAAGAGGAACAATGTCGGCTACAGCACAATTGAGACCAGGAGTGGCCAAGCTGCGGCTCTTAGTGGGTTAAAGTGCGGCTTGCAGTCCACTTCCATAGAGCTTATCTACCAACCGGATCTGTGTACCTGAATAGCAAGCAATCTAAAAAATGTCGATACAAACAGTCCTGACCAGCCATAATAAATGGACACAATTACTCATGAAGCGAACAAAATGCTAGATATTCCTTAGCCTAACCGTGCAATTTTATCCACAATTACTGCCCACTGGTAACGGATGTGAAGTATGCTGCAGATTTCAAAAAGGGACACAAAAAGACGAACATAAGGCCCCTGGTTCTGAATAGAGTCGAATAATGAGGTAAGAAAAACAGCCTAAAGGCGCACATATACCTCAAACATTGATTTCAATATCATAGGGATGGCCATGTGCTTCTTTTTCAAGTCAGCAACAGTTCATCTTGTGTCTCTGTAAAACAAAACATGCAAATTGAGTAACGTCTCACAGTTGTAGTGTTTGTCCTCCTTTCCTCCCCCCCCCCCCCCTTGTATCGGGGTTTATAAATATGACCGTTCAACAGCTAGCCTGCGCTATAACCCTTGTTTCAACACGTCTTTTCTTCAATATTTGTACGAAATAAATGCACCATCTAGTCAAACTTATGCGGTAATTACGTCATAGCTTACAAAGCCGATTTGTTGCGATTTATTTTAAGTGCCGTGGCTGCCATCTGGAGCGCCCTGTAGTTCAACAGTGTAAAACCGTTTGCTTTCGCCGCCCAGTTCTTTGCAAATCGGGTGCAAGGACATATACATGCCTTGCAAGTGACGTCAGGCTAATGAAGGACGGGGCCCCGCACCGTAGTGGTTGACTTCACACCGCGGAAGTGCTTACCAAGGCGTAGGACGCCGCTAACTGGCCGTACATGCGCTGACGTGCACCATATTTATTTTTAACAAAGGTACCTAATTGTGTTACATGTGAACTTGGAAAAACGTGCCGAGCTTACGTTGATGGCGTTTTGCCAGTACGTGCGGAATTTTTCGACGTTTGTGCGTTTGCGCTACGAGCAGAAACTTTCGATATGCCGCCGACAGTTTTGACGCAAAAAACTGTCGCGTCAAAAAGAAAAAGAAAACAAAAAGCTTATTTGCGCGTTTTAAAACTTGACGAGCTTCTCTGGGAGTCGCTCGTAAAAAAATTGGTACGATTTTGCGAAATACTGGTAAACAACGCAAGGTTACTGTCATATCCAAACACTGAACCAAGGGTAAATCAAATAACGAGCAAGGCAACTCTCATTGCCTCGGGGATTATAGTATTATGTTTCCTAACCAGCTCGCCTACATACTTTCGCTCCTTGAAAAGGTTACCGTCTCGCGGACGGCACGAAACGATGCCCCGGCGGTGGCGTCTCGGCGAGCTTCTTTCTACACGGGGGCCGCCGCCAACCGATCGCCGTCTGGCCGGGCTCGCGGCTCGACACTGGCCCGTACTCGGCCGGGAGCCCCGAAGGTGCGATCGAAGTGTGGAGACGGCGTTATGTAACGAAAGGCAAAAGCCATCTACACAACGAAAGGGCAAAAGCCGATGCAAAGGCGTGCGCAAACGTAAACAACGGTAGAAAAGTGACGCCGTCGCTCGCCGTTATGAAAAGCATTCCGCAAACTCGGTAATCAGCGGCCGCATCCCTTTCCTGCCCCTCATACTTTCTCTAACTTGACGGCTACTTTGTCTCGCGGAGCATGCCGCCGAAACAATCGGACGATCGTCGAGGAACGCAGTAATATCTACAGCCGAGTGCGGCGCAGTTTACCATTGCTTTCGCTGCGAAGGGCAGCCGAGTCAACCACCAGCATGGTGCTTACCGGCGTTCGACCTCGTCATGCGACGTAGGTTCAAGGCATGTATTCGTGCCACCAATGTTCGCAAATTCTAGACGCCGGAACGGGGGACGCCGGAACGGGGGCCCATCAAAGTTCCGCTTTCCACGTGTCCTTAAGTTTCGCTAATTTTCGGAAACGTGGAATTCGCTAAAAATTAGGGGCTCGCGAACATTAATGGTTTCGAGCCCGTGATGCATAGAAAGCAACTTAGCACTCCCCGGCGCACGCTCCAGTAGCCTTCCAGTTAGACGCTTTTCGGCAGGTTGCAGTCGAAGTCGCCAACGCTCGCCGGTTTGAACTTCTTGGTACAATTCACGCTGGCTACTACCTTCGGGCCATAAACATAAATCACGTACGCGTAGTTACATACTGACACGAATACAAACCCGTTGAGACAGCCCTAACGTCCAGGCGGCTTTAGTCCAGAGCACGGTGGTCTTTACGGTGGTACAGTGCACTGGCCACCTGGCGTGCGCGGCGTGCACGGCGTGCACGGTGTGGGTTTGTAAGGGTCGGATTGGATTAATATAACATTCTGCCTTAGTGTATGTTAGTACTATTATTACTCAAAATATTTTTAAAACATTTAAAATGATAAAATATACAATTTTAAGTTTATTTCATGTTAAAAAATATTGTTTGTCCGGCGTCGGTTGTTATCACTGATCTCAATGACAATTGCTGGATCGCGCTTGACCAGCTCTGCCTATGGACCGGAATGCGGCCACGGTCGGCCACCTTTAGGTAGAGTTATATCATCTCTAGCCATCATAGTAATATGGCAGACAGCGCAATGGCGGCAGGCAGCCATAAAATAGCCGTAGATATAGTACACCGTACCGTGGGTGATATTTCGTGCCTGATTAAAGTTGTTCGACGAAGCAGATTCTTGAAACCCGGCGTGAACGGCAGCCTCGTCTTTGAGTACCCGGCGAAAGTTCTACGAAAGCGCAGCACCGGGGGAAAGCAGCGCAGCTCACATCGAAAGCAGACTACGTACCGGCGTCTGCCATAGAGTTATTACAAAAAACGCTAGAGGCTCAGCTGGCGCTAGTGTCTACGGGACTTCCGGTTGCAAATTGAAGCAGACAGCATGCAGTCCACATTTCCAGCCTCCCTGTGTATTCCTATGGGAAAACGGGCGTGAATTTTGTCTCTTCGCCGGAAAATAACATGAATAACGTTTGTCATTTCGGTTGTACTGAATAGTATGTACATTTTTTGGTACTGTGAAAGTGTAATTGCTTTAGTTACAGCATTTTTCTTTACCACTGAACGATGTTAAACTTCTCTCTATTTCAGGCCCAAAACCTCTGTTTCAAGGAAGGTATGTGAAAACGAGCGACGATTCTAAGCAAACTAACAATCGAAAAGAATGTAGAGTGTGTTCAAGGTTTGCTAGCATGGCGGTGGCGCTTATATATTGCTAATATGCCCGTCCTGTCACTCAATGAAAATGACTCCGTTGTGCATCTTTACGAATGGTTAAAATTAAAACATTCGAATGTAAGAAATAAAGTACGTGGACTACGAAAGGTGTGCTTTTTTTTATTATATCCTATGTCGGGCAGTTTTTATCGGGCACCTGTTCTCTGGCTTCTCCCTATTTGCAAAGATTTGGAGCGTGCGGTTGATGATTTGAACATGCATCTTTGCACATATTCATGAGCAGAAAGAATAAAGCAGAACCTATTTATTGCAAATGGGACTATATTACGTGGCTTTCAATTTATTTTGATCGTCTGCGTGCACAAGGAGTTACTTATCCAGTGTTACTGCGTAGTTCTTCCGTCTCTCTTGGTTTTCCTTCGTTCGTTTGGCACGTATATCCCCCATGCTGGAAGCGTCGACGCCGTGTTCGCGCTAACAGTGTCCGACAGTGCACATAAATACATGTACGAAGAGGTTTACACACCGTTTTTCATGCCACGAATTTCAAATAAAAATGCTGAAACTGACCAATTATTTCGTTGCGTGACTGAGAAATGTTTCAATGTGCCTAGTACATACAAATTATTCATGATATTTGCTCTTATAATCGAGCGCAGAGAGATAATGCACTCGCTTTTTCCCATAGAAATGCATTACCGGAAGTCAATTTCTGACTGCTTGCTGTCTGCTTCAAAATGCAACAGCACACTAGCGCCAGCTGAGCCTCTAGCGTTTATTGTAATAACTCTATGGCGTCTGCTTTCGATGCTTCTTTTGATGCGACTTTTGAAGCGTGCTGCGCTGCTTTTCCCCGGTGCTGCGCGATTTCGTGAAACTTTCACCGGGTCCTCAAAGACCGGGCTGCCGTTCACGCCGGGTTTTAAAAATATGTTTCGTCAAACAATTTCAATCAATCACGGAATATCACCTACGCTATTTTGATGTCAGCCTGCCACCACAACTGCCAAAACGCCGTCTGCCATGGATGGATGATGGTGGCTGCCAGGTGGCTTCAGCAGCTGTATCTTGGCTAGAGGTGATATAACTCTACCTAAAGATGGCCGCCAGTGACCGCATTCGCAGAGCGGGCAAACGCGATCCAGCAATTGTCATTGAGATCAGTAGTTGTTATCCTACAGTCTGGCTTGCAGCAACAAAATCCAATCCAATCCGATGGGAAAAAACCGAAACCGAAACTATCGCGTTACAGGGCTCGAAGGTATGCTGATAAGCGAACTCCCGTTTATCTCGGCTTCGATTCTCTTGGATTTGATTTTCGCATTTTATGATTTCATATGTGCATGTCATAAAATGGTTGAGTTTGATAGCTGAAACTGTTAAATTTGAAATGGCCTAATTTGTAATTTTCTGAATAAAATTATTTATTAAAAAAAATCACAGTTTCGCGGTGCGCGCGTTCCCGACGATGTCTGATAATTTGTGGTTGCGTTAATTGCATGGTGTATACAGGCAGAGCCTGTACGAGGTTACCGACCGCCGGTTTAAGTGTCGGCGCCGGTAAGGCGTTACCGGTCGCTCCGATACGTGGTTGAAGGCGGCCGCACATTGATTACTGGCCACCGGTACGTTATTACGGCCCACCCAGGCAGCACAGATATGTTGGAAACACGTCGAAAGAAAGTCGATGACGTCAGAAACCAGATGTCGAAAGAACGTCGAAAGTCAGAACGTCAGGCCCCTTCGACGTAATATGAAAAGGCTAATGTCTGGAAAAAAGCGTGGATTTTACGTCGAGCGTCGAGTGTACGTCTGAATTGGACGGGAACTTAATTGATAACGTTATCTCAACATTCAAACGACGTCCCATTTATCGACCATAAAACGTCGAGTATACGTCTAAACTGATCGGGATGTCAATTGAGAACGTCATATTAACGATATCATAACGTCCTGTTTAACGACATCAAATGTCGAGCGTACGTCTGTGATAACGTTATGTCAACGTTGAAATAAGGTCCCGATTAACGACCATAAAACGCCCAGCATACATTGAGACTGAACGGGACGTCAATTGATAACGGTCTCGATTTGCGTCACCGTGGAACAATGGAGTCAACCGCATCTGGCTTCGCTGCTCGAGGTATGTTCGCGAAAGCATGTATATTCGGACGGAATTGACCATTTGCTCAATCCCCCAAGCGCCCCGGCCCGCATTCCAGGAATTATGAAAACGGTGTTCCTTCAGCTCCCTAGTGATCGGTAATTTCGGGCACTTCCATGAATGCACAGTTTTTGGTGTAATTAGGAGCCACGTTAAACAAGCGTCCTGTAGTACCTAACGACCTGCCATATCACTTTTAAGATTTCTCGTCAATGATAGCGTTTTCGATACTGTGCATGCTGTCCTCCCTTCAACCTGGCTCAGCTGGACAAATCTCTTACATTATTATCATTTTCTTACAGCTTCAAAGACGCTGATGTGAAGTTAGAAACGCTAAAATTGCTATAAACAGCCCCGCTGACTTCGAACTAAATCCTGCTTTTTGCTGTTGTGAAATCTCAGGTTTTTAAGTCATTCCTCCTAAAACAACAATCACGAGAATGATATTATTGTAAGAGATTTCTGCAGCTCAGCCAGGTTGAAAGGTGGAGTGCATGCACAGTATCAAAAATGCTGAAATTGATGAGAAATTTTAAAAGTGATATGACAGCACCTTGGGGTCTATAAGGCGCTTGTTCAGGGGGATCAAGATGTTCGCTCAGGCATTGTTGGGATGTCTCGCGCTCAAATTCAAACAACTTCCCGGAGAAAACATAGAGCTGACATCTATTAGGGCCAATGACGTCAAGGTGTTGCTCAGACAATGTTGGGACGTCTCGCGCATCACGTTCAAAGAACTACCCGGAGAAACCGTAGAACTGACGTCTATTATTGCCAATGGCGTCAAGGTATTGCTCAGACATTGTGGGGATGTCTCGCGCTCAACGTTCGAAAAACTTCCCGGAGAAAACGTAGAAATGACGTCAAATATTGCCAATGACGCCAAGGTGTTGCTCAGGACATTGTTGGGACGTTTCCTGCTCCACGTTTAAAGAACTTCTAGAAGAAAACGTAGAACAGACGTCTATTATTGACAATCAGGTCAATGTGTTTCTCAGACATTGTTGGGACGTCTCGCGCTCAACGTTCGAAGAACCTCCCGAGAAAAACGTAGAACTGACGTCGAATAATGTCGATGATGTCAAGGTGTTTCTCAGGACATTGTTGGGACGTCTCGTGCTCGACGTTCAAATAACTTCCCAGAGAAAACGTAGAACTGACGTCGATGAATGTCGAAGACGTTAAGGGATTGCTCAGTACATTGTTGTGATGTCTCCTGCTTGACGTTCAAAGAACTTCTCATACAAGACGTCGAACAGACGTCGGTTACTGTTAATTTTGTTGAGATGAAGCTTATGACGTTGTCACTACGTCACGTGTTTGACGTTGTCGGAACCTCTCATGTGGACGTACCAATGCCGTCGATAAAAAGTTTGTTAAGGGCTTCGATGTCACCCAACGTCTAGGACCTTATTTCGGCGTCATCTCGACGTCTTGTGCTGCGTGGGCAAGAGTGTGGCATACCGGCTTCGCCTGTACGTGTTCACTCGCCACCTGTACATGATACGAAAAGCCGGTAAAGCGTATCGGCTTCGCCAATACGTGATTACTGGTTACCGGTGTGTTCTTACCGGCTTTGTCAGTGCGTGTCTACCGGCCGGCTGTACATGGTAGGGGCAGCCGTTACGGCGTATCGGCTTCACCAGTACGGGGTTACAGGTCGCCGGTACAGAGCTACCGGTTTCCGATACGAGAATACAGGACTCCGGTATGAACCGGTAGAGACCGGTGTACATTTGTACAGGAATTTTCAGTAGGGTATGGTGTACTAATAAGAGGTGCCGCCAGTGCGTCGCCATAGCAGCCCCCTCCCAGGCAGCACACTTGCTTGGGCCAGCTTGGGCCAATTTTGGCGCTTGATTGTAGTAAGCGGGCCCAGCATCACCCAAGCAATACGATCGTCCGCCAGCCCGGCGCATTATTGTATTTCCTGGCCCAAGGTTTCCATGCTACAACCAGGGAAGGGCTTCCTTGGCTGGAGCTCGCATTTTCCCGGCCAGAGCCGGCCGATGTAGACAAATTACTGCTCGGGAAGTGCACTTCCTTGGCTGGAGCTCGCATTTTCCCGGCCAGGGCCGGCTGAGATAGACATGCCACTGAGAGGATGTGTGCTTCCCCGGGGATCCACTTAAATTTCCTGGCCCAACCAATAGGCCCGTAGCTCTCAAGTTTTGAGCAGCGCTCCAGGCGGGAAAATATAATATTTGTGGCTAACGTTTCGAGCATGTGTCATTACGCTTCCCCACTACAGTTTGTCTTATGCTCTATTTCTTTATAAGTGCCAGGGTTGCAGAGGTAGAGTGTACTATATCAGAGGTTACAAGAGCGAGCTCCGAGCTTTCAGTGTCCTTGCCAAGCACGCCCGCATGTGCAGTGCCAGCATCGCTCAGGTGAACATGCTTTTGCAAGTAGCTTCAGCTTCACAATCACGTGAAGTCAAACGTGCGGGCTCACGGAAGCCATAAAAGAAAGCAATACAAATAAGAAAGCTGAAAACAATGTTTAACGGAACTCTAAAGCCGCGAGCTGCATAATTTGTTTTAGCCTTTTGGTTATGGCGCGTCTGCAAATGCCGACAGATGCTTGCATTGGAACGTAGCGCGCGCGAAATCGAACGTTACAGCGCCGCGTGGATGGTCCAGCCAGCATAACAAGGTCGCGTCTTCCGGACACGCTCGCGCCCCCTGCCCCAGAGCTACGGGTCTATGCAAGAGACAGCCAGCGTTCGGCCATGTTTCCAGACAGCATATTTGTTCCTTCAAATGAAAAGTAGAAAAACACATACTGCAACACTGTCATCACCAAGACTGGCTCGCCCGTGAAGAGCCACCCTGCTCCGAGTTCTTTTTACCCATATAGCCAGAGCCAATATCGAGCGAACATTCCCTGGGTGTTCTGAATGTTGAAGGAACGTTAAAACACCGTTCAGAACGTTCTAGGAACGTTCTTATGCGAACATTCCCTACAAGGTAAGCTTCTCAACATTCTAGGAACATTCGTTGGCGAACATTCGTATGCACAATGTTCTCGGAACATTCGCCTTCGAACATTCATATGAGCAACATTCTTGGAACGTCGCTTGCGAACATTCCTAGAATTTCGCAGGTAAAGCCAACTTTACGGAGCTCTCACGCAATCTGGTGTTCGAAACACCATCCACTATATGCCACTTTGTGCCAAAAATCTGCAAATTAAGTGGAGTTTCTTGAAACTTAACATAAGAGATCAGTTTTATCGTATACGAGTCTTCCGAGGAGTGTGATATAAGGTGTAGAAGAGAAGCAATGGTTTTCAAAACTTGATAACGAACTTGCCACTTACTGGGTATTTAGAGGTGCAGTTTCGAATAGACCCGATTTTTAGCATGTGTGTGGCGTTATTACTTTGAAACGAAAAGGTATATCCTGCAGTTGCGTGTGGCATGCCATGTGCATCTGTTCTTAAGCTCGGAGCGAGTAATAGGTTATGTATGCGGTACATGTTGAATGAAAGAAGTTGACAAGTGACAGGTAGGAGTACAGTTAGTACATGCTGAGGCTGGTGCGCAGGGAAAGCGGCAATCTAGTGATTGCGCCTTCTAGACATATCTTTGATTAAAAACTATTGATTGCCCTGTGAGGATCTTTAGCATATCCCTATATGTAGTACGGCTCATTGGTGCTCCGAAGCAAACCGTAATTGTATATTCTTTCCAAACAGCCCTCAGAAAATGTTCCCTGAATGTTGGGATGTACACACGCCACATCCCGAGGAGATAGAAAGGATGTCCTTGCATAACTTTACAACATTTAAAGAAAGTTGCAGATGTTCTTTGGATGTTTTGAGAACGTTGTTAGAACCTTGTTATGATATTTGAATGTCGTTCTTTGTCGTTGTCAGTACCTTCTAAGACTATCTCCTTGAAAACATTCCCCAAATGTAGCCATAAGTGCCTGCACCACATTCTGACAACATTGATAGAATGTTCTTACGTAAATTTGCAACATTCGAAGAATGTTGCATATGTTCTTTTGCACATCGCCGGAATGTTCTCAGAACATTATCGTGCTACGTGGGGATTGGCTGACCCGGAAGCAGCCACCTGGCCTAGGCTGTATTTACCCGGTATATCCAGGATTGGCTGACCCAGAAACAGCCACCTTGGCCCATGCTGTATTTACAGGACGGAGCCCAGATTGGCTAGACGGGGAATTGCAGCTTACTGCCAATCTTGGCATGCCAGGTTGGCTCTAGCTGAAGCCTTGGTGCAAAACAAGCATGGCCCAAGGAAAGTTTCCTTGGCTGCCCAACCTGGCGCGAGCTAGAGCCTGGGTATTGTGCTACTTTGGTTTATGTCCTTTGTACCCGAGGGCGGCTCCTCACACTCCGAAACGCGATGCCTAATCGACGGGCGGCATCTACTGACGTGTACGTCTGAAACACGATAATATTGCCGTGAAATCTAGCCGTCACGCATGCTGCGGTGAAAAGCGGAACTATGATCCGGTTCGCGCTTAGTTGGAGCGCAGTGAAGGCTACAGGTGCGTCATCATAGCTCTGAAACGCGCTGGTACAGTATGTTAACTCGGACGCTTGAAGCATCCTCACAAGCCGAGATTGCGCTTCTAGCATTATTTTCGGTTCATATCGTCAGTGCGGCAATCTTTACATGACCCATTGAAAATAATGAATAAACAAAGGCACGTGTCCGCACTATTGACACTGGGTATCGAGACTTATGTCTTGCCTTTTGAAAAACCCTCTCCTGCACTAGTAATCTAAAAAAGGGCTGACAAGCGAGAACTGGGCTTTTGAACGACCATTTGAGATCGGAAATCTGTCGAAGAAAGTACTTCATTATTCGTCAAGTACGTTGTACGGTGGTGTAGCGATGGATGAAGCTGGTCCCTCTGGAGAAAGAAGTCAATCTACGGTTTCTGTGGATGCTGATCAGGGTAAGTAGGAAAGCTGGCTTTATTTTGTACAATACATTGATAGTTGTGCTGTGTTTACTCGTGTCTACCCTGTCAGAGTATCTGAATAGTTGCGGCCGGTCAATTCATGACTTTTTCAAACCAAATAGACTAGCTTTTTTTTTTTAAAGCTGGCCGTTCGTCGTACATGTAGTATGTGTTCCGTTAGACATGTTTAAGCCCAAGCTGTAGGGAAGGATGCGTTGGCTTATATTAAATACACATGGTTCGCCTTATACCTGTCACAAACCAAGTAGAGTTATAAAAGTTCAAAGCCAAATGGTGTTTTGCGTACAAGGCTGGCTTCTGCACGAAAGGCGCATATGTGCCCGACTTGTCATTTATGCGCAACACGCAGATATGGCTCACATAAATGAAGGAGCGTCATGTTCCATACAAATTTCTTTTTTATTGCAGAAGCCGAACTTCCTCCGTGCTCCCTTGGTGCAAGAGGTTGCCATGTGACCACACAGACCAAGACGCGGTCCCTCATCAACGCTCAAGACCTGACGCACACGGATCGGCGGCTCTTTTTTCTCCGCTCCGGGCGCCCACCCAGGCAGCACAAGATATTGTGCCAACATTGGTCTCAGCATGGTTAAGGTGGCCCCATATGGGCCCAGCTTGACCAGTCTAGAGCTAGCATTCATGATGCTGGCACTAAACTGGCTACATGGCGGCAACATTTGCCGTTTTTGCCAGCGTCCAACCAATATTGCGGCATCCCGGCTACATGACGGCAACATTGGCCGTTTTCTGCCAGCTTCCAAAAGATATTGCTGCATCCCGGCTGCATGACGGCAACATTGGCCGTTTCGGCCAGATTCCAGAAGATATTGCTACATGCCGGCTACATGACGGCAACATTTGCCGTTTCTGCCAGCTTCTAAACGATATTGATGAAAATATATGAAGTTCTCTCCTTGGTATATGTAAAGGGTATATCGGGCTCTGTTTTTCAACTACCGATTGACGGCACTGCACCAGCCAAATCGCGGCAAAATCGCCGGAGTGGTTCTATATGTTCTAGGAATATTTAGACACAGAAGCATTTTTGCCTATAAAACCTTAACCCAGGGATTTCCCCAGACCCCCCCTAGGGGAGGGGGGGGGGGGTTTAGACCCCCCCTTGTTTTTCCGAAGGCACACCCTTAATTCACAACGACTCCTATATTCGCAATGCCCCCTCCCCTGTCTTTTAACCCTCAGACTTGAAAAACTTAATTGATTGATGTTTCTTTCATCTTAGAGCGCAGCTCTTAGGCGCCCGTTTCCGGCTTGAGCGGCGTCGCCGTCGGCGTAACAGTAAAGCGTCGGCGTAACGCTTTTTCGTGACGCGCCACGAAAAAGCGTTTCGTGACTTTCGTGACGCGTCGGAGTCGCGAAAGTGATCACGAAACGCTTTCGTGACGTCTCGGCGTCGCGAAACGCTTGCGCTTTCGTGACACCTCGACGTCGCGTAACGCTTTTTCGTGACGCGTCGGCGTCGCGTAACACGTTTTCGTGACGCGTCGCGTAACGCGTCTGCGTAACGCTTGTTTGTGACGCCTCGGCGTCATGTAACGCGTCGGGGTAACGCTTTTTCGTGACACGACACGAAAAAGCGTTTCGGGACTTTCGTGACGCGTCGGTGTCGCGAAAGTCACGAAACGCTTTCGTGACGTCTCGGCGTCGCGAAACGCTTGCGCTTTCGTGACGCCACGGCGTCGCGTAACGCTTTTTCGTGAAGCGTCGGCGTAACGCATTTTCGTGACGCGTCGCCGTCGCGTAACACTTTTTTGTGACGCGTCGCATAACGCGTCTGCGTAACGCTTGTTTGTGACGCCTCGGCGTCGTGTAACGCGTCGGCGTAACGCTTTTTCGTGAAAGCGCCACGAAAAAGCGTTTCGGGACTTTCGTGACGCGTCGGCGTCGCGAAAGTCACAAAACGCTTTCGTCACGTCTTGGCGTCGCGAAACGCTTGCGCTTTCGTGACGCCTCGGCTTCGCTTAACGCTTTTTCGTGACGCGTCGGCGTAACGCTTTTTCGTGACGCGTCGGCGTCGCGTAACACTTTTTTGTGACGCGTCGCGTAACGCGTCTGCGTAACGCTTGTTTGTGACGCCTCAGCGTCGTGTAACGTGTTGGCGTAACGCTTTTTCGTGACGGCTCGGCGTCGCGTAACGAAAAAGCGTTACGCCGACCGTAACAGCACCCGTAACGGGTCGGCGTGACGCGTCGCCGTCGGCGTAACCGCGCAGTGCATTATGGGAAACGTGCCATAATGCACCGCGGTGACGCGCGCGTTGGATTATGGGACGTCTCCCATAATGCACCAAGCGGGAGGGAGGAGGACGAGAAGGGGGAGGAGGATGGAGGAGTAGGAGGGACGGGGAGAAGAAAGAGGCAGGAGGAAGAGGGCTCCCCCCTGAAAGCTCCCCCCCGCCTCCCCTCTACCTACGCCACTGGTGTATTGTCGGCTGTACGGGATCTTGAAAATCTCAAAACAACCTGCTTTTACTGAACCGCACACGACGACCAAAGTTTCAGAGCAAAAAAAAAAATACAAATAATTTTTAAGCAAAAAATAAAAACTTAAAACTAATATCCAATGATTAATAAAGCAATTGCATTTCCTAAAAATTATCAACTTAAATTAAAATGTCGAACACCCTGTTTTTGTGTTTTTTTGCACGTAAGTCGATGTAGATTTCAATCAGCAAACAAAGGTTATCATGGAACGGATAACAGGAGAAGAAGCTGGGACATAATGGCCGTGTTCCAAAATTTACTCGAGCTCACTCTAGGGTAAAGGTTTTGTACCTTGGCATTCTAAAACCTACCCCCGTCCAGCGTTTTTCAGTCTGTATTGTCGCGTGACACGACCCGCCGGAGTAACTCAGATCCATTTGGGTAAGATTTGGAACACGGCCTATGTCTGCTCGCCCCAAATATTTACTTCAAACTGCGTAGACAACACGATAACTCCAGCAATTACCGATGGTAGTGACACCGGCCACTGAAATCGAAACCGAAACTATATGTACGGTGGAAAAGCGCCAAAAAATACACGAACAGAGTGAAAGACAGCAGGACAGGACGCCCTCTCAACTAAAGTTTATTTGAAAAGTACGGCTGGCATACTCATCGACAGTCATCTAAAACCAGCCCCCGTTTCAAACCTCATTTGTATGCGTGCTTTAGTCGTATATCAATCCATTGCTTCGTTCCAATCCAAAGCCACAAGCAGCTTCCGGATTATTGTCCGTCCGAGCAGACAAAGGCCTGTCTTAAAGGGATACTACAACGAAATTTCGGCGCTTATTTTTTGGTCTATATCTGTTCAAATGAGCAGTATCACATGGAACATACCGATATCTTGTTAAAAAAGTCTCGAAAAGAAATTTTAAAACGAATTAAACGATTAGCAAAAAGCACCTGGTGGATTTCGCTAACGCCTCGTTTGTAATGCTCGTCTAGGAACCTTGGCCGCTAGTGACGGAGGTTGTCTCGCCTCCGGCCACGACGAGAGAAGGGGGGAAGGAGGAACTCCCCTCTTCCCGAGAATCCCTTTTGTGTGTCGCAGAAGTCGCTATTGTCCCCCTACAAGATTATAAAAGATTAACCCGTCACTCAAAATTCGTACAAAAGCAGCCGCTTCGGTGGCTGGAACGACTAGGCCATCCTCTCGGCGTCAGCCTCGCCGTAGCTTTGCTCGTCTCGAGACGACCTACGTCACGATTGCGTTGGATGTCACGTGCTCTAAGCTGGGCCTTCTCCGAGCGCTTGCCAGAGTGGGCCGTTTATAACGAAAAATACAGCCACCAGGATCAAAATACAAACGTGCCATTGTCATTTACGGATATTGTGGATCATATTCAACCTATTTTTGAACACGACGGGAATATTTCAAATTTCGTTGAAGTATCCCTTTAACGTGCGTGGGTGAAGTCCTACCTCAGGTAAGTTTTGCCTATTTCATATTCATAACGCAGTCCCGAAGAGTATCTACATACGCTAGATGATCTTCCGAACACCGTAGCTCACGTTTCCACCGTAATTCGGATGATGTTTAACTTTTTTCGACGCTTGAGCGGTCTCCGCGATTTCGTGTTGCGTCGCAGTTCTGAGGAATGCTGCTGTCTTTAGGCAAACGATCGCTATCGCTTGTGGAGGCTGTTTGTTGATACCTTGCGTAAATGCTAACCGCTATCTTGAGAATCCCGTGAATGTTCTGCAATACCGGAGCACTGCAGAGGCGCTGACCAGATTGTTTCGAAAGTTCGCGTTGCTATCGGCGAGTGCTTTGGACACGCTGTAAGTGCCGGTCGCGCTAAACTGATCTGTGCTGTCAAACGCTTGGATACGGATCTTAGAACAAACGCCTTGAATGTGTTCGGGACGGCGACACGCGTGAAGAATTAGATGTTTTTTTACTTTGACGTGTCGTCTCGTCCTCTCTCACGCTAGCGACAGCGTATGATGGTTTTTTACTTTGACGTGTCGTCTCGTCCTCTCTCACGCTAGCGACAGCGTATCTCTCGGTCAGCGTACACTGGCTTTTTGCCCCGCGTCCAGCGGGATGGCGCGGTTCGGGTGCTGGCGTCTGGCGGGTTGCGGCGGGTTCATAGAACTCGCTCCTATCTGGGCGTCGTAGCGCTCGCGTACGGCGTTTGCTCCGCGCTGGCCTGCCGTGCGTGTCGTCGGTGTTGAGGCGCGCGGGCCTAGAGTTGCCCAAGTGTTGACAGGACCCTGCTAAGCTCGTCGTTTCCGTTTTCTTCCTTACGGGCCCCTGCATATATGTCTAGCCTTGCGAGCCACCCAGAGTACTACTACTGTCCCTAATAAAGATTATTATTGTTTGCCTTAGTGGCGTTTTAATTTACCCCGGTCATATTCGTGACTTCTAGAACCTGGGGGTGCACACGTAGTCTACATGGCTGAGTAAAGGTGTTAAATGATTTGATTAAAATGCTCTGATCTGGTATAGAATGTGTAGTGGTACGAAGGTTGGAGTGAAAAATCGCACACCTGGCAGGTGCTCTCACTCGTATAGTGGAGAGGTTGCAATGGAAACTCGCGCACCTGCCAGGCGCTTTCGCTTGTACAGTGGAGACACATTCAAATCAAGGAGATCCAGCTTTGAATATGAAGGCTCCCTTCTTCAACTTTTAAATACTTGAGGTTCTGTTAAAGTTGAAGGGAGTCTCTTAAAACTTTTTTGGAACCATGTCCAAGATCCCAATGCTGGGTACAATTTTAGTCTAAAGGCTAGGACTGAGTCCCAAAAACCAGTCTTTAAGCCTCTTGTGACAGCTTATGACCGTGCTGCGCACCAGCAATGTTAGTCGTAAGCAACTTAAAACCATGTTTTGTTCCACTAGGTCATAGTCAGTTGCAACAGTGTGAACCAGCTTTAACACCTCTTTGGTCCATGTGATTAACAGTAGCTTCAGGATAAACTTGCGCATTGTACTAACTTAAAATATATTAACCACATCTCCGGTGTTCATTTTTGATTTGTATCCCAGCACAAAAGAACGCGTCAAAAGGCTTGTTGATTGCTGTGCATGTGCCTATCAAGCGAGCTGTGCTATTTCTAGATGGTGTTTAATTTGTTCTGAAGATCTCGGGTTTTCTTAAGGTATCAGTAGGTATCTAAGTTCCACAAGCACACTGTTCTTAATACAATTACTTCATGCAGAACCTCATTTGTCTTATTTGGTTGAGTTTAATGGTGGTGTCATCATGGTCTTTGCACTGTCGGCGACAAGAGAAGCGTCATGTTGCACTTGTTCTTTTGTTGATCTGTGAAGCAAGTTCTGGTTTCTTTTTTTGTTCCAGAATGTCAGTCGGAGTCTTATTCATGATGTTGCAGGAAGTCTGTATGATGACGAAAAAACTGCAGGTGACTAGAAGCTGCCGATTAACTGAAAGTCCGAATAGCAGCTATCAACTCGGCAAGGGCCTGCAGGCGTATCAGCCCCACCCGTGTCTCTACTGCCATTCGAGATGGGATGCTTTGTAAAAGGTGAAACAGGGCCCATGCACTGCTTCAGCAGGGCCCTGCTGGATTTATCTGACATTTTGTTTTTCTAAACAAACAACACCTTTACACACTGTAAAATACCGAACTGGCGCCCACTCTAAATTGGAGATAATTATGGAGAGCCGGGGGATGGGCACTTGGTAGGTAGGATAGCGAAGGTGTCCATGGTCAGGTGTTCCCTTGCTTGGTCTGACCACGGAATTATGAATAGCTGCCGTTTGTGCACCTAGTTAATTGCTCAAACACAAAAAAACGAAGCGTCATATTTTTTTTTCTTTTTTACAACGAAGCATTTTAAGAAGTGCTCGATTAGCATTGGCTTGTCTTTGTTACTAAAGCCTTCAATTTACTCTTTGGAGTTAGAACAAAAGAGCAATTCATATTTTCTTGGGCACAACTTTTTGTGGCAATGAAAAGAAAGCTAGGGAGGGGGAACAAAAGAGCAACCCGTCTTGGGCACAACTTTCTGTGGCAATAAAAAGAAAGCTAGGGAAGGCAGGCAGTGCTAATGGCTCTGTGTTAGCGCACCACATATTTCTGAACTTCTTTTGGTCTCGGTTTCATGTTTGGCGTGTCAACCACGCAGTTGCTAGAGTACATGTTTTTTGTACAAGGATTGCAGTTGAGGGAGTTGAATTGGGATTGCCGAGCATGCAGGCACATTCGCATCTCTTTATTTTCGGGTTACGCTGCAGCACCCGAAGGCATTATTGCAGAGGGGGGGGGGAGGGGAGGTATATAGTCAGTCGTGAAGGTAGAAATACACCCGTGCATATGTACCAAAAACGCAAGAAACGCAAGCACACAGGTAAACACACTCATAATCAAAAGCAAACCCAGAATAAGAAAAAAGCCACATTGGTCGCTCGCATTCTAGGTACCTGCCAACATTCCATGTTTTCGAACGTTAGCCTACACTTTGACTGAAGCACTCGGACAGACTTACAAGGTAAATTTCACCATTGTCAATCTCATTAGAATTTTAGTTGTCTTGCAAGTGGCGCAGAGGGGCAGCGTCGATTCAGGAAATGCTGCAAATTTCATCATTGTAGACAAGCCCCGGAAAAATAGACAGATACAATAATTTGACTTAAACAATGGCGAACTCGCAACTAACATTTAATGAAAAAACAATCTCTTATATAGCCGTGAAAAATGTCAAGAACTACTACAACCGGTGTAGCGCTCTATCAAGAAATTCTTATTCTTTGCTGATAAGGTTATGGATGCGTCAGTTGTACAACTCATGCTTTTGGCTTTAATCTCAAACGCCTTGTGTAGCTCTCTAGATACTTTATCTGGGTGTCTGGCCAAACATTTTGTGTCGTCAAATGACTGGGAGCAAAGGCAGCGGCTGCAGTGCCTTGCCAGATGTCCTGATGGGGGTTGCTCGTGTTGCCACGTCATGTTCGCGGGTGCAATCATTAAAACATCAACCTGTCTGACCAATATTTACAGAACGGTATGACATTGGGATTTAATACACAACTCCAGTCGTGCATTCTGTGCATTTTTTGTGGTGTTTTGTTTTGCATTTGTTTTTTGCAAGAGCAAAGTTAGCGGCTGCAGTGGCCATGCAGTGCAGCGGCTGCCCTCTCTCAGGTCATTTGATGACACCAAATTTTCGGCCATATACCCAAATAAAGTATCTAGAAATCTACACGAGGCGTCTGAGATGAAAGCCAAAGGCACGAAATGTACAACTGACACATCCGTAACCTTATTGGCAAAAGAATATGAATTTCTCGGTAGACGGCTACAGCAGTTGTAGTCATGACATTTTTTTCACGGCTATTGAAGAGATTTCTTTTTTCAATTAATGTTAGTTGCGAGTGCGCCCGTGTTTACGTCAACCTCTTGTCTCTGTCTATTTTTTCAGCACTTGTCACGATCATGAACCAACTAAACCGAATTGCCACATTAATGAATTTCATCAGCACTGCAGTGTTTTGAGGTCATTCATACATCTTCTGGTGCTGAAAAATAATCGCGCGGGCGTGATATACCAAAATAGAAGCACGCACACGCCACGGCGCAAAGTCACATTTCATTTGGATTGTATTCAGTTACGGCTGTCCCTAGGGAGGGGGGGTCGGTGGTGCACCACAGCTCGGAACACAAGTAGTGAAAGATTGCGCTGCAGAAACCAGAGGTCCTGGATATTATCCCCACCCCTGCTCATTAAACAATCGGTGTACGGAAACAACTGGGAGTCCGGGTTCCCACTCTCCCACGTGTCCTACAAGTTGCACACCACGTGCTCACTTTCTTCTGATATTTATTGGTTGCCGAACTTCGTAAAACTCCTACACGGAAAACAAAGGGCGCGCTCACAGAGTATACCGACAATACACAACACCGATGATGCCCAAGATGCACATAAGGATGCTATATTTGTTTTGCAGGGAAATAGAAAACCTATACCAAGAAAACACAAAAGAGCTAAAAAGGAAATGCTGTAAGTTTGGTACATCCTGGCTAATGTTGTGCTAAAATTTTAAAATCCAAGCTAAATGGTACTATTTTATATATTTTTAATTGGTTAAGTTACACCCACAAAATCATTATGGTTGAACTATATTCAGCTGTGCAGTGAAACGGCGTGTTTTGCTCTCTAGCTTTGGCTCCATCGGCACTGAGTTTTTTTTTTAAATATATCACTTTCTAGCTCTTTTCGATTCTCTACTCTCATCCTCCTCTCCTGCTTTGCCACTCTACCAGTTCTATCCCCATGCTCTCTGCCAATCGTCGAGATAACCGAACATGGAAACAGGGCACATGATGTCTCCTACATATATTGTTTTTAACTTGCTTAAAACAGGAGTATAGGCATTTAATATCTCTTTTGATGAGTTGAAATGTTTCAAACGTGGGGGTTGAGCGCTTACTCCGACACTGGTGACGCTTAGTGTTTTACGGTAGTTTTTTGGTGGTGTGTGTTACTACTGGGTATCCCAAGGAGCGGTCAGGCTCTTTAAATCGACCACGAAATTCGGTTTCTCAACCTATCGTGCTACGACTTTGTGCAGCGTTGACCACAGATGGTGCATTCTTTTTGTAAAATTTGCAAAGAGCAAAGTTACGTAAGGAAAAAGTAAAAAAAAAGGCTTAGCTCCTATTTAAACGCAGTGAAGCCATCTGTCTTCAAACAATACGGCGCCGTTTCACACGGGAGACAAGACATGGCGCAAACGAACGAGCATCCGGCGCAGAGAGCTGGCGTCTTTAGCAGACAATCTTTTCGACTCAAAAGCAGCGCAAACTTTTCTGATATCAGTTGCCAATGCATTGTTTTATTATCCTTACTAATAAAACATATTGAATGGACACATAATCAATTAAAAAAATGGTTTGTCGGGTTATTTTAACTGTTTTTTTCGTGGAACTTATGTCTGCTTTGCAGTTCCTTGTTACCGCGCCTGTTTTTGTTTCTGCGACTGTCACCGCCTGCGGAACGCGTGCCGCTTTTGAGTCGAAAAGATAGTCTGCTAAAAACACTGGCTCTCGGCGCCGGATGCTCGTTCGTTGGCGGCAGTTGGCGTCGCGACTGCTTGTGCCATCTCCTAATTGTCTCCCATGCGAAACGGCGCCGTATTGTTTGAATACCGGTGGCTTCACTGCATTTTCATGGGAGCTAAGCCTTTTTCTTTCTTTACTTTTTCCTCAGGTAAGTTCGCTCTTTGCAATTTTTACAAAACAAAATGCACCATCTGTGGGCAACGCTGCGCAAATTCGTAGCGCTATAGGTTAGGAAACCAAATTTTGCGGCCGATTTAAAGAAACTGGCCGCTCCTTGGGACACCCAGTAGAATAAATTGGGCTTTTGTATAGTTACCGCATATGTGTACAGGTGATTCAGGCAGTTGTCAATGACCATTAGTACCCAACTCAACCTCGTGCAAGGTGTCTATGAAGTGGAAAAACGGTAATGTTGAAGAAGTTGGCGATTGGAAAAGTCTGAAGAGTTTCACTCTAATCAACATTGATCAGAGAAATTCAGCCTTTCTTTCTCTGAATGTCAGCAAAAGACACGTCTGGTGTGACACATAAACCTTTCCACTCAGGAACTCAGCCTGCATATAAATCTCTGCTTGGAAACTAGAGTCTTGGGAGAATCCAGAGATACAATTTCATCTCGAAATGAATGAAAAAGACAAACTTCTATACTCTGAATGAACTGCCGCTGCTTATGGCAGATTTGTGGAATGGTTGCATAGTGTGAGAGCTTTTCTCTGTAGCTACCCCAGTTGCTCCTGAATGCACTTTCCATGGGATTTCTTTTACAGGTTGTGAACATCATGGCTGTTGAGGTAGTATCTGCTGTGGGGGAGAAAATATCCCTCAGCTTAACAGTCCATAGAAGCTTTAGCAGCCAGGATTTTGGATGTTGCGAGACCAATGATGCTTGCCTTTAGCTTATATATTTATTGCCAGAAGTACAACCAGCCGCCAGGGTTGTCTCATCCGACAGCAGGACATGCCGGCTACTGTGGCGACATTTAATGTTGTTGCTTAGAGACCACTTTTAATGCATGGGTGGTATAGAATGCTAAGAAATGCGGAGGCGCATTCCAGCCACCATATCGTAGCATCTGCTGCTGGGATGTTCTGACTGGTTCTCATTGCAGTCATCACAATTTCCATATTCTGTTTCTTTTCTTCAGTGGGAGCTCATGAAGGTGGCACTGTGCACAGAGGGACAGAGTGGCTGACAGTGAGCTGCCCAAGACAAGCTGCTGGCTCTCGTGGTCATCTCCGAAAGCTTCTGGATGGGCTAAGTGACAGACATGCTTGGACATTTATAATTGGTAAACACAATCTAGACTAACTTTGAATTACGCCTCGACGTTCTTCGCTCACTTCACTCCGAACCAACAAGTGGCCATGCTGGCTTCCTGAAAACCTATCGCAGAATTTCCCAGCGTTGTTTCTGGCCTCGGCTCTACCCCAGCGTGAAGAGCTTCGTTCAAGCCTGTCCCGACAGTCAGCAACAAAAACGCCCCCCTCAGTCCCCTACTGGTTTATTACGACCGCTACCGTCGCACCGAACGTCCCTTCCAAAGAGCTGGGATTTACCTTACTGGGCCCCTCAAACCTTCGGCTTCTGGCAACCGCTGGATCTTAGTAGCGATCGACCACCTCACTCGCTATGCAGAAACACGCGCCCTACCCAATGCCACAGCAGATCACATTGCCCATTTTTGCCTTACCAACATCTTACTACGGCACGGAGCTTCCCAGACATTGCTTAGCGATCGTGGCCGCGTATTTTTATCCACCCTTGTGCAAGAACTCCTGCACGCTGGCAATGTTATTCATCGTACCACATTGGCTTACTATCCTCAAGCGAATGGCTTAACCGAGAAGCTCAATAGAACACTCGTAGACATGCTCGCTATGTATGCAAACTTCCATCAAACAAACTGGGACAAAGTCCTACCATTCATCACATTCGCGTACAATACCAGCACTCACACCACGACCGGTTTTTCTCCATTTTTTTTTTTCGGCAGAGAAGATTTGTGCACACTTGACACCGTCCTACCCTACCGGTCCGACTTCACCGAACATCAGAGCGTCTCCGACATGGCTTCATATGCTGAGGAATGCCGACAACTAGCGCGCCTCCAAACTACTCGCGCCCAAGCCGATCAGAAACGCCGCTATGATAACCATCACCGAGATATTTCTTTCGAGACCGGAAACTTGGTCTGGCTGTCAGTCCCACAGCGCCACATTGGGTTGACCCAAAAACTTCTCGACAAATACCTCGGTCCGTATCGGATACTCAATCGCACATCACCAGTCAACTACCCTTACAAGTCCCCCAAGACCACCGTCGCCGCAATCGCGACATTGTACATGTCAGCCGACTCAAAAAGTACAACCCCCCGCCCGAACCACAATAACCCCTTCACGGCGCCAGGATGTCGCCTTTTCCTGGGATGGACAAATGTCACGAGAACATCATCTTCTTTCATCGTCACGATACACACCATCATAAAGACATTCATCGTCTTAATTTTTACAATGGTCACCATCATGAGGGCTGATCTCTGGCTGCTCGTGGCGCGACCGGGATATTCGAATCCAGTCTGCACCCCGAGCAGTCTCATAACAAACCTCTCCGAAAGCTATCACTATCTCCATCTTACAATATATATATATCGATATATATATATATATATATGTGTGTGTGTGTGTATATATATATGTATACATATAAATATAAATATGTATATATATATATATATATATATATATATATATATATATATATATATATATATATATATATATATCGATATATATATATTGTAAGATGGAGAGTGTAACGGAAAAGGAAAAGGAAGAAAAGGAGGAGAAGAAGAAGAGGTCGGGTGGAGAACTGGGGACTGGATTCTGGGTTGCCCGTTTTGCACGGGGCCAAGTGATTTGGGCAGGATCGAGCTAAGGGCCCAATGTCACCACACGCGAAGCAACGACGTTTACTTGAACGTACCGGTGAAGATCGTTGAGCCAGCCTCGGAAGCTGGATTCCAGATGTCGACACCATGTCCACTGCTTTGTTGGCTGCTTGAACTTCGAGTGCGCGAGCCAGTGCTGCACGAGTCGTGGTTGGGTGGGCGAGTCGCACAAGAAGCTGAATGTCGGTGTCTTCGATTGCGTCGATGAAAGCAGTGGTTGCTATCTGCTCCACGTCGACTTCCGTACATCCGACGAGCGCTCTTCTCGCCATCCGCTGGATTATGTCAGCTAGCTCCTGGAGTGTGTCCGTGCCTTGGCGGGGTTGCTTCAAAGCAGTCAGGTGAAATTGCTGGAGATGTTCATCACCAAAGCGGGACTTTAGTGCTTCTATGAGTAGCTGATATAAGGAACGACTTGTTGCAGACATGCTCTCCAAACATTCAGCAGCGTTCCCCCTCAACTGGGCCACCATTGCACGAGCTCTGGACGTTGAGTCGAACCCGTAATAGTCTGCAACCGTTTCGAACTGGATGATGAAGGCTTGCCAAGACGACTGCCCATCGAATGTCGGCAGTTTGAGTGGCAGTCCGTGGTGCACAGGCAGTCGAATCCGAGATTCCATGGACGAAAGGCCATCATTGAGGCGTTTCCCTACATCGGCAACCTGACGTTCGACCGCAGTTTCCAGCAGAGCCAGACGGGTTGCGAGGCAATTGTCGAGGGTTCCAAACAGGTTCACAATGTTCGTAGCACTCCTTTCGGCGAGCAGATTTGCTAACCGCTCTGCGATTTGCATCGCCGCGGAAGTTGAGATCACGCCACTTGCCTCTGATTGGGTTGCCATTTCGTAATCCCACTTCTGACACCAAATGTTGCGGGCGTCTCAGCTCCTGGGCTAAACGGGCAACCCAGAATCCAGTCCCCAGTTCTCCACCCGACCTCTTCTTCTTCTCCTCCTTTTCTTCCTTTTCCTTGTCCGTTACAATATATATATATATATAAAACGAAGTGAAAAACTCATGGCGAAAAACAACAAACAGCGGAAGTTTAATCGACAGTTTCGCCATATATATACATATATATGGTATATATACAGGGTGTTTCAGAGAACTCAGGCCAAATCGCTCGTGCGAAAACTACTCATCGCAACAAAAAAAGGCTTCTGTTGTTTTGGTCCTGGGCAAGGGCCCCATTTAAGAAAATTATTAAAGTCCGGGATAATTACGTTGTTAATCATTTTTGCGTAATTAGCTTTTTAATATTGTGATTGAGGGCATAGTTGCAATCAGAATTGCTCAGCATCATCGAAAAACACTAAATAAACAAATTGGAGAACGTTAGAAGGCACGCGAAGCATTTTACGGCTTTCTGAAAAACCGCAAAAATTCGACTGGTTTTTAAGCTTCGGTTTGCTACCGGAGCGCATTTCGGCCCCGGCGGCACCGCGCCCCGTGGAGAGATAGTGCAACCAACCTCTGCTGCGCTGTCATCGCGTGACGCAGCAGAGGTTGGTTGCACTATCTCTCCACGGGGCGCGGTGCCGCCGGGGTCCGAGATGCGCTCCAATAGCTAACCGAAACTTAAAAACCTGTCGAATTTGTGCGGTTTTTCAGAACGCCGCAAAATGCTTCACGTGCTTTCTATCGTTCTGCAATTTGTAGATTTAGTGTTTTTCGATGATGCTGAGCAATTTTCTAAGTTAAACCATGCCCTTAAACACAATATTAGAAAAGTTAATTACGCGAAAACATTTAAAAATTTATTCATCACGGACTTTAATAATTTTCCTAAATGGACCCTTGGCCCAGGACCAAAACGCCACAAGCCTTTTTTCGTTGCGATGAGAGTTTTCGCAGGAGCGATTGGGCCTGAGTTCTCTGAAACACCTAGTTTATATGTATGGTATATATATACCCGCACTCGCAACACGTTCTCCAAAATTGGCCTATCAAACAAACATTCATACATGCGTACATACATAACGCACACATACATACATACATACATCTAAATTACATACTACATCCATACATACTAAATACATACATACTTACATACTTACAGACATACATACATACTACATACATACCATACATAAATATACATACATACATACATACATACATACTTAGATGTTTATCTGGGTGGCACATGAGAATATTTGATGTAAAACGAGCATGAAAACCTCGGGAACCGGAATAGAAAGCTTGACCATTATCAGATTGTGAACTGAGCAGAGCAGTGATACCATGTAAGTTTTTAAGGTGTTATCTTCCTTTACAATGTAGCCGAATAAACTTGTCCATGTCCGCATCAGGTGAGTTCATAGATGACCAAGTTAGCGACGTTACTAACTTGTGGCGCTATCTTCAGGTAACCGCAGCGAGCAGACAACAAGTGCATCGTCTGCTCGCTGTGGTTATTGGGAGATGATTCCACAAAGTAATAGTGCGACTAATTCGCACGCCTCCGAACGCTCCCAACGGGAGTTCCGCAATTGTACTTGTCTCATTTCGTGTGCGTATGAACTGCCCCTTAAAGTTGGTGCAGTAAAAAAAATAAGGAAATGGTGGAAATGATTAAAGTGGCAGTGAAAAAATGAGAGTGAAGAAATTAAGAAAAAAGAAAGAGGAAGGTAAAGCAAATTAAGAATATCTAAGGAAAGTGTTTCATGTAGTCTAATTGTTTTGATGACAAAGTCACCGATGGAGCACTGATGATTAACTCTAGCAAAATATATTTTGCTAAAGTTAACATGTTGTACAGGACACAGTCGTCACCGTAAAGACGTCTTACTCGCGGCAGTCTGTTGACACGACGTGATAAATGCAATATTTCTAGTGTTAACCAAGGAACAGAACTATGTTATTAGTTTTGGTAGGCAGAAAATGCTGAATGCATAATCTAACAATTCGTTAAAAAAATAACCAGAGAATCCACATTACTGGAGATACTTAGCTTCTCGAAGCTATAAAAGGTACCACTTAGTATGTCAAAAATTAGTACATGGTCTGCACGTTTAAAGTCATTAAACATAAAATAAACATACGTATTTTGGAACTAAACTATCAATTGAAAGAAAAACAGCCCTCTGATCCGATATGCCAGCAGCGATTTCACAATTAAAACCGTTTCCAAGAAGACGTGAACTAAGGAAAACCAAGTCTACGACTGACATCTGTCTATTACAGTGCTGGACCACTTGTTTTAGACCACATGACAACAAAACTTTAAGCAACTCTCCACATTGGAGCATCGAGACCAGTAATCGATAAAGAAGGCCAATGGGGGATAGTCACATTGAAATCGCCCGTACACATTAGGTTTTAGGAATACAATTTGTGCATGTGCATAACGTTACATAGGACGTAAGCAGGGTTGTAAAAGTTACTTCAAAAATGTACCTAAGATGCAGTTACAGTTACTCATACGAAAAGCTACTTAGGTACGCCCATAGGTACTAGCTTAAAAATGTACCTAGGCACAGGTACAGTTACTTTAAAGATGCTTTCTTCATTATCTTCTCCAAATTCGTCAGAATATATTGGAAGGAAAGCTCTTTATACTAAGGATGCACACAAAAACGAGTTAGTCAAATGTTAGGGGTGTGCGAATATTCGAAATTTAAATACGAATCGAATATTTTCCTTATTCGAAGCGTATTCGATTCGAAAATTGCATATTCGGAAGTTCCCGAATATTCGGCACAAGCCGAATATTCGGAAAAAAACTGCGAATATTCCCACGAACTGCGAATATTCGAGCAAGTAACGAATAATCTGTCTGCCACGCATTCCCCTATGAATATGTGAATTCACTGAGAAAGGCGTATGTGCGTGCGTTATCGGTCTGCTCCGTTTCTATCTGTCCGATGGCAGCGAGAAAGGATCAGTTTCGGTTTCTTTTTCATCAAGCGCTTTGTTGTGTGGCTCTTTTATAGCAATATGTGATGTAATTGCGCGTTCTATAAATTAATAAAATAAAATAAACCTGAAGAGTGTAATATAAATATAAAATAAATCTCGACAGCGTTATCTAATATAAATGTTTCAAAAGTAAAAAAAAAAAAGCTAGTTGCGACTAGAACATTGCATTGCATCGCAATTGATAACAACTCCTGCCACTCCCGCTCAGTCAAAATTAGGGATGGGCGAACCTGCCCAGGTTCGAGTTCGACCACGTTGACTTTTCGACCTTCATCATGATGTTCGACAAAGGTCGACTGAAGTTCGACCTTCGTGCGCACGCGCGAAAATTAAAAAAAAAAAAAAAAAATAATTGGCTCCATTTAGCAAAGGAAAAATGCAATATTTTTTGGGTATATTGGCCTCACTGCTTCACATTAATAGCTAATGAGAGCATTAAAAGCGCATATTTTCGCTTTTATATGGTGTAAATATTGGTAACCATTTTATGAAATATAAAATAAAGTACTTTCTAAATTATTTGTTTTACAAAAGTCAAAATATTTGTGTAGCAGCAAAATATCCATAAGTCAAACTTATTCGAAAATTAGCGAAATTTCGCAGGTTTACCGAGTGAAAGGGTCTTTCTACTGGTGAAACGTTGTCGCGCCGCGTAGGGAGCGCTTACTTTATAAACACGTTGAGCAGTTAATTTTCCTACACGATAATTGCAATGAGTGCATTTCTTGAAGTGTCTTAGCCTGCTGCAGCCCAGTAAAATGCAGTTCCATTGATTTATTTCAAAAAGGCAATAAAACCTGCTGTTACCTCTTGTTTTGCCATTTTTTATTACTATACAGATATTCGATATTCGATTCGATATTCGAAGCTCGTTTTTTGTCTTATTCGTATTCGATTCGTATTCAAAAATTCAATATTCCCACACCCCTAATAAATATGCTTTATTGGTGTCAATGTGAGAAATAAGGAAAATTGCATTGACATGAGCATTCTAGGACACGTTATCTTTTCCGCCTTCGGTTGAGATGAAGGAAGCAGGTCGCTACTTTCCCCAAACGGAGTTCTGAAGCGATTCGATAAATTGGTATTGCTAGAACGGCATCGCTAATCCACCGTTCGCTCATACGAACACAGCCATTCGCTAAAGTGTCGTTCGATGAAACATTATGGGCTGGGCTTCGTTTGCTTAAACGTCGTTCGATCAAATTAGTGCCTCCCAGGCCGTACCCAACTCACCGTTAGTCACGGCATATTGTAGCGTATTAAAACTTTCAGATTTATAGTTTCTACCATTTTGACTAAGCGAATAGAAAAGCACCTGTAAAAAGAAACTTCACTCAATTACAAGCTACTAGAAAATGTACCTAAGATACAGATACAGATATCGAGAAATGAAAGTACCTAGGTGTGTACTTCAGGTACACAAAAGTACCTAGATACTGATTTCCAGTTACTTGTACCTAGGTACTTTACAACCCTGGACGTAAATCTGATCGATAGTGGAACCCGGGGACGTTAAACGACGCTAACTACTATGCACATACTTTCAAAGTAAAGTTTGCACTATGTTGATGTAATTTCGGAAGGTCGTTTAACCACAAAAAAAAAATGTTGTGGCTGGGGGCAGCGGCTTTGATTATATCCACTTGTGTTCGGTTCTCCTGCTCGGGGGGCGAAGAGAAGAGGAGAGGGAATCATCGCCATCATCATTTATTTTTCTTGAGGCCTAGGGTAATAATCAGGGTTGTAAGTACCTAGGTACAAGTAACTGGAAATCAGTATCTAGGTACTTTTGTTGTACCTGAGGTACAAACCTAGGTACTTTCATTTCTCGATATCTGTATCTGTATCTTAGGTACATTTTCTAGTAACTTGTAACTGAGTGAAGTTACTCTTTACAGGTACTTTTCTATTCGCTTCGTCAAAATATTAGAAAATATAAATCTGAAAGTTTTAACACACTACCATGTGCCGTGATTAAAGGGGCACTCAAGCAGTTTTTGGAGAAGCTACTTTTTGGTGCGATGGCGTTAAGGAAGTGTCAGTGAATGAGTATCTTCAGTTTTAGAAGGCAGAACCGCCTATTAATCACGCAGGAATAAAATACGTGCGGACTCTTTTCTGTACTTGCGAGGACCAATGAAATTATCGTATATTTGAAAATTTTGGCGGCCTTTGTAAAGTTTCGCTAAAGAAACAATTTTCAGTTCATGTAAATAAGTTGTGCATGATAATTTCAAAAGACGTAAAATATTTCTAGTTTAGAATACGCGATACTGCAATGATCGTTTCACAAACAAGGGACTACGTTTTCTCCTTGCCTTCCTCCGCGGGGGGTGAATTTCCCGCTCCCCCGGAATGCGCGGAAGCGCACGTATCTGCGCGCGTTGCAGGCCGGTCGTGTCGGTCGCGGGCCGGCCAGGCCGGCTCCTGCTAGAGCACTATATAGCTCCTTCGGAGCAGAGTAGCGCAATCTAGAACGCCATCTCTCGACGACTAGCGGCGAACACCCGGGGGTTCCAACTCAGATAAGAAATGCATGGGGAACGTGAGAAAATCGTTGTTTCTTCAATATTGTGGAGATGTACGGAACGTCAATCGTTTTTGACATAATAAAGGAACATTTTAGATTAATTTGCGCTAAGGTGCGTGCCATGTAAGGACGTAATTGTTTTTAAAAAATTGCCTGAGCGCAATCATGCAGCAGACGACGCGGCGACGTCACGGCGACGTCGCACCATCCACGTGACCCGCTCCGGCCAACCCAGAAAGTCCATCTCCGCTGCGTACAAAAATCGTCTGCTTCAAACGCCATTGCCTTGGAAATTGCCTTTTAAAACTTTTCACACGCCTCCGGTATGATGAAAACTTTGATAAAGTGTTTAGTGCTTTACCAACTTCATGACAGAGTATTTCGAAAAGTGTGAAGTTGGCGTTTTTTTTTAATCTGCCGTGTTGAGTCGATCTCCATGTATTCTCCCATAGGGCGGGCCGCCTCTGGAACCCTGAGTACCACGTGACTCGCACCGCGCTGCTTTGTCGGCCATGTTGTCGGCGAAACACGCGGATCAAATGATTGCGCTACTCTGCTCCGTAGGAGCTATATAGTGCTCTAGCTCCTGCTAACCGGTAATATGGCGTCGGTGGTGGTCGTCGACGTGGACGGCGTGGTGAAAGCTCATCGTTCCGCGTAAAGGCGCGGGTCCATATCACACGAGCGAATGACATTTTAGCGAACAGCGACATTTGAGCGAATGGACGTTTGAGCAAATACGGGGGTGCGCGTTAACCCATCCGCCGCGCTGCGCTACGCCGCTTCGCGGCGACAGTCTGTGTCGCTCATTACAAAAATGTGAACCCATTTGGCCTACCCGAAAACGCCGCTTCGCGGCGTCCGACTATTCGCTAAAGTGTCATTCGGTGAAACGTGGGCGTTCGCTAAAATGTCATTCGATCAAGTGAGTGCCTCCCTAAAAGCGCTATCCTTGACTGTGAATTTTCGTCGTGTGTCGCTATGATAACCCAGCACGTACTAAAAGGAAAGATCCACCTACTCGTGCGGCGATGTCGTGGCGGCACTCTCAAGACATGCAGAAACGCCCCTGCCGTCGTGTTTGTTTACTTCGACTACAGTGGTGCTTTCTAAGCATTTGTGTCCTCGAACATCGCCCGGATTTCTTATTTGGCGCATTTCATGCGTGTGCTCAAGTTCAAGGTATTACTGGCGCGTACCGTATAAAGGATGCGAATTTTCACGCGTTTTCATCACCGGAGAGAAGTGATTAGTGTTAGCATCCTGAACGCTCGCAACGTCTATCTGATCACGAAATCATATTTCTACGTTGCTATATCGCTGCTAAGATTACATTGTCTTTTATAATCGTAGAAAAGGCGTGTTGCGGTATTTGTACTATTGCAATGTCGTGTATTAGAGTCGTGATCGTCCAAGCCGGCGTGCTGCATCGTTTTATTTTCTTTTTTTTCATCCACTGTACCCTGCAAGCCTATCAAGAAAAATAATAATAAAGCTTTAGGCTATAGACAACTGTCTGTCTATATTCGGTTACGGCATTGAGTAGCAGTGCGTCCCCTTTTTAGAGGGGCCGCTGAAACAGCTGACGGCCGCGTATAGAAGCGGTCGCCGTGCTGACGACCCGCTGCGCTTGTTGTAGTGGTTGCAGGTGTGTGTACTCGCGGCGCAGAGCGGTCGTTCCGGTCGCAACAAACGCAGTCGTAGGTACGCGCTCGTTGCACATGTCTGAACCAGCCTTTCCCCCGTCCTCCCGAGGCGAAAGGCAACGTGGCGACATCGTTTGACATCACGTACCAGAGGTAACGCTGCGATGTCAAACGTTTGTTTGGTTACGACTTGCCCCAACCGCAAATCGAAGAATGCCCGAAAAGGTCTGCGTTTCGCCGTCCTCGGAACCCGAGCATGACTCCGAAGCGCTGCTATCGTCCACATCGCACGTCGAAGTGGCGTCATAGGAAATCATCCCCAGGTCGGCTGTCCGCCGAAGAATTTCAACCTCTAACGGCGCCAGGTCCTCGAGAGTAGAGAACTCGGCCATGATCGAAGCTCGAATGACAAAGACGTTCGGCCGATGAGGCTACCTCGGGATCACTGCGCGACGGAACGCCGTCCAACGCCATTGGCCCGAGATCCTTTTGATAAGCGTGCGAGGACCAATGAGAGTGGTTTCGTTTTCGGGTGGATCCGAGGTTTGGCGACCTTCAATTACATTTTAATTGAAGAAATATTCACCGTATGACTACACTTTTTGGTTTTTAGGGATACTTAGGGGGTCTAAATTCAGCTGTCATCATCAAAACACGAACTCAAAACCACTTGAGTGCCCCTTTAATGGTAAGTTGGATACAACCTGGGAGGCATTAACTTGATCGAACGACGTTTTAGTGAACGAAGCCCCGCCCATAATGTTTCATCGAACGACACTTTAGCGAATGGCTTTGTTCGTTTGAGCGAACGGTGGATTAGCGTTCTAGCGACACCATTTATCGAATCGCTTCGGAACTCCGTTTGGGGAAAGTAGCGACCTACTTCCTTCATCTCAAACCGAAACCGAAAAAGATAAGGTGTCCTAGAATGCTCATGTCAATGCAGTTTTCCTTATTTCTCACATTGACACCAATAAAGCATATTTATCGAACTCGTTTTTGTGTGCATCCTTAGTATAAAAGCTTTACTTCCAATATATTCTGACGAATTTGGGGAAAATAAATAAAGAAACTATCTTTAAAGTAACTGTACCTGTGCCTAGGTACATTTTTAAGCTAGTACCTAGGTACGTACCTAAGTACCTTTTCGTATGAGTAACTGTAACTGTATCTTAGGTACATTTTAGAAGTAACTTTTTAAACCCTGGTAATAATGCAAGTGAGTGAACAGTAAAAAAATTCAAACTTTTAACAAAACAAACACAATATTATTTAGTTGTAGGCTAAGAAAATAGGGTAATGGCTGCAGCAAATTGATTACGTTAGTTATGGAAACACCCGGGTCAGGTAGTGCGCTCCAGACGTCAATGACAAATGGTGAGATTGAGATTTCATCAGTGAAACTGGACGGAGTTTAAAATAATGGTCTAAATAAAGAAGAATATGGTGAGTAGGCGATAGGAAACTTTGTCTGAGATTATTGTTGTGAAAAGAAATCTGATGAATGAGTGAGAGAAGAGAAACCCCGCGGTGGTGAGAAAGTGTGTCGAATTAAGCTATTTGGCGAAATTCTGATATGCTAGCACTCTGGTTCTCAAATGGGAATCAACGGACCCTTTGGGGTCCACGATGACTTTCTAAGGATCTGCAAAGCCCTCCCTCATCAGTAAAGCCCGGCAAAAAAAAGTTTTATTTCTCTCAATTGAGCAGAAATATTTTCATCATTGGGTGAGTTTTCTCGTGTTCATGTTAATGAGAGAAGTATACTTCCCACTAACTGTTAATTATATCCCTTAATAAATATTAGGATAATTAACCTTTACCTTTACCTCCACTTCACCGTGAACGTGGGGGTCATCCAGCATCTTCGCCGATCCACCAGACGGTCTGCGAAATATTAATTATTGAAAACCGCTGTCAGCTAGCATACGGGCAATAGTCAGAATAAATAATATGAAGGGCTCTGTTTTGAACGAATTTCAGGCTGTCATTTAAGTATGCCTTCCACGATGACCATATGGAAAAACCGAATTATATTTTAAGCCTTCCCAAGGTAGAATAATCTACTTGTTTTACTGGAGATGTAGCTTGTCTGCGATTTCGAAGACAAAAATTTAGAGTACGTTTAGCATCGGCGACGACAGGTGTTAATGAGCGGTCCATGACAGGTCAAAAGTTAGATGAATTCGAATTTTTTCATAATATGAGCAAGTAGTACTGGGAGGCTAGAAACTTGGAATGAGAGGGATAGAACATATAAACTGCGGGAAAACAATAAAAATTTACATGAATTATATTTTAATGTCATGTGCCATTTTTGACACCACCGAATTATATGTACGGTAATTGCGTAAGATTAGCGGATCCTGACGTGAATAAATCGGTTTGTATATGACATATTCGTCTGTAAACAAACATATTGCAGAAGAAATGTCATGAGGGAGATAATGTATGTAGATCAAAAAAGAAAGAAGGGGCCAAGATCGTCACCGTATTTTTTGCATATTTTACTTTGGTAATATGGTGTCCTGAGTGCGATTAGTGAGGAATTCAGAATTCCATTTTGCTACTAAGGGGTGAATGGTGATGTCAATTTGTTTCAATAAAAACGTTGATGAGGTACCTTGTCAAACGCTTGGGATATGTCAGTAAAGAATGAGTCAGATAGAACATTCAAGTCGAAATCTGAGAAGACGTCAGTTTGAAATGTGTTAGTTGAGTTTCATGGGAATATAACCTATGAAATCCATGATGATGATTAAAAATAATATAATGATAGTCTAGAAAATGTATTATGTTTCAATAAAAAATAAGCTGCATGAGTTCAGATGAAAAGCTGATGAGTGATATAAGGCGACAGTAAATGAGTTGTGGGCGGTCGCCTTTTTATTGAACTGGTATGATATTAGCAATATTTAATCACATGACACTAAACGAGCTCACGTGACTCAGATAATAAGTTGCACAGAAAGCGGAAAAGATATTGTATTGATTATTTTTTTTTTACATTAGAGTTAATCTGGTCATCTTCAGAGCTTAAGAACACCGTCAGTTGATCAGTAGCCTTAAGTACTCCAGAGCGGTCAATGAGAATCGAAAAGTCACATGACTCGTCGGCCTCGTAGTGCGTGTTCAATCGAGCACTTATTTTGCACAAATACTGCCATCCGTTGGAGATATCACTGTATGAGTGATGTTTTTTTGGATTTCGCAACGTCCGGCCTATCGTTCCAGCTTTGCTTTGTGTGCTCCAACTTTTCGTTCAGTATCCCTTTAACGGACTATATAATGAATAGTGATCAAGCTTCGCGAATATTATTCGAATACAACCACTACCACAATTGATTTATCAAAATATGCTTTATAGTGCAATTCAATTAATGACGGTTATATGTGAAATACCCTCCGTTTTGTTTTTAATGGTGATTTATATTTTGGAGTGGTTTTCAAGAATGTTATATGGAATTTTCGCCACAATCTGGAATGTTCTAAAACTGAACATTAGAAATTGAAAGCAACAACAATGGCGTGCATGATTCTTAGCAAAACACCCAAAACGCGCCTCTTGAAACGTTTTCCAGAAGTGTGGCGAAACAGAAAAACATCAAAATATAATGACATATTTCGTCGTCGCTACACGATCTACCAGTAATAAATCTGAACACCGTTATCTTTAACAAGAAAAAAATTTAATATATCCACGATTGTCTTTATATTCACAGAACAAGTTATAATTAAATTATACTCTTTAAAGTAGGGTACTTGCGATTGATTCAAGTTTCCCATTGTTTTAATGAGTAATTCGCAAACTTTATTATACCGTGTGGTAATTAGAACTTACAGGGGTCTGCAGTTTAATGAAATTGCCAAAGAAAAACGAAGCTCCACAACTGTTGTACAGTTTGCGCTCAAGATATTAGCCGTCACAGACGGAATTGTATTAATTTTCGATCAAACGTCCCTCCTGAACTCATCTCAGAGCGAAGTCTACAGTCATGGCCCAAGCATCAGCAATGTTCTGCATCGCTACATTTCTTGCGTTATTTGCTGGAAGATATTCACAAAATCCTCCTGATAGAGAGGATTCTTCTAGATGTGAGAGATGTAAGTATTCAAAACCCTAAACGGCTTTATTTTTTTATGTTTAATGTATGCTGTTCTTGCAAGTGTTATGCACACTGAGGAAATAAATTTATGTTTAATTTATGCGGTTGTCACAAGTGTTATGCACACTGAAGAAACAAATTCAGACTTTAGAATTGCATGCAAGCACAATCCACGTTTTGTTGTTGAAGCTTACGCATGTTTCTTAAAAATGAATGACTCGAATGCTTCTGTTCATATTATTTATTAAATTTAGATAGAAGTACCATATTTCGGCCGTTTGAGTTTTGACACGTTTGACAGTTTGCGTTTGAGTGTGAGCATGCCGCACGAATCTCATAAATGTCCAAGGCAGCCTATCGTAAGGTGAACTACATATCAGTGACGTAAAGAACACTCTAGCAGGTCTCTGGGCATAATGCAGTTGAATATACAAGTGAGGAAAAAAGGTTGACATAACTGAATGAAATAAGCCTACAGCCCCTAATTCTCCTTGTTTTTGTCACATCCGGCTTTTTAAGTCGCCGTCCTAATAGTCTCCTTGCACTGACGTAACGTCGCATACTTTTGAACACCATGTAAGAGGGGGAGAGAGAAGCTGCCTTTGTAAGAATTTTGAGTGACGGGTTAATCATCTATAATCTTCTGGGAGGAGAATAGCGACGCCTGTGCAAATCCTGGAGGCATAAAAGAGGATCCTGATAAGAGGGGAGCTCCTTCTTCCCCTTTTCTCTGGAGGGCATCGGAAGTGACGTCATGTGCAAGCCACGTATACATGACACAAAACGCACTCTCCGGGGCGTCTTTTATCTGGGCGTAACAGTTGCACTCTTAATACGAATCTTGTCTGCAGACGTGTCCGGAGTCACATCAAGCAAAGATGCTTTGGACATGATTGAGGCGTGCCTTCGGTCAATATTGCCATAATAACTGCGGCGAACACCTAGACCTTTTGGGGTGCTTCAGAAGTGTGACTAGGCCTTCAAAGTGCTGCTCACAAACCTAGCGTCAATATTTTGAGTAGCAAAATTATTCATAATAATTGTCCTAAACATTTTATTTGAGAACGGCGCCCTTGCCAAAAAAAGGTAATTCCAATATTCAGATTTTACACACTAACCCAACTTAGTAACGTAAACGATGAAATAATGTACTCCTTGCCTTTCTCTATGAGCTTTACCTGCAAAGTTTTGTTTAACTTTTTTTCGCTATAATTGAGCACTGCAATCACAATCGCACGTTTGCAAAGACGCCGATCGCACACTTATTTTGCTTCACGCTTGCATGTGTGCTTTCTTCGGGTCCTGGGCACACGTCAGGTTTAAGTTCGACTTTTTTAAACAGTGTTACATTAAGCGAATCTCAAGTTTCTTGAATGCGACAGCACTTTTCGAGGTGAGAAGCTGGGGAGGGCGCTCCGGTTTTCCTCACTACGGCTAGAGCACGTGCTTCCCACGCACTTTTAATTTTCATAGAGAAACCCTTTCACAAGGTGGCGATACCCCAAACCTCTCGCCGCCAATTCAGCTACTACGCAAAATTTTCAGCAATATATATTCTGGACTTCTAATGTCCAGTAGGTATGCGCAGTAGGCCATTTGAATTCACTCTACTAGCTCCCCAAGGCGCCGCGCGTATGCGGACTGAAATTACGCACTCCTTAACATTCGCACCCCTTTCGAAGGACCTGGCGACCTTGACGTCAGCCTCCACGCCGTCCTAGAGGTCCTCTTATATGCCATCTTTGACGTCATTCCCTAGGTCGTCGTCCTATACGTCGTCCTTGAGCCGTTATAGAGGTCGTCCCAGAGGTCTTCCTTCATATCACCCTACAGGTTGTCCTATACATTGTCTGACGTCGTCCTCTAGGAGAGTATCCTCGTCGTCGTTCTTGAGGTCTTTCTGGAAGTCACTCAAAAGGTCGTCCTTTATGTCGCCCTTATCGTCGTTCTAGAGGTAATCTTAGACGTCGTCTTCGACGTCGTCCTCTAAGACGTCGTTTCTGAAGTCGTCGTAGAGGTCGTCCTTGATATGACCCAGGAGGCCGTACTAGACGGTGTCCTAGACGTCGTCCGTGATGTCGTCCTCTAGGACGTCATCCTCGACGTCGTCTCTGGGGTCTTCTATAAATCGTCCTAAAGGTCGTTCTTGATGTGGCCTAGAGGTTATGTTAGAGTCGTCCTAAAGGCCGACCTTAAAGAAATACACGTGACCCGACGGCACGTGACCTATGCACATGACCTGGCACGTGGCTGTGCATGAGATTATAGCCGGTGTGCAACGGGTGTCACATAGGCGGTGTGCAGCAATAAATGCTATCGCAGTCATTGATAATCACACCTGTGGTGTCTGCGAATTGCCTCTACCATGAATATGCTGCCCCATGCTATTTTTAGTAGGTAAAATAAGAAGGGCACGTTGCACATTTTGGAAAGAAACACGAGAAATACGCCTAACTTTTTTATCGCGGGACAACAAACCTGTTGGAAAACGTACAGCGCCACGACGATAGGGATTTTTGGAAACCCTCCGTACGGATCACGTGCTTTCTCATTGCGCCTCTGCGACTGCGCTCGCGTCCCGGCAGCTGCAGCCAGCAGCCGTTGCATCCATCCGCCATCCCGCCCATCCGCCGAGTTGTACATCGTTGGCGGCGATCCGTATCGTACCTGTGGCAGCGTAAACACATCGCGACAGGTGAACCTATTTGAAGACGTTATTGGTTGTAACTTTCCTTCGCGTGTTGAAGTGTCACTGAATCCATTCATTTTGCACTGCAACCGTGGCAGGTTTCGACCAGGTTCCATAAGGCGTTGGTGCAGCAGACGACAGAGCCGGTACAAAAGAGGGGGTGAGAAAGGGGCAGCCGTTGGCTCGTTGGTCGTCCGACTCGCCTCTCGGCTGCTTATACGTTTTTGCCATAGTAGCCTGTGCCTGCTCGCGTATGCCACGTGGTAGCGGGAGGAGAGACGTTGAGAGTGGCGCACCGAGGATTCCCATTATTCCTCGCTCGGCGCGCGCGGGCTTTTGAGATTTTTGAAAACGGTCTATTGCTCACAAAAAGTGGCACAATATATCCAGCAAGGAAAAAAACATAAAATTATGGGGCAGCATATTGGTGGTCGAAAAAAAAAAGTCAAATTTGGGTGTTTTACGTGCCAAACCAACGACGAACATCTGGCACGCCCCAGCGGAGGACTGAGGATTAATATGGACCACCTGGGGATCTTTTGACGTTAAACCGAAAGCTCGGTTACACGGCGCCTCCTCCGCAATAGGCCTCCGTCAGGTTCCGGCACCTCGGCCGGGATTCGAACCCGCCACATGGGGATCCAAAGGCCAGCGCTCTCGCCTCGGAGCCACCGAGGCGGCTGTATTATTTTTGGTCGAGACAAATTTGTAGAAACCACAGGGGTGATTAGCTGTGAATGCAATATTATTATTCGTTGCATGTTGCCACTGTGACACACGTGGCACACCGGCTATTTGCACATGTACAGTCACGTGCACAGGTCATGTGAATAGATTACGTGACGTCAGGTTACGTCAGGTCCTGAGAGGTCGACATCTAGGTCGACCTCAAGGGCGACGTCAACGCCGAAGTCAAGGATGACGTCCTGGGGGACGAAGTCATATACGACATCCAGAACGACATTTAGGTCGGCATCAAGGCAGACCGCTACGACGAACTTCAGAAAGACCTCAAGGAAAACGTCGAGGACAACGTCGTAGAGAACGACGTAAAAACGACGTCTAAAACAACCTCTAGGACGCCCTCACGTCCGATCTCAATAACGACCTCTTGGATGACCTCAAGGACGACGTGCTAGGGGACAACGTCGAAGACGACGTCTATGACGAGCTTTATGACAATGTCCAGGGCGACATCAAGGACGACCTCTAGGACTCCCTCTGGAACTACCATCAGAATGACGTCAAGAAACGTCCTAAAGGACGACGTCAAAAGCGACGTATGGGACAACCTGTAGGATGAGCTGGATGGTGATCTCAAGAAAGACCTCTAGGGCGACCTAGAGCGCTATCATATACACAATGTCTAGGAAGACGCCCTAGGAAATACCATCAAAGACGGCGCCTAGGAGGACCTCTAGGATGACGTAGAGGACGACTTCAAGGTCGCCAGGTCTCTCAAAAAGGGTTCGAATGTGAAGGAGTGTTTAATGAGGCTCCATATTTGCGCCGCGCAATGTGGTACAAGCACAATAAGTTGAGATGGTCTACTGAGCAAACCAACTGTGCATTAAGGGTCCGGAATATTGATAGGTAAAAATCTTGGGTAGCAGCTTAAAGGACAACTGCAAAAAAGGTGTTTTTTTTCAAAACAGCGTAGTTAGGACAAGCATGTCACAAAAGAAACCTTCCGCGAAAAAAAAAAGAATTGACAATATTTATGCCCGCTCTTTCGACACGCGTGGAGGAGACGTACGCCCCGCCCATCGCTCTAGGATTTTCTCTTAGATTCACTTGGATGCGGAGTTGAACGACGTACGCAGAGTCTCGACTTCCGGTAAGCCTTGTCAAAGATACGCCGTGGAGGACGTCTGACAGCTACGAAGACGGCGGACCGCCTGAGCCTCCCCAACCTTAGGCATGGTTGGACGACACCTGCTGGTAATTTAACTTCAGCTGTTCTTCGTTAGGCGGGACAAAGGACTACGTGGCTGCTACCTTCTCGTGCCAGACGCCGCATGCTTCGACGAATTGGCAACTGAATGGCTCGGGTGTTAACAAACTGCCTCGATTTTTCAAGAATCAAAGAAAAAAAGTTGTGTACCCTTGCTATTGGCTCTTCAATAGTACATGCAACCAGGTGCCGCTACGGCCGCTGCCAGCTAATTGCGACAGGCCTCGATTGTGTCTGCTGCCTGGAGGTTCCGGAGGTCGCCTCCAAGGCTGGTAGCCGCTGCATAACAGACCACGCCGACCTTTTTGGTGGCATCCTAAACCCAGTCCTGCTCCAAATCACCTACCGGATAGGGCAGTGGAGCTAAAGGACTTGGGGCTGGTGTGAAGGCTGTTTTATTGACAAAATAAAATCGGTGGCTTCACTCAATGAGAGCAATCATATGATTCTTGTTTCTTGCTTATCCTGTGGAAACTGTGACTGCTTGGATAATTATATTGATTAGGCAAGTGAGATCTTTGCTCAAGGAAAGAGTGTGGTGAGTTTAATTAAGATAGGTGGTACAAATATTTAGTTGTCAACTAAAATATAATCGCTTGGTTTACTCACTAGGAATTTTGCCTTTACTTGGAGGTCAGCTGTGTTGTAAAACGCTGGCTCTGCGAAAAGCTCATTTAGGCACACAGGTACTAGGTCACCACCGAAACATGACAAGAAACTTGCTATACAAAACAAAGATGGCAAATGAATAAAGGGTGGAAATTTCATTTGGCACCGTAACCCAATCGGAAAAAAAATTTCGGACGTCGTAGGCTCTAGAGGATACAATTCGATATGGGAGGTTGTCACTTTACAGGTAGGACCTTACCAGTACGCTACATATTCAATTCAAACAACTTTACGTAAGATGGTTCGGAAGCCACGAAAAAAAATCTCTCGGCTAACGCAGAATTGGGATGCGCAAAGGCTTCTGCGGACAGCTGTTACGTAATAACATGGCTGTGCCAGGTTTTTTTACAAATTAGCTGTGTTTCAGTCGTGGACGTTCGGTGCACCCGGTGCGAATCTCGAAGGCCTCCTGAGCGAAATCATCGAGAACATACCCGAACACGTTTGCTGCTACGCGAACGCCCAATTGCCTCCAGCAAAATAGCATTCAGCTTGTCATCTTTCGGGGCGACATGGCTGCTGGAAGACTCGCTGTCGCGATCACTCATCTGGCAGCACTTTACGGAGCAACGGCACCGCTTTACTGGAGCTGACATCTCCAAAAAAAGAACATTAGCACGCGCAAGCAAAAAAAAAAACCGCTAAGAAAGCAGAGGGAAACCTTAGTAACAAATCACGCAATGAAAGCAAAAGCCCCGCGTCACTTCTTAGCATTAACACCTGGAAAATCTGCTAAACACACACCATTTTAGTCACTTATCTAGCCCCAGCCTTGTTCCAGCTACACGAATGGTAACTTGAGTGCACTACTGCGCTTCTCAGGCGCTGAGAGTCTTCTGATAATGACTAATTTAGTTGTTTTCAATGAAGCGGAGCAAGTTTCTAATTGGAACTATATGTCGCTTTTCATTATTCAAAAAGTTAATTAACAAATTTTAACTAATTAGCCAACGGATCGTTACGATTACCCCCCTATACAATATCGCCGTGGCGTATAACTCACCTGCGCAAAACGGATTAATCTAGGTTTGCTGGCTTTTTTTTAAAACTCCGTTAATCTTTAAAGGATCACCCTGTATATATATATATTATATATATATATATACAGTGTGTTTCACGAATGGACGACAAATTTGGTATTGCGTAAACTACGCGGCGAAATAAAAAAGGCTTGTGTCGTTTTGGTCCTGGGCCAGGGGTCTATTTAAGAAAATGATTAAAGTCCGGGATAATGAGATTGTTAATTATTTTTTGTTATTAACTATTTAATGTTGGGTTTAAGGGCATTGTTTGAATTAGAAAATTTATCAGCATCATTGCGTTTAGGCTGAGTAATTTTCTGAACGCCCGCTACAGCGTGACGATGAAAAAAAGGCAGGCCCTGGTTTATTCGGCGGTTACTCAAAGCACAACCTGCTTGCACGGCAATTCACCTGCAGGGCGGATCACAGCGCGCTTCAATGGCTACACAGCTTGAATGAACCGGAAGGCAAAGTCGCCAGCTGGTTTGACAAACCCAGCGAGTATGACTTTGTCGTTTGGCATCGGCCGAGAAAGCAACATGGTAATGCAGATTCCTTGTCGCGACGGCCTTCACTGGCGAATGAAGGCCAACACGTCGTGCTCATGACTGCTGCACAGTCTTCATTCACCGTCACAGACATTCAAGAAGAACAGCGACGTGACGCGCAGCTTTCGCCCATCATCGACGCCGTTTTTGCAGGCACGCCGGCAGTAGAGATACGCCGATACAGCGCGTGAGTGCTTTTTTGAAACGGGTTGAAGCTAAGAATTGACAACGGCTGCCTATGTGGGCAAAAAACCGACAGAGGCGACCCCCACTTCCGTAATCCCCGAGACATGGATAACGCTGGTCCGATTCTCCGTTCGTGATGCACCGGAGGTTGTAGTTGTTGTGGGTGTTGAATTGAAATGGGGGGGGGGGGGGGGGGGGCATAGAGTCAATCGTGTACGCACACTAGGTGCATTTGTCACTGATTCTTGCACCGGAGGGTGTGCATCTTGGGTGCGCCAAGACAGCGAAGAAGGCCCGCAGAAAGGATTTTCTGGATTCGAATGGCGCCCAGTGTACCTGTAAAAAAAATCCCGTCAAATTACTGAAATTGCCAGTTAATTTTTGATGCCGGTACAATTTTCCGTCGTCTTGAATTACGGTCACAGCATTAACTGGTATTACGTGCATGACAGGAATGAGGCCCTACGGTTTTTTCCCGTAACTTGACCCATAAATCATGGCAGAAAACCGTAACTCTCATGCACGTGATCCACAGATACGGGAATTGTTCCGGCATCAAAAATTAGCTAACGTGTTATCCGAAACTTGTGACGTTAGAAAACCGTAACACTTAATGACTGATCTGCACGTAATGTGCAACGACGGAAATCGTTCCGGCATCGAAAATTAGCTGGCGTGTTATCCGTAACTTGAAACGGCACAAAACCGTAAATCTCAATCACTGAGCTGTACGTGATGCGCGACGACAGGAATCGTCCTACATACAAAATTAGCTGGCGGGTTGTCCACACCTTGCAGCGACGGCCAGAGCCTGTTGAACTGCTAGCTGCAGTGACTTAACAAAACGGACGTCTCGGTGAACAATAAATACAGCATTTTGCTGCTATATTTATTGTTCACTGAAATGTCCGTTTTGTTAAATCACTGCAGCTAGCAGTTCAACAGGCTCTGGCCGTTGCTGCAAGGTGTGGAAAACGTGCCAGCTAATTTTTGATGTCGGAACGATTCCCGTCGTCACGCATGACGTGCAACTCAGTGATTGAGAGTTACAGCTTTCTGCTGCTGCAAGTTACAGACAACACGTCAACCAATTTTTGATGCGGGAACAATTCAAATTAAATATCTAGTGCCCAGGGAATGTGACTAGGCTGTGGGCCCAAGTTACTATCAGGAGTTAATGCCAGCTGCACATCCAAGAGATTAACAGCTGCTTAAGCACTGTGTTAGAAATTTCAAGGAAGTTCGCACAATATACAGTATAACGTAAAACATGTTCATACCTTTATTCTAAAGAAATAATACTGGGCCATGTCCAGCTTTCATGTGGAAGGCAATCTCTAATTTCCTGAGCAATCAAGTCCATATGAAGAATTGCAGAACCTGGAAAACAAAACAAAAAAAACGTGGAATGTGGTTAGGTTATGAACAAATGTGATGACAGAATAAACCACACAATTTCCGCGAACTATGAGTTACATGTAAGCGCATTGAAGGAGCCTCAGCTGAATTCCGGTAGGGCACTAAACAGTGGAACCAAGTTGTGAATTAATGACAAGAAACCATTTTAAGAAGGGAAGTTCGAAAAATGCCTTTGAAGACAGAATTGCCATGTCCAATGAGTTCCTTCAAGCCTGTTGTCAGGAGTTAATTTCAGAAGTTACTGCCAACTGTGCCTCCCAGACATAATTAAACACCGTGTTAGTAGGGTTGTGCGAATATTCGGAATTTCGACCAGTAGTTCCGAATAATACACTATTCTATATTCGCTTTGAGATCTGCACTATTCGTGTTTTTCGTAGTGTTGGTTGCGGCGGGCTAGTCGCATTGAGTGCGCTTTTTACCGAGCACTGTTGCACTGCAGAGAAGCAATACCGCCGGAAGCGAGCTCCACGTGTGTTGCTTTTCTGCATTACATCAGTGCTCGGTAAGAAGCGCACTGAATAGGATAACCCGCCACGATAAACACTTGGAAAAGTAGAAATATCGCAATTGCGTGCTTGAAAGAAAAGCATAGTACATGAACGCGGGATGGTGCACGCATGCCGGCTGTATTTGAAATTAAATGGAAACTTTGTGAATGTGTATATATCTACTTCGTAGTAAAAGTTTCAAAATTAAACTGACTGTTATGCAAGAGTATACTATGTTAGGCAGAGATGCCCTTAGATCCTGCGTTCCTCATGCGCGATTCATTCTTGTAGAGCGCAGCTCTTAGGCGGCCGTTTCCGGCTTGAGTGGCGTCGGTGTAATCGCGCGTTGCATTATGGAAAGTTTCCATAATGACGTCACGAGGTTTACTCTCACGAGGGTTACGAGAGTTATCCTCACGAGGGTTACCCTCACAAGGGTTGCGAGAGTTAGTTACCTTCGAAAGGGTTACCCTCACTTGGGTCACGAGGCTCACCCTTACAAGGGAAACGAGTGTTATGAGAGTTACCCTCACGAGGGTCACCCCCTGAGGTCACGTGACCCCCCTTGAGGTCACGTGACCTCAGGGAGTCACCTAGCTCTAATCCGGCGTTACAGGGAGTTGTAAACGGCTTTCATTTTTTAACTCAAAGTAAAGGATGATTATTTATATAGCAAGATTTGTAAATTCACTCAATTGGGCATCTCTATCGGATTCATTTTATGTCGAATGCATTGTTTACTTGCCATCCCAAGACATCAGAACTTCTGAAGTCACAGTTCATAAATATAGATAGAATATACTTGGCTTATAAACGAACAAGTGGAACAACCTTCACGAGTTTAGCTGGGTTTTTCGTCTAAGCATTATGCAATGATAGTAAAAAGCGTGAAAGAACCATTTGATATTCAAATCGAAATATTCGGCCAAAACCTCTATTCGCTTTGAACTCAAAATCTACTATTCGCGCAAGACTACGTTTTAGTAAGAAATTTCAAGCAAGTGCACGTAAGATGCAGTGCAAAGTAACACATATTCGTACCTTTATTCTTGACAAATAATTAGTGGGCCACGTTTAGCTTTCATGTGGAAGGCAATCTATTTTCCAGAGCAATTAAGTCCACATGGAGAACTACAGAACCTGGAAAACAAAAAACAAGAAACAAAATGTGGAATGTGATTAGGTTATGAACAGAATGCGATGACAGAACAAACCTCCCAATTTCTGCAAAGTGCGAGTTACATGTAAGCGCATTGCAGGAGCCTCATCTTAACTCTGGCTGGCACTTAACAGTGAAACCACCTTGTGACTAATGATACGAAACCATTTTAACAAGGGAAGTTCGAAAAATGCCTTTGAAGACGGAATCGCCGCGTCCAATGAGTTCCTTCAAGCCTGTTGTCACGACTTAATTTCAGAAGTTTCTGCCAACTGTGCCTTCCGGAGATAATTAAACACCGTGTTAGTAAGAAATTTAAAGCAAGTGCACATAGGATGCAGTACGAAGTAAAACATGTTCATACCTTTATTCTTGAAATAATTAGTGGGCCACGTCCAGCTTTTACGTGGAAAGCATTCTTTTACTTCCTGAGCAATTAAGTTCATATGGAGAACTACAAAACCTGGAAAACAAAACAAAAAATGTGCTATGTGATTAGTTTCTGAACAGAATGTCATGACAGCATAAACCTCCCAATTGCTCCAAACTATGAGTTACACATAAGCTGTGCTTGAAGTCTCCTGTAAGTTGAGGGGGTCCCTACAAGAAGGGGGGAGGGGAGGGAGTTTGACGAAATGTATTACATGCACATAAAATAAAACCCTCTGCTGAATCTGTCCCCGCCGTACCAGCAACTCTCAAATCGCTACTCCCCAAATGTCACTTCCCTGAAAACAAGCTATTTTATTGCAAGATAGGATTTGGATTTCACTAATGCTAAAACAGTGGAGGAGGGTCTCAGACCATCCATTCAAATCAGTGGGGGGGTCGGAGACCCCCTGAGACCCCCCAGACTGTAAGCCCTGCACATAAGTGCAATGCAGGAACCTCAGCTTAATTCTGGCAGACGCTAGACAGTGAAACCAACTTGTGACTTATGCTACGAAACCATTTTAGCAAGGGAAGTTTGAAAAATCCTTCGAAGATGGAGTTGCCGCATTCAACGAGTTTCTTCAAGCCTGCTGTCACAAGTTAATTTCAGATGTTACTGCCAAGTGCACCTCCCAGAGATAAACCGGTGCTTGAACACCGTGTTAGTAAAACATTTCAAGGAAGTGCACACAAGATGCAGTAGGAAGTAAAACACGTGCATACCTTTATTCGTAAGAATTAATTAGTGGGTCACGTCCAGCATTCATGTGGAAGGCAATCATCATAACTTCCAGAGCAATCAAGTTCATATGAACAACTGCAGAACCTGGAAAACAAAAAATAGAGTTACACGTAAGTGCACTGCAGGTGCCAGTGTTATTTAAGAAGCTGTAGACCCAAATGAAATTAAACTCCCGATATCTGTAAACTAGAGTTACAGGGTAGTGCATGCAGGTGCAGGTTATTAAGAAGCTGAGACCCAAATGAAATTAATTGAAAGGGGGGGCATGGACACCGAAATTTGCAAGGTTAGAGTATTTTGTTACATGACAGAACTAGAGGTTATTGGGACATACACGAAACATTTCAGAATATTTTAAAACTCCAATAGTCACACTTTTTTTTTCTTAATGTTCATTGCTTTGTATCTGGTGACGGGATACCTTGATACAAACGTTCCACTGTGGCGACGGCAGCTCGTCCATAAACCACGTGACATTGATTGAGACGTTGAACACTCTCTCTTTCGTTTTCTCTAAATTGGTCGCCACGCCAAAGCATTTCCGTTACTCAGGCTCTGTAACCTGTTTCTCCTCTGCCGTCCTCCCTCAAAAGGACGTTGAATTCAAAGGAGCCAAGCGTGTTGTCAGATATTTCAACTGCCCCAAAACAGGATGGGGACAAGTGGGGTAAAGAGACGTTGGGCGAAGACGCTTGGGCGCCTTCGAACCATGCTTTGAAGTGCATACAGGCTGTCTAGTGAGTGGCACCGCCTCGCCGCTTGGGACTGACTAGGGAAACTAAAGGGTCGAGGCAGATGTCCAACCGACGCCTGCAAACATGGCTGCTCGATGAATAGGGATCCGCAGGGTTCCGCAATCAATAGAATGTTTGTGTGAAAACTAAGGCGTTTCTTTGATAAAACAAATTCGGCAGTTTATAGAACATGTAATGGGCTTCAGTGCTAGTAGATTTCCGTTTTTTCCACTATGGAAGTCTAGAACCAGTTTGAATGCTAAAATAATTTCAAAAGCATTTTTTTTTTGGTTTACAGTACACAAAAACAATTGTTTAGGTGTACGTGAAATTAATGCTTAATCGATTATATGGTGTATATCCGCTACCAGATTCTTAATTCCCCACCATATAATGCATTCCACGAGAATGTCTTGAGTGAATGAACTTAACTGAAGAACTCCCAGAAACATTGTGTGGATTTTTATGTGCTCCAACAACCAAAAGGCACAAGTGATCCTACTCGTCATATAAATTAGGAGTAAATCCAGGTGACTAAATTGTAGTTGCCTTGTTGATAGTAACCAAAGGAGATACTAAAAAAACAGGTCGGATAGAAGTGACTCGGCAAATAAAGATCACTCTAAGTGGAGTTTTGCTACAGGAAATTTAAAAATAACACAAAAACCAAAGAAGACACAATTAAATTATATAGGCACCACCTACCCCACTAGATATCAGTTTGTGTATTGACACACCCAGAGAAGGGGAGCAAAAAAAAACACTGAAGAGGACCACACCTCCGGTGCTTTGTGTGGTGGGAACAATAGACGATCCGCTTGCATAAGCCCATGCAGGCAAGCAAAGCCCTATATCAAATACAGCCCTCCGTGTCGTCGTGAACATTTGGCAGTACTGTTACCAGATGCGGTTGCATGACTGAGTTCAATAAGATCAGATAACTGCAGGCTACCAGGATAGAATCACAAGGATGTCTGGAAGCTGGTGAAATTTTGGCTCGTAACAACGACAACTGCTTCCTCATCTGGTCCATCACTTTGTTAAAAAAAGGATCTTGATTACCTTCAACCAACAAACAAAAGCAAGCATCCTCAGCATTCACATAGGTAGGTGGCACAGGGTGATTACTTGTTGTGTAGTTTTTGTTAATAATTTGAAAATCAAATTATTTACCATTTTTCTTATCTGAGCCACTTATATACAATTGAAAATGGAGGGAACCAGATATGTGAATATATGGAGAAAAACTATATTCCTTGTACTGAACCACACTCCAAGTACAAATCTTGGCTAATAGAGTAGCCTACAATTGAAATAAAGTAGTGCTGTATCCTGCATGCCAAAAGATGCACAAAGGCTTTCCTAGTGTGATTCAGATGGGCGTTGCGGGAAGCTCTTCGAGTTCAACATTGGAGATGCGTGTTGCATTCTAAATGTAAACAATGATGCAGTTGAACTTCAAACCATATCATTATCTGAGAATGTTTCAAAGGCAAGAAAGCACAAGTGGCTAGTGTTTCCATGCATTAACAAACAAAATGCAATCATCAGTGGTGAAACTTACAAAAGAACTGCTTGTAGCAGTTATTGTAGCAAAAACATGGTTTTTGTAGCACACATTTCATTTAATTAATTTCACACTGCAAACTTAAGGATCTGACGTCCCGAAACCAAGATGACACTCAATGAAAACGGCACAAGCAAGTACTGGGGCAGTATAACACTAGCAGACAATAGTTGCTTGAACGACGGCAAACTGAAGTATTCAAATAACGAACCAGCAGCAAAAAGATGTCCGAGCGCACTATCATGGCTGTGGTAGCGTGTCTCGAATGACTGGCATGGGATAGAAACTTTGTAGAGGCATCGTAGCTCAAGACCAGTGTTGGCAGGCTCCTAATGCTCCCAACTTGAAATCCACCAAGATGGGTACCAGGAGCCAGTGGTTTTCCATGGTTGGCTCGAGAACGATCAATTCCGTGGCGTCCTGTTGTTCGTCCAGCCTATGTGCCCCGTCATTGCTGGCGATGCTGAGAAGTATAATCTGCAGCGAAAAGATGCGTGAATGCTTCATCACGCCTGTGGTAGCGCGTCCCCCACATTTGAGCTTTTTGAGCAGGCGATTCTGATTTATTACATTGTAAAAAGCGATGCAAGTACTATAGAATTTCCCGCAGTTCCTCAAAGTGCCAAAAAAACTATTATAACTGCAACTATAACACACAATTATTCGCAGCAAAAAGATTGGTGTTGGAAATGTTGTAATAAAAGGGGATAGAAAGCAAAAACACAGAACTTTGGCAAGGACCTCATTGCCTTTAAATCTCGATGCAATTACTAAATCAGAGCCCATCTTCGACAACTGGAAAGCAACAAAACTCTTTTAACATAACGAATAAACTACACATGTCACAACAAGCATTTTTTTTAATGAAAATAATGGGAGGAAGATTTATACCCTCAAGTAATCAGTGCTACCGGAACAATGATTGACACCGCTCTTCCTCCCACGCAAGGCATCAATAATCGTTCCAGCCAATAAGAAGCTACTAGAAAAGAAAACTAAGGGTTGGACACTCTTCTGGGAAAGTGGCCACTTTTTGCTTGATCATATATTTCAATAGTCACTTTTACGTAGGAAAATATAAACGAGTAACTCTGGGTTCCTCAATTTTATTAAAGAACAAAATTGCTTTCGTCCATGGAAGCTCACCGTGGGACGGAAGTGGTTTGTGTACGTCATTCCTATTTATTATTCAGCGGTAATACATCATATCTGCTGAAAGTATTTAATAAATCCTAGCGGCCAAAGCAGGTGGCATGTCGTCGTCTGCTTTCAGCCAGCATCTAAGAGAGAGCCTCAAGAGCGTGTTCAACTGCTAGATCGGGGCAGATGCTTATGGGTGCCATTAAATTACAAACTTTAGCTGTGGGGCTATGGGGCTACGGGTTGTTTCTTAACGTAAATCTGGTTATAAACAGATGCTTGAAGATTTTACGCGAAGAATAAAATAACACTTTTTTATATACACAATTTTTGTTCCGATAGGATCATAGGCATTTGTTTTACACGCGAAAAAGTTTATAATACGCCATCTATAATGCCGCCGTTAAATTGCAAACGCTCTTCGTGGTTTAAGTTAAACGCGCTCATACTTGAGGCTCTCTAGCATCTAATGACGTCGGTGGTGCCATCCGGCGGGTTGTTATGCATGCATGGCCGTCGTTTGTCCGGTAGGCCTATCTCAGTGATCTCTACCATAGGCCGCTGGAAGGCGCTGAGCCTCGCTCCGAGTTGGGCGCAAGTGAAGCCACCGGAAGTTCGATGCTTGTCCAGGAAGTCGAGTGTTTGCTGGGTCTTTTAGTGCATTTAGTTAATGTTTTGGTTCACGCTTTCTTGCATTTTCACGTGGGTTTTAATAATCCCCTTTAGTAACCAATCTTGAGAATGAGGCATTTGAACTTGGGACATGTACACTTAATCAGCTAGAATCTCGAAATTCTCACACGTCAAATGGCTTCTAAGAAGACTTCTCAGGCCTGCATGAACTGTTATTGTGCAAAAAGCAGGCTCTCTTGATATTACAAAAGCAAATCAAGCGCCTTGGAAACTGTTTGGTCCACCGCTCGTAAGAGTGGGAAAGCCTGTCAAGCGCTCACTTCCACGACAAGCCGCTTATTTCCGGTGGCTTCGTACCTGACTGCTCAATGTGCCATCCAGCCCTCTAGTGCAGATAAGTGGCCTACCACCAAACAAACTGCCATAGACAAGAACTTTTTTTTACATATAAATTGACAAATCTCTATGACAATTGTTCGATCGCACATCCCCGCTCCGCGAGTGCGGCCATCTTACATATCGAAAAACATGTTTTTGGAGCGTTGCGGAGGCTGGCGGCAGCGTGCTGAAGACACTTTTTCTACTCGTTCGTCGTCATTTGTCGAAGAAGTTATTTAAAACTCTGTGTAAGCTGTGATACTTGCTGTTGAGAACATGTGTAAATTTTTACGGAAGCACAGTGCCGGAGGAAAAAGGTACAACTCGTCGAAAGCAAGTTTTGCCAGTTTTGCGACGTGATCAAAGCTTCCTTGGTATGACGAAGTGCTGAGTCTCTGTGCCTTCGCACACTTGGATACCAATCAAGAATCGGCACCGCGGCAAAGTTTTGAAGGTGTGTCATGCATAGATGTCTTTGCATCATGTATCGGCCACGGAGTTCTGGATCGTCCCGATGTTCAGGCGAGTTGCTATCAAATTCATAAAAGGGGGGAAAGCAATCCATACGGTTGCTCTTATGCACTATTAACCATGGCGATGTTCCAAATATACTCTAATAGACCACATGGCAGAACAAATAGAGCAACACTGTGGAGCAAGGAGGGTTTTCGAAGGCAAAAGTACAAGATGGCGAGAATGAAAATCTTTGAAGCGCGGCCCGTATGGTCGTGCGCAATCTTTTGACCAATCACAACTAGGCGAGCCTTGCTCAAACGGAAAGTGAAATTAAGTAGGTTGATAATGAGCCACCGCTGATCAGTGAGGAGCTATGGCGCGCGGTATTCTGTAAACCGTCTAACGACGATAAAAAAAGTACTCCCCCCCCCCCTCTTCTGTGGCCACTTAGTTACAAATACAGTCGTCAGAGTAAACTAAAACGCTGCTCCAGAAGTCCATACGGCTTCACGCACATTGCACTCGCAAAATATATCCAAACGGTGTCGATTCTTGATTGTCATACAAGCGTGCGAAGGCACGGAGACGCAGCGCTTCAGCGTGCCAAGGAAGCTTTGATCATGCCGCGAGACCGGCGTAACTTGCTTTTGACGAATTCTGCCTCTTTCCTCCGGCACTGCGCTTCCGGAAAAATTTTCACATGTTCTCAACGGCAAGTTTCACGTCTCACATATGGTTTTAAAGAACTTCTCTGAATGACGACGAACGAGTTGAAACCGTGTCTTCAGCACGCTGCCGCCAGCCTCCGCAACGCTCCAAAAACGCGATTTCTCAACATGCCAGATAGCCGTTCGGTCGCCGCACTCGGGCTGCAGCGATCAAGCGCGGATGCGCGATCCAGCAAATTGTCCTAAACATCATTGTATAAACTAGAGAAAACACGACATGCTCTCAGTACGCCACAGAGCTCTTTATAATTATTCAACGAGCGCGGTTCAGTGTTTCATGTGAAAATTTGATTTCTTTGGTTCTTACCGCGCCCGAAAGCGAAAGGGTGACGGCGCCTGAAAGCCAAAAAGGTACGAACAGAAAGAGTTCGGGAGAGCCCAGAGCAAACCGAACTCCCATGGCAATGAGCCCTCTGCTTGCGCACGTCCATCGAGCGAGTCTGATGCGTAGATAAGTTTCCCTCGTGAAACTGAGTCGGGAAGCTAAAACGCGTATTCTGACTCAGCCTGCGCCATTGCTTTAAGTTACGCGTCTTTCATTCCTTCTGCACTTTGGTTATCTCGCAAGGCGCATGCGAAAATGAATTAGCTTACCTTTCTACTGCTGTTGAATGGTGACAGGAAATCGCGGTTCCCGCACGAGCTAGCGTACTGCCCGGTGTTGCCGGTGTGCCGGTGCAGCGACGGCAGCGAGTAAACATCGTGACGGACGGTCGCTCCTCGCTCCTCTCGCTCGCATAGCCCGTTTGTCTTCGTCCGCGAGCTGAGTGCGCCGGCTTTCGGGTGGGTTTCCTCCCTCGCTCAAAGATATCTTCGCATTCGCATGAATGGCACGTAACATGAAACATCTGCCAACAAGAAAACTATCCCTAGAGCAAATGTGGCGTGTGTTATGTGTTTTTGCTTGAAAGAAAAGGGAACACAGACCTCAACTAAGAAATATGTGAAGCCGTACATTTACGGACTCGTGCCGCCATGTCGCCTCTACGGCGTTTTGCCCGTGCGCGCTTCTCACAGCGCTTTCCAGTTTTGAAAAAGGCTGTTGACTACCCTTTTTTTTCAGTGTAGCCGACTGGTGCTCGAGATGTGTGAAGTACTCCGCTCGTAATGCACCAAACCCAACACCACGAGCACCACAGATTCAGCAAGCGGCCATCTTCCCTTTTGAACGCGTGGTTATCGAAATCACCGGTCCGTTCCCAATGACTTAAAGTGGCCACAAGTACATCTTGGTGGTGTGCGACTATTTCACTAGATGGGTTGAAGCGTTCTATCTGAATGCTCAAGAAAGGAAGAAGGTCGACAACAGTATCGTCCACAACATCTTTAGTCGGATGGGATACCGTCTGAACTACACTAATACCAAGGCGGAACATTTGAGAGCAACGTCTTTCAAGAAATGTGCTCAGTTTTGGGCATCCAAAAGACAGGGACCTCTGCTTACAAGCCGCAGTTGGACGGATTGGTTGAGCAGTTCAATCCCACGCTGATGAACAGCTTGAGTGCGTATGTTAACGAGACAGAATGACTGGGACATCAAGCCCCCTCTCGTCATGATGTCCTATGGTTCGAGCATGCATGAGTCGACTGGTAACAGTCCTTAATATCTGCTCTTCGGTAGAAACATAAATATCCAAGCTGACATGGTGCTCGACGTGCACAGCGTCAACATCCGGTTACGAACTACACGCATCGCGTCTACTGACAAGGTTACAAATGTCTCACGACCACGCAATCGTAAAATACATGAAAGCAAAGGATGCACAGAAGGGCCACTATGACAGCATGGCAAGTGAAGAAGACTACGTACCTGGAGACAGAGTGCTTGAAAATTCTCCCGCTGCGCCGCGAGGACAGTGTTTGAAGCTATATTTGCCATAGTTGGGTTCATATGTAGTCATCAAGAAGCTACCAAACAACGTGTACAATATCCAGGAAGAAACATGAAAAAGAAACCGGCGGGTTGTACACCACAACCGATTGAAGCGGTTTGCCGATGGGAAGGAGCCAGCCTTGTTGCCTGCCAGGACGTTATGACACGTCACGGATAATGACCTGCCTTCACCTGCACCGGCACTCAAAGTCTTACCCGATATAGCCATCACAAAAAAACAAACAAAATGACCCGACTCCTACTCCCTGGCAGTCCCCGACTACCCAGAGATAATAGACATTGAAGGTCACGATCTTTATGTCGATGCGGTCGATAATCTACCCCCGGTACAAGCAGCCGATAATCCGCAACTGGTCGACGCTCTTGAGAACCCACCGCCGTTAGACATCCTTGACAACGAGCTTCGCGTTTACGATTAAGCAGATGAAAACGGAGACCAAGGCACTGACGGAGGCCAGCACAATACGCTGCAAGCGAACGGTGCCGAACTCCTGGACGACGATAAACTTCCACTATTTGTTATTTTGCCCCCTGGTAACGTCACTGAAAGACACTTGCCTGTAGACGCGACAGAGCCGGCAGAGCCAGAAGACCGATATGTCCTTCGCCCACGAAAAACATTGAGTCGACCCGCCCGGTATGGCAATCGAGTGCCCCTAGCGTGAGAAGCCTATTGCGGGGACGGCAACTTCCTCGCGAAGGGGGGATAGTTTTATGATCGTTCGTATCACAACAGAGAAGAAGCGCGCTCTGGGAGCGCGTGCAGGGGAACGCGGATCGACATAAAAAGGCAGCCTAAGACTGAGCGCGGTCGCTTCTTGGCCATCACGTTAGACACACACACACATTATATATATGTATATATATATATATATATATATATATATACCAGCAGGTAGAAGGCTGGGGCTCTCATAAAGAATGGAAATATCGTGCTTGCGACCGAACGCAGCTCAATGCGTTCAAACCCAACGCGGACACCGCCACACAACTCACCACTTGCCACTTGACCAAGAAAATTACCGCGTGCAACCCAAGGCAACTCAGTGCATGTAACCCCACGCGGCAACACCACACACGTTACCTCGTGACACCAACGCAGCTCAATGCGTGCAATCCAACGCGGCAACACCACGCAAAACCCCGCGTACAACTCAACGGAGCAAATCACCGTGCAAACCAAAGCGGGAACACAACGGAACTCACCGCGAGTCATTCTCTGCACTCAGCACACCGCGGACACCTCACCACGAGTATGCCAACGCGGCCTTCTCATCGCAAGGCAAATCTCCGCAAGCGCCTCACCCCCGACCATTCACCGCCACGTCCCACCATCTGCTGCTCTACGCGAATACCCCTCGGAACTCGCACGCTACTGCGGGCGACTCTCTGGGGCCCTTCTGACGCTGCTGGCTCACGGGAAAATCACACACGCGTCCCACCGAGACTGCAACACGTGATGCACGGGCTACACCTTCGACTTAACACAACGACTCACATAAGGTTCTGTAGCGCCGACCGGCGACACTTTCGGTCGGCGCTCACGAAAAGAACTACGTGATCGCCACGTATCGTAGAAATCTTTATTTTTCGCATCTACTCTTCTCGCTGTTCTCCCCAAACAATCATCGCTCAAACGCCCAGCAACTGGAGATCCAGAGACGCCCAAGCCGCCACGTGCCACAGCGCCTGGGCATCGGATCTCCTCCAACACCTGCTGCACGCCTCACTCGCTCGCGCGCGGCGGCACAAAAGCATGGCTCGGATGACGGAAACATCTAAATGTTCGCTTACTCTCTGCGAAGTGAGTACTGCTGTCCCGCGCAATTCTACATCCGGCGGCTCCTGGGAGAAGAATTCTTCGCTCGACTCGATCGTCTCCAGAAGTTTCGTTTTACGTTACCTGGCTCAGATGCAGCGTCGTCGGCAGACCTTGCCGCACGCTTATATTGGTTCCGAGCAATTTTAGCGCATAATTTTGGATAAAATCCTAGCAATCTCACCATCCACAGCGGACGCTACTCTCTCATCCGGTTTCAATGTTTCCTCGTCATTGCCCCACTTCACGACACCGGGAGGAGACCCTCGTCACGAGGGTACAAAATAATATTGCCCAGGACGACACAAGGAGCGCAGAGGGAGTCGAGACGGAGACGACACGACATAGAACCAGCGGCCTGGACAGACGGTGAAATCGCGTCATCATTACTCTAAATTGGACCATAGTTTAACTAATGGAACATTAGTGTCCTTACTAACCTTTCCAGACCAGTTTAACGTTTGAGTCGGGTATAGAGCACCCCAATACACAACAAGGGTCTATGTACGGATCTGGCTGACCGAGGAGGCAGGGTGCCCCGCGGGACGTCAGGCTCCTGCTGCCTGAAAAAAAAAAAAAAGCATGTTCTGCGCCAGGATTCGACAACGTTACAGATTGCTATTCAGACCGTCTGCCTATTCACTGAGCTGCATAAAAGACAGTCTTTTTGTTTATAGAATGCACACCTCACAGGCACATCATTTTGAAACTGCACTCTAAAACACGGCAGTACGGGTTAAAATCCCCGCATCTTGACAAGAGCGTCAAACGCTCAACCAGTCGGGTTCGCGAATGCCGGCCGGCGGAACAATTTCAACACGCTTCATGAGGCTGAAACTTTAGAGTCGAACTTCTTTTGCGATTGCATTCACTTGTCTCACTGCCATGCGCAATATACATATCATGGAAATACCAATCAAAAAATATTTTTAGCGGCACCTCACCTGAAATTTTTGCAATGCTCGAAATGCTTTATAGGGAATTAGGGAAGGAATCGGTGTGTCGCGTGAGGTGCATTTTCCTGCTCAATGTAACGGAGAAACTGAATGTTTGTGAAGGTCACGTGACCTTAATCTACATCTCTAAATTTAGCAGGGTAAGTTTGTTGGTTTCAGGGTAACTAGACGTAATTTATCCTGCTAAATTTAGTGGGTAACTGAACTGATATATAAGTCACGTGAGGTCAATTTTCCGTTAAATGTTGCGGAAAAACTGAGTTGATGTATTGTCCACAAGACGTGAATTTTTCCGCTAAATTTAGCTGGGACTTTTGACGTATAGATCACGTGCAGTCAATTCTTTCTACGTGTATAGGTCACGAGACGTAATGTGACTTCACGTGCTGGCTTTTTCTCAATGAATTTGGCGGGAAACGCACAGATGGACGGCTGCACGGAAGGTCAAGTTTTTGCGTTTTAAGGGGCTGCGTTAAAAAGCATTTCACGCTTTAAAAGTTGCAACATGGTACTCCGTCAATTTTCGTTGCATCCAAAAAACGTATGCCCATTGGGCTAATGAACACTGCGTTATTTAGCGTGCGCAGTAGAACATCCCGCAAAAATAAAGCGTCCAAACGGATAATAAATACGCGGTCGATTCACTCTGGTTGTTTGCACGAGCGGCAGTGAACATTCCAATGTACATGCATGCTTTTATCCCTGAGTAGCACCTAAACAAAAAAATATTGATGTGTTATTTAAAAAACGTTTTCGCTGAAGAAGGGATGGGCACACCCTTCACTCTCTTCGATATATACTGCGTCGTATACTGCGTCGTGACCTATATATATACTGCGTCGTGACCTAGAAACTGAAGTTTCTAGGTCACGTGGTTAGTAATGAAGCCGTCTGCACAGACCCCGAAGAGACTCGCACCGTCGCGGTATTTCCAGCGCCGACAGACAAGAAGGCCGTAGGAATATTCCTTTGACTTGGTGTATACTATTGACGCTTCGTTCGAGGATCCGCAATGATTTCCGCACCGCTCACATAACTCACAACGGACGCCGAAAAGGACAAACGGGCCGAGGAGGCACGCATTCTACACGCATTCTACGAGCTGAACCTACTACTCTATACTCCTCCTGTTCTTGAACACTTCGATCAAGATGCGGAAACAGAGGTTCATACAGACGCAAGTAACACTGGACTTGGCGTGGTACTGGTTCAAGTTCGAGAAGGCACCGAGCAACTCATCGCTTACGCAAGTCAGGCCTTGTCCATAGCGTAGACAAATTACTCCACGAGTGAAAAGGAACGTCTTGCGGTCGTCTGGGCAGCCGTAAAGTTTCGCCCGTACTTGTACGGTAGCCGTTTCTGCGCTGTCAGGGACCACCACTTGCTCTGTTTTTTTAAGAACTTAAACTACTCCTCAGATCGTCCCGCTCGATGGCGTCTGCGGCTGCAGAAGTTGAACACGACTGCGCTCAACAAGTTAGACGGAAACGCAGCGACGCCGATTGCCTGTTCATAGCCCCTGTCGAGATATCTTCCGGCAGTTGTGACGGTGACGACGACGACAACGAGCTGCCTAGACGCAGTGAGCACCGACCACCGGGCACGACGTCAACGAGATTGTGACGAGCCGAAAAAGACGTCTCGTGCGATCGTGCGAGCTCCGGTGCCGCGCGTGCGAACGGGAGGAGGAGGAGATCAAAATAGGAAAAAGAAGGAAGTTCTGCATGGAATCTCGGAGGTTGACGTGTCTTTCCTGAGCTCGGAGCCCTTTTTTCTTGACGACCGCAACAAATCGTCACATATGGCGCCCGAACGGGGACCCGGGTATTCAGGAAATGCACGCTGACAACCTATGTGGGTACGGCGCTCCCTTCGACCAGGTCTCCACCAACCACTTTCTCTTGAACGGCCAAGGTTTCAAGGTAACTCCAAAATGGCGGACCGTTCCGTCGAAGCTTTCCGAAGGCTGGATGACGACGCCAAGGACGCCGCATACCAATCAGTCGTCAGCGACACGGAGATCCTGAAAGCTGAGGTGGATCAGCTACGCCTACAACTATCAGAGCTCAAGAACGCGACATCTGCACAACCGATCTACCGGCTGGAGGACATATCGCGCCCTTGCGACGACGCCGCCAACAGACATCTACAGGCACAGAGAATTTGATCTGCGGACTGCTGACGCCTGTCGTGGATCGTCTTGATAAGCTTGAGGCAAAGACGAGGAGAACTTCGTCAGCAGAATTGCTGTGTAGCGCAATCTCTATCGAAGACGTTTCCGAGATCAAGTCCGCCAAAAAAAAGAAGCCCAAGGCACCCAAGAAAAAAGGTCCTGCTCAAGCTGAGTCAGCCGCAGATACTGCAGTCACACCAGACCGGCCGACAAAGTCGCTGACCAACGTGGCTGTTAGCTCGGTTCCTCAACTAAGCAAGGACGTCCTCGCCTGGTTCCACCAGATGGATTTTTGGTTCCAGACGTTTAAGGTCGCACCGAGTGAGGCCATCCCATTCATTGTATCCAAGCTACCATCTAAGGACTTCATGTGGGTGAGGTACCACCTGAAGACAACCAAGGTAACCACGTGGGAGCAAATGAAGACCGCTTTTCGTTGTCGTTGCAACCTGGACAACGAAGTTGCAGCGAAACAAAAGATGTTTGGCGCAAGTCAGCGTTCGGGAGAGTCCTGCACAGACTTCGCCTTCCGCAAACTGGAGCTCATCGATGAGCGCAACTACCCGGAGACGCAGGCGGAAAAATGCAGGGTTATCCTGGCAACACTGTCTGACAAACCACGCAAGCACTACTTCGATAGACGCTTTGCTTCGTTGGATGAGTTGCTGGACTCATTCCTCCGCTTCGACCAGGTTGACTTCAGCCAACCAAAGACACCGGCATTGACGGTAGCTGCAGAGCCAGTACAGGCTGCGAAGGTAACCAAGAAAGCGTTCTCCTTCCCGGTCTTGAACCAGGACCGCTCGCCGCCTCGTCAGAACACGGACGACGGCCATGGTCAGCAGCCTCTTTCCCCACGCGAGAAGCAAGAGAAGCAGCACGTGTCGCCTCAGCGCCCATCAAAAGCTTCGCAGATATTTTCGGCGTTCTTCGTTTCGTCACCCGGAAGTTAGTTCGTTGTGCCTCAATTGTAAGAAGAGCGGCCACTTCGTCACGCGGTGTCGGCAGGAGCTCACACCAGAATTTTTGGAGTGGCAACAGCGCTTCGAGTCCACTGCAGCACCGACGCAGGGAAACGACAAGCTGATGCCCCTGACGCCTGCGAGAGGTCATCAGTAGTTCGGCGCATCCCATGTGGCCCAGCGGCGGGCACCAAAACAATTCAGGTTCAAATGAATGGACAGCTTCTGACAGCTTTCTTGAATTCAGGGGCAATGAGAAGTATCATCAAAGTTTCCATCGCCGACCAGTTGCACCTTCTGATTCAACCTTCTTCCAACCGTCTCCATGGTGCAAGTGGTCAATCCCTCACGAACCTCGGCGAAGCGACTGCCAGAGTGACAGCTGTCGGACAGACGCTGAACCAGGCATTCATCGTGGTCCCACATCTGGAGGAAGAAAAGTTGCTCCTTGGTGATGATTTCCTGACAGCTTGCGAGGCCATGATCGATTGGGGTGCAAATAGCTTCTCGATTCCTCCGCCTACGACATGCCATAAGGTCATCTTGGTTACGGAGCAGCTGATACCTCCAAGGTCCCGAAAGCTTGTTCAAGCACGCCTGAAGAATCCTGTCCGAGGGCAATCAACGAAGAGAGAGGTGAGCGGCACAAAATTGCTCTACGACCGCCACTGCCTTCTAGTTGAACCCATGGTCATGGATGAGACCAAGAACACGTTCTACGTACTCCTGGCCAACCCGTCGTCTCGACCAGTGGCTCTACCCTCTGATGCCACTGTCGGAGTCGCTAGGTGGATCACAAGTGTCGAAGACATCGAGCTCAGCGACGACGAAACCGCGTCTATCTTAAGTTGCTCAAGCCTGCCTTCACCAGAGGACCTGGATCGCCCGAATGCTTTGGAAATTGTCGGTCCTCAACATCAACCGCTATCGGTTGAGGGTGTCTCGTTCAACATTGGTTCAACGCTGGCACCTGAAGAGCTTCAAAAAGTTCAAGAGCTCCTTGCGAAAAACATGGCTTGCTTCGCGCGAACCAGCACTGACGTTGGAAACTTTCGGCTTGAGTAGCACTCCATCCCGACAGGTAATGCGAAACCTATCTCCCAGAGACCATGTCGACTGTCGCCGGCGCAGCGTGATCTCGTCAAGGCGATGATCAAGGATCTCATCGATGCCAAGATTGTGCAACCATCGCGCAGTCCGTGGGCATCCCCCTTGGGTTTAGTCACGAAAAAGAACGGATCAACACGAATGTGCGTCGACTACAGAAGGATCAACGCGGCCACTGAAGACACTGTCTACCCCTTTCCGCGAATTGAGGACGCCTTGCAGACTCTGACGGGTAGCAAGGTTTTCTCTCTCGTGGACCTCGTTTCTGGTTTTTATCAAATTGCCATGCGGCCAGAAGATGTCGAGAAAACGGCCTTTGTTACTTAGTGGGGCCTGTATGAGATCTTGAGGATGCCTTTTGGACATAAGGGTGCTCCGTTTACCTGTCAGCGTGCGGAAGACACTATCATCGAGAATGCCAAGTACGACCAGGCACTTGTCTACATGGACGATTGTGTTGTCTACAGCAAGACATTTGACGAGCATGTGACGCACCTGCAAAACATGTTTTCAAGGTTTCACAAAGCGAACGTGAGGTTCAAGCCACAATACTGTTTTTTCTTTTGTACGTCAGTCAAGTACCTTGGACACATTGTCACGAAGCATGGAGTTTCACCAGACCCTTCCAAGTTGGCAGCTGTCCATAAGTTTCCGGTTCCCCGCAATATCCAGGAACTCCTATCCTTCATGGGCCTGACATCTTACTTCCGGAAGTTTATCCCAAATAACAGTGTTCTTGCTGCTCATTTGCGCGAACTTCTCAAGAAAGAAACAAACTTTTCTGGAATGAAGAACAAAATGCAGCGTTTGGAGCCCTCAAGGATGCCCTGTGTGAACTACCTCTTCTTAAGCTGTTTTTCGGAAGACGTACGCTTTGGCGTCCAAGTTCACACCGACGCTTCCAAGCTTGGGCTGGGAGCATTGCTATTGCAAGAGGACGAAGACGGAAACTTCAGACCTGTAGTGTACTTAAGTCGCTCCCTCAAAGGTTCCGAGTCCAACTACACATCAACGGAGATGGAAGCTCTTGCCGTCAAGTGGGCTCTGGATGAGCTTCCTCCGTACCTCATGGATCGTAAATTTCAAGTTGTTACCGACCACCATGCTCTTTGCTGGGTAATGCGGTACAAGGAGGGGAACCAACGCTTACTGCGCTGGTCGCTCATCATGCAGGCGTTCGATTACGAGGTCATCTACAAGTCAGGAGCTCTACACAGAGCGCCAGATTGCCTCTCCCGGACTCCGCAGTCAACACGGGAGCTAGGTGACAAAGTTCTTTGTGTCACATCTCCGGCCTTCGTGCAACGGGCTAAGGATCTCTCACGTGACCAACATGAGGATTCGCATTGCCAGGACGTTTTCAAACTCTGGATGGAAGCGCTGGCGCACGTAAAAACAAGAGGCGAGCACAACACAAGTTCGTCGTTCATGACGGAGTCCTTTACTGGAGGGATCAAGGCCCCATCAATCAACGTTTCTTGGTCTGCCTTCCTGACTCGAAGAGAGCCGAAGTTTTACGCGAATTTCACGGAGGAATGTACGGCGCACACATGGGCATCAGGTGCACCTTCGAAGCTATTCGCACAAAATATTTCTGGCCGAAACTCTTTAGGGACGTAAAGAACTTTGTCACGCATTGCGATCTCTGGCAACATATGAAGATGTCATCTGCGGTCCTTCTTGGACTGCTGCAACCGATTGAAGTCCACTCTTCGTTTCACACAGTAGGGCTAGATATTGTTGGACCATTTAGGACATCTCGAGGCTACAAATACATCATTGTCGCCATCGGCTACCTCACGAACTTTATTCAGGCTAAGCCTGTGCGGAACATTGAAGCGGTTACGGAACAGAAATTTATGGAGCGTCGAATTATTCTAAAGCACGGTTCCCCAGCAGTGATTACCACTGATCGTGGCACTCAGATGATGGCACGCTCGACTTCGGCGTACCTTCAACACCGTGGCATCCAGCACTCGCCTACGACAGCGTACCATCCTGCTGCGAACGGCCTCTGCGAACGGGCGAACAAGACGCTCAAGCAGATGATCAATAAAATGGTTAGATGGGCCAGTTGGTACATCATGGGAAATAAGCGCCAAAGGAACACGGACAAAGAGTAGAATAACAACGACACAGGGCGCACTCTCAACTGAATTTATTAGGAAAAAACACACTCTTATATACCAACGGGAGCAGACCATCAAACACCGTGACGTTAGTCCCCGCCCAGATCACGTTTCAAATATTCAAACTCATCCGTAGAGAGAGCCAGAGAAGTGTCCCTAATGCAATTGTCACCCCTACACCTAATCTCAAATGACTTCTGAAACTCGCGTGACAATTTGTTTTTGTATTTTGCCAAAATTTGTGTGCTGTCAAATGATGGGGCGCAAGAGCATCTGTTGCAATGTACAGCCAAAATGCCTTGACAGTTTGGTTCTAGTTGAAGCGGCGTGCTTGCGGACCCGATCATTGATGCATCTTCCAGTTTGGCCTACATAGCTTAAACCACGTGTCATTGGGATTTCGTAAACGACGGCGGTTGTGCAATCAGTGAATTTATTCCTATGCTTGGTGTTGCACGGGTCTGTATGCGGTTTGGGGTCACTGATTCTCCTGCATAATCGCGACATTTTGTTAGGCGCTGAAAATACGACCGGGACATCATAGCGCTCAGCCACCTTCTTGAGATTATGTGAGACACCGTGCATGTATGGTATCACCACAGGCCGTATGTTACTCTTTTCGCGCGATGGTTTCTGCGTCCCCTTGAACTTCTTTATCAAGCTCCCAGCAACATCGACCAATGAGCTCACTGGGAAACCCCCTTTTTGCAGACGATCTACAAGTCTACCAAAACTATCCTGGGCGCTATGCAGGCAAGACTTTCTGAGAGAAGCCTCCATACACGAGCTCGCGATGCCTCTCTTCACGAGCTTAGAGTGGCAGGAATCAAAGGGAAGAATCCCCTTCTTAGATCTAGGGGAGTGCTCCCAGCAAATATGCTCACCTAGAAAACTGAGCTTGAGGTCAAGAAATTGCATAATCCCGTCTTTAGCTGTCCCGTGAGTAAATGACAATCCGTGGCAGCAAGAATTGAATTCCTTTAGCGTCTCTGTAATTTCACAGCTAGAGAGATCGGGATTGCGTCCCGATCTCTCTAGCCACGGCCCTGAAAAGTGTGAAAGCTAGAAGGAAATTGATTTTGGACATATTTTTCACCGCTAAGACTCATAAACCTGAGTGCCCTTTCAGGGCGATAGTGACAGAGAGAACCACGTGGCAGTCGCAGATGGGGGACTATTTTTGCAATCATTTGTCTGAGTTAAAACTGGATGACCCGTTTGCCACAAGAAACTCGGAGTGCGTCATTGAATTTTTAAGCAACGCTCACCATGGCATGCTCAGCGATTTTTCGGTAGATGTCCGGGAATTGTTTTATTCCATCTCCCATGAGCCCCTCTACCTTGCGGTAAGAGATTGCATCGACCTGAGTGGGGTAGCGGCTTTTCAGAGCTCCTGTGGCATTAATGTTGAAGGTTGCCTTGAGCTCCTGTCTTTTTATTTAAACAACACGTTCGTGACGCTTGAGGGGGGTGTTTATTTACAAAAGAAGGGAAATTGCATCGGTGCCAGTGTCGCGCCAGTTTTGTGCAATATCCTTTTAAGTGCGAAAAGGCGATAGCGGATAGCTCGGAGATGAGTGATGGCTAATACAAGGTATTTAGGTATGTAGACGATTTTCTCATCCTCGAACGCAATCCCGATCTCTCTAGGTGTGAAGTCACAGAGACGCTAAAGGTATTCAATTCTTGCTGCCACGGATTTTCATTTACTCACGAGACACCTAAAGACGGGATTATGCAATTTCTTGACCTCAAGCTCAGTTTTCTAGGTGAGCATATTTGCTGGGAGTACTCCCCTCGATCAAAGAAGGGGATCCTGCCCTTTGATTCCTGCCACCCTAAGCTCGTGAAGAGAGGCATCGCAAGCTCGTGTATGGAGGCTTCTCTCAGAAAGTCTTGCCTGCATAGCGCCCAGGATAGTTTTGGTTGACAAGTAGATCGTCTGCAAAAAGGGGGTTTCATAGCGAGCTCATTGGTCAAAGTTGCTGGGAGCTTGATAAAGAAGTTCAAGGGGACGCAGAAACCATCGCGCGAAAAGAGTAACATAAGGCTTGTGGTGATACTATACATGCACGGTGTCTCACATAATCTCAAGAAGGTGGCTGAGTGCTATGATGTCCCGGTCGTATTTTCAGCACCTAACAAAATGTCGCGATTATGCAGGAGAATCAATGACCCCAAACCGCCAACAGGCCCGTGCAACACCAAGCATAGGAATAAATTCACTGATTGCACAACCGCCGTCGTTTACGATATCCCAATGACATGTGGTTTAAGCTATGTAGGCCAAACTGGAAGATACATCAATGATCTGGTCCGTGAGCACGCCGCTTCAACTAGAACCACACCGTCAGGGCATTTTGCTGTTCATTGCAACAGATGCTCTTGCGCCCCATCATTTGACAGCACTAAAATTTTGGCGAAATACAAAAACAAAGTGTCACGCGAGCTTCACGAGGCATTTGAGATTAGGAGTAGGGGTGACCAATGCATTAGCGACACTTCTCTGGCTCTGTCTACGGATGAGTTTGAATATTTGAAGCGTGGTCTGGGCGGGGACTAACGTCACGTGTGGTGTTTGATGGTGTGCTCCCGTTGGTATATAAGTGTGTGTTTTTTCCTAATAAATTCAGTTGAGAGTGCGCCCTGTGTCGTTGTTATTCTACTCTTTGTCCGTGTTCCTTTGGCGCGTATTTCCCAGATGATCAATTTGACAACAGCCGCAGGCGACAAGTGGGCTGACGTCCTTCCCTACGTTGTGTTCTGCTATAATACCGGATTCCAGGACACCGTTCGTCAGTCACCTTTTTCCCTAGTCTACGGACCTTGTGCTCCCTCTTGATGTCGTTTATGGCCGTCAGGAGCTCGCTGAACTACGTGATGCATCGGACTATTCAGTCGTTGTTCACGAGAGACTGAACCAGGCTCGGAAACGGGCCGCCAAGCACATCAAGCTCGCTCAACAAAAACAAAACGGCTACTTCGACAGGGGACGCAAGGACATCACCTTCGAGAAGGGCCAGCTCGTGTTGTTAAAGACACCACCCGTTGGGCTCAAGGCAACACGACGGTTCACTGGCCCCCACCGAATTGTGAGTCGGCTCTCTCCTGTGAACTACGAGATTGAACTCATGGACGGTAATGGCCGCTATATAGTGCACGTGGAGAAACTGAAGCCGTATCTAACATCAATCGCTGAATTCTGACAGCCTCTTCCTGATGAGTGAACTTATGGAATTTATAGTGTGTGCACTTGTTTGTAGCGTGCCTTCTCATTTAGCATTTTGAATGTACATATTTAGTCACTTGCGTGCATATCTCAGAGCGCGGTATATGTTTAATGTTGTTTTATTTTTGCCTCATGAAAGCCCACAGTCGGGTCGACAGTTTCTAAAATACCGGCATGTGAAGAGCCGAAAAAGACGACTCGTGCTGCTCGTGCGAGCTCCGGTGCCGCGCGTGCGAACGCGAGGAGAAGGGGATCAAAATAAAAAAAAGGAAGTTCTGCATGGAATCTCAGAGGTTGACGTGTCTTTCCTGAGCTCGGAGCCCATTTCTCTTGACGTCCTCAACAATTTGTACGGTAGCCGTTTCTGCGCTTTCCCGGACCACCACTTGCTCTGCTTTTTTAAGAACTTAAACTACTCCTCAGATTGTCCCGCTTGATGACGTCTGCGACTGCAGGAGTTCAACACGACTGCGCTCAACAAGTTAGACGCAAACACAGCGACGCCGATTGCCTGTCCATTGCCCCTGTCGAGATATCTTCCGGCAGTAGTGACGGCGACGACGACGACAACGAGCTGCATAGACGCAGTGAACACCGACCACACGGCACGACGTCAACGAGACGATCGTGAATTGTGCGCGATAATTGAGCACCTCGTTGTACGAGGGGGTACTATCCCCCATGTCTTCTCGAAATCACTGCCGACATTTGTCATTCGAGCAGATGTTCTTGAAAACGAGCTGGCCATGGCTGCTGGTAATCCCGGCCGACCTTAGAGAGGAGATTTTTCAAGTCTGCTATGACGACCCAACGGCTGGGCACCTTGGCTACTGAAGGACGCTAGCCAGGATTTTGGAAAATTAATAGTGGCCAAGGCTCTCGAAGTCTTTTCACCTCTACACGCGATCATTCCACGAGTGTCAGAGACGTAAGAAACCACCAACGAAGCCGTCAGCACTGATGCATCGCATTGCTCCACCGTACACGCCACTCCAGCTCACCGATCAGAATAGATTGTCTTGGCAATTTTCTGCCTGTAGACATTTGGAAACCCCTGGATAATCGTCGCCACATATTATGTCACGCGATAGGCTGGAAGGAAAGTCCTATTTAAGGGAGTGCTGTTGATGTCGCAAAGTTTTTCATCGTGTCTATTTGTTCAATGTGGAAAAAAAGAAAGATTTCAACATAGAGGCAGGCACGCGAATAGCATTTTTTTCTTTTCTTCCTCTTTTTTGTGTCGGCCAAACATTCACGCGAGGTGAATTACCTAATATAGCTCCCCTAATAAGTCTCACACCAACAAACAATCAATCATCTCCCTTACCAAGCCTGACACAAACAAAATATCACACCTTTTCCCACCTAAGTAATAAATCTGCATCTTTCATTGTTATTGATGCCTCTTTGGTACTCGAACACATCTTCCACTTTTCGTGTCAACGTGGCTACTATCTGCCCAATGAGGCCCATGCTCTGATGAATCAGCATCGTCTTCTTGCTCATTTCTCGGTATCTGCATTTCTGATCTAGAAGCTTGGCTTGGTAAGAGAGTCAGGTGTGTTCTGCTTCTGCGAACAGTCTCTGGCGTCAGTGTCGATCCAGTACGATATGGGCTCGTTTGTACAGCATTGGACGACTCCTTGTCTTTGCAGAGCAACTTCCCACACGTAAGTTCCCTCGTCCAAGTCGACTAAATCTTAAACGCCATGCCGGCGGTCGAAGTCTTCATTTTGTTTTCGCCGTTGAGACATTTTTAAATTTTTTACGTTCTTGAGATCTGGAAAGCAGGGAACGAGGCGGCTAGACAAAACTGGAACAGTTGTTCACAACCTCCTGCCCATCAGAATTTCTGTCGGACCCTATTCATTTTTCAATGGACACGGTCTGTGTGCAAGTAGGGTCTTGTACGGGTATCCTGTTTTCCTGGGAGACACCTTTATTGTCTTGACCGCTGCTTCTCCCATTTCGTTGCTTTGAGAGTACCTTGGAGAGGAAGTTATGTGGAGAAAACAATAATTCGTCGCGAATTGGTCATTTTCGCGATTAGCGAACTAGGGTCCGTTGTCGGCTAACACCACGTCCGGTATCCCATGCCTCGCAAAAATAAACATGAAGTGGGTGATCCCGGTTCCCAATGTGAGAAAAACAAGGCGCACCAGTTCTGGGCACTGTGAAAAATAGTCATTTATGATTAGCCTCCAGGTTCTGTCCCTCAAGAACAAAGCCATCGCAATTTTTTCCTAGGGACGCTGCCGGAATCCTGTCTGCAAATGAGTCTTTTTGCGGTTGACGCTTTGTTTGAGCCACACGTGACAGCTTTTGATGTGTCACTCAATATCAGAGTCAATTCCGGACAACCAAACAGAATCACTTGCTCGTCCTTTGCATTTGTCTATCCCGAAATGACCTCCATGACGTTGGCAGAGGACGGTGTCTCCCATTTTCTCGGCGATTATCACTCTTGAGGTACACACTATTACGTCGTAAACGAGCGAGGTGTTTTTATATTCCCAATAAGGTTCGAGCTCTTTCTTTAAATCTCTTCTTGGCCACGATGTTAAAATGAGTTGAGGAAGCCGTGTGCGTACTCCGTCTTTCTGTTCTTCACTGGCGACTTGATGGACACTGTATGATGTTAGTGGCAAAGAGGAGACGATGTGTTTAATATAGTCATCGAACTCATTATTGAGTTTAAGAGGCTTCGGTTCGCTTGGGATAGGACTTGGCGTACTGAGTGTGGGCTTTCTGTGGATTGTAACTCTTTCTGTTGTTGTTGAACTGTTTCATGTTGACGGGCGATCGTGAGCACCTTCATCAAAAGTAACAACGAGTAAAACTGTAGATTTTCTGAAACCTTTTGTCCTTCATGCCTACTACCAAGCGGTCTCTGATTAGTTCCTCTTTGAGATCGTCAAAGTTTTGAATTGTCGGCTAAGGTGTGCATGGCCGGTGAAAATATTTCAACTGATTCACTCTCTCCTTGTGTTCGGTTGTTCAATCTGTCTTTTTCGTAGACTATGTTTCGCTTTGGAAAGAAGCAGGCTTCGTAGTGGACTAACACGACATCGAACTTCTTGGCGTTTTTTGGACTTAGCTTGAAAGTGTTGAAGATCTCTACAGCTTGAATGCCCATCAAATAGACGAGCGTGTCAACTTGTATTTCGTCGGCTGCAGCTTGCAATCTAGATGCTGTGATGTACCGAAGAAAACGTTTCATCTATGATGGCCATTTATTTGGAGTAGGGAAGCTAAAGGGCTCAGGTGGATCCACCTGGAACGATACCATGGCGAACCTGATGAACGATTTGGTGCCTTGAGGTTGACCCGAGATATTCCCCATGGCAGCTGCTTTAGCGGTCGCTTCGGCGTCTGAAGAGGAGCCGGCTGCTTCGCAAGTTAACGGGTTTAAACCGGTAGTATTATAATCCAACTTCTGACACCATGTTGGATGTGGTAAAAAGGCTACCTTTTAAAATAAAATCAGGCACGAAAAAATTGCTTTATTCAATTCTTCCTTTTCCCTGGCGTCGGCCAAACCGGCACGAAAGGTGAATCACCTCACGCACTACTGTCCTCCGGCACGGCACCCCCAAAATGCTCAATACAGACCGTAGATCATCGTTCACGGCTCAGCTGACGCAATAAATTATTTGTCTCATTTGTATAAGTCACCGTCAAACCACTGCGTACCATCCACAAACAAATGGACTAACGGAACGGCTAAACGAAACTATCGCCGTCATAGGCTCCATGTGTGTCTACGTAGAGTACAAGACGTGGGAAGAGGTGTTACCCTACGTCACGTTTGCCTACAACGCGGCAGTTCAAGAGACCACAGGAGAAACTCCTGTTTAGCTCGCGCATGGCAGAAAAGTAACGACCGTGCTCGACGCCTTGCTGCCCCACGAAGCAGCTGACAATGCGAGCCACGACGTCCAGGCGTGTTGACGCCATCCGGTAAAGCTTCGTCGGATCGACGTTTGCTTCGAGGCCGGAGACCGTGTTTGGATCTGGATTTCTATACAACGACGCGGACTAAACGAGATACTCTTGAAGCGCTGCTTCGAACCCCACAAAGTGCTTCGACGACTCGGTGATCTAAGCAACGCGGTGATGCCAGTCTGAAAACGGACTTCATCACGCCGCACTCAACGACCGGAAGGCTTCATCCCGGAACTCTTTCATCCCTAGAACGTCATCTGAATGGAACCACCTTCCCGCATCCTTAGTAACTATTCCATCAATAGATTTATTTAGAAAAGCTCTAACTACTCACTTTTGCTAGGATTATGCCAAACTAACATATAAAATCAAGTTACCGTGTTGTTTGAATTTTATGCAGAGCCAAACTTTTATGTCCACCCTCTCTGTAATGTCACTAGGCCCTGAGGGTATTGAAATAAATAAATTAATAAATAAGTCGTCCCCGTCTTGCGCCCTAAGCCGTACTATGATCGATGGGTCTGTAAATCTCGTTTTGTACTACGATCCATGGGATTCTATTTTAAAAGTTTCCATAGTTTTATATTATTTCTTTTCGTTTTGTTGTTTTGTTTCCCGGCATGTCGCATCGAGACGATCCGCTTTTAAAAGGGGGGAGTAATGAAACGCCCGTCGATGAGCGAGTGCGTGCGGGGTCAAGTGGTTATCGTGCTTGGCTGTCGCGCGGAATATCTGAGTTCGATTCAGGGCAGCGGAATGCTGATTTATTTGTTCTTTCTACTTCGCTTCCTCGCAAATTCGAGAACTTTCTTGTCTGATCGAGTTACGAATGCTCTACGCGCCGAACGTTCTTGGCCAAATGTTGCATAGACCCACGCGACTACAATAGATGCTTCGAGTGGCAAGCCGGGGTCAGTCTCGCCTTCGCGCTCAATCCTGCTGTAACACCGACTTTAACACCCGGGACGCTCTGTTACTATCTTCTGTTTCCTTTTTTCTGTTCTTGGCACAAGTTTGCCCCATTAAACGTTTCAGTTTTGGCAGTTATTCTTTGTTTCTTCACCTCGTCATTCGTGACAATATCGTCAATGCCCCTCTCTACCTCCTTTATAAAGATATGCTTATCGAGCCTTTCTTCATTCTCTAAGTCAAGCTGGGGGAAAAAATCTTCTAGTATCGCGCATGCGTGCTCTTCTCTTTTTATGTATGGACTATCAAACAGCTTCCTCGTAGTGCTCGAAAAAAACAATTTTGAGTCTCACGCTAGTTCCTTCTACATACATTACACCCATATTCTCTTCCCTGTATATTATTTGGGACTTACCCAGGCAAATTGTCTGGGACGTCGTTGCTGGCGCAAGGTGTTCGTGTCGCGCTGCTGTCGTGGTAACGTTTGTTTGTTTTTGTTTCTCATTTAAGAGATCAAGAGGCCGCGCTCGCCGCCACAGCCTCACTTCAAAAGTGAGTCCACATGTTTGCGACATCACCTGTCAGAAAATGCGCGGATACACACACTAGATTATAGGGACATTAAGGAATGTACCAGTAATCGGAAAACAAAAAAAAAAACGAGACTTTGTCAACGGCACAAAGGCTTCAATGCATCTCATCTTTATTTTTTCTTTGTACGACACCGATCCGACGATTGTTATAATCCAATTTCGCTTTTATAGCCACTACAAGCCACAGGCCAAGGAATGGACATGCAACGAAGACCCCTTCGTGCTCTTTGGAAGGTAGTCGACCGACCTCCTCTCCAAGGTCGCCTGTGATGATACGACGAACCTCGTGGAATTCGTGGCAAAGATATTACTGGCACAGACACTGAGGAAGGCGAAACGTGTGGTACGCTGTGATTACTAAGTTGAAGTCACGTACATTGATCGCCTGGCATCGGACGTTCTCCACTGCGGGCTGGTAACTCTGCACACCGCCAATATTCGAAAACATACAACGTGTAATTTGCCTCTTCTTTTTCTCGTCCTATTTCTTTTTATTTTCTTGGTTTTATGTGCGTCGTCACTCGAACAGTGCCTCCAATGTCCTGGGTCCCTTCCGTTCTAGCAGTGCAGCCCGAAAGACTGCATATGAACCAGAGAGGTGGACGTCCTGCGAACAAATAGAGAATAGAAAAGTGCCGACCTCCTTGCGCTTTCGTCATTCTGAATCACTACTACTTCTCGGTAGGATATTAAACAATTACTGATCAGTTTTATGTGAATCTTTTGTCATTCGTCTCGACAGATACATATTAGGAAGATAAGTTAAGCGAACTTAAGGTACAATTTCCTGAACCCTTCTTACTAAATTAACCCTATGAGTTGGCCATAGAGGAACTAAATGTTCAATTCAGCGTTAAGACCATTCAACGAGATATATTTCCACACTCAAACGGACGCGGAAAAATCTAATGCCAGCAAAAAATATGAAAGGCGGCAAAGGATTGATTGATTGATTGGGGTTTATTGGCACAAAGGCACCTTAGGCCATAGAGCGCCAAACATCGTACTATTGCAGCAAAAGGTTTAGAAGGAGGAAAGGAGCTTTAGTAGCCGATGAACGAATAAAACAATGAGCAAGACACGGTGTGTATAATTATGTAAGTGATAATATAAAAAAATTATGGCCTCATACTACAGTCGGTGTAAAAGGCCGAGGTCTTTTAGGAAATTAAAAACTTGAATATGATCAATAAAATGTTTGTCTCCAAGCAACAAAGCAATGTGTAAAGGAAGGCGGGCGTTATAAAACTGGGAGAAATGAAATTGGCAATGACTGTCATATGCAGGGCATTCAAGGAGAATGTGCACTACACTTAGGGGTTCTGTACAGTGTTCACGCAGGGGCGGATCCTCATGACGAAGCAAATACCCATGCGTGAGATGCGTGTGGCCCATTCTTAATCGGCACAGGATTACTTATAAGAAGCGTTCCCGGTGCCGGGCACTCGCCCACTCCTGTAAAATAGGCTTTACAGAATAGAGTTTGTTGTTGACCTCACTGCTCCATTCTTCGTGCCATTTGTATCTAATGTGTTTCCTTAGGGCTGCACGGTAGTCTCTGTATGGTATTTTTTCAATATCCACATTTTTTTACAACATTTGTTTGCAGCACGATCAGCCTCTTCATTTCCGGCAATTCCTACGTGGCTTGGAACCCAGCAGAAGACTATTTGAATATTGTTTTAAAATGCAGTACTCACTTTGAACTGTAAATCAGTAACAAGGGGATTTTTTGTTGCCTCAAGCGAGGCAAGTGCCCTTAGAGCACTGAGGGAGTCAGTGTAAACTATGGAGAATGGGAGTCTATTTTTTGTGATGTGATTTGTGGCGAGAAGCAAACGATATAGCTCTGCCGTTAAAATTGTCGCGTTGATATTAATTATTTGCACACATTCATATGCACGCCCGATTGCGGAACAACCGACCGAGGAGTTACTTTTTGTGCCATCAGTGTAAAAGCTGATGTAGTTGTTATACTTCTCTTGCAGTTGAAAGAATTCCTGCCTTAAAACTTCATGAGGGTGTCTTTCTTATTGTATTGGGTCAAAGACAGGTCAACAACAGGCAAATATTGCCATGGAGCTATTGTTCTTAAAACCGAAGCAAGAGGTAGGTTGGTTTCAAGACCTGCCGAGTCGGCTTCCGATTTATTTCTCATTGAAAAAGGAGGAACGATTGAGGGTTTATTTAGGTAAGTTTTTTTCAAAACGTGATTGCCCTGCGACTCCCCGACATGGATGTTGCAGTACCGAACAAATCCTAAGTGAGTACATGAAGCACAAAGAAAAACGCTTTTTCTCAAGAGACAGCTCATTGGCTTCAGCATATAGGCTCAACACTTGGGATGTGCGGAAAGCACCAGTGGCTAGACGTATTCCCTTATGGTGAACAGGATCTAACATCTTTAATGTTGATGCCCTTGCCGACCCATTCATTATACTTCCATAATCAAGTCGAGATCGTACAAGTGACCGGAAGATTCTCAATAGACATACACGATAAGAACCCCATGACTTGTGAGAAAGGACCTTCATGACGTTCAGTGCTTTATGGCATTATCTCTTTAAATCGAATATATGAAAGCTGAAGGACAATTTGCTATCAAAGATGAGGCCAAGAAATTTCTGCATCGCTTTGTTCTGAATGGAGACGTCCTACATGGTCAGGGCAGGCTCTGGGGCAAGTCCACGTTTTTGAGAGAAGAGGACACAAGATGTTTTCTCGGTGGAGAATGTAAACCCGTTATTATTTGCCCACTTTACCATATTGTTAATTGCTAACTGAACTCTGCGTTCACAAATAGAAAAATTTCAAGATAACACAGAAATTTGAAGGTCATCGACATACAAGGAATATTGGACTGAAGGGGGCATTACATGCGAAATGGAATTTATTTTTATTAAAAAAAGATTAGCACTGAGGACACCACCTTGGGGTACGCCATTTTCTTGCACGAATTCTCCAGAAAGAGTAGTTCCAAACTTGACATGAAATGTGCGTTTTTCTAAATAGTCCTGAATAGCACCCAGCATTCGACCATGAATGCCAAAGTTATATATATATATATCATTTATAACGCCATATCTCCATGTTGTGTCATATGCTTTTTTTAAATAAAAAAAACACTGACAAACAAAACTGTCTATTTACAAAGGCCTCACGTACAGTCGTTTCAAGTCTAACAAGATGGTCAAGAGTAGACCTTGAGGTACGGCCACCACATTGATTCTTTGCAAGTAAGTTTTTTCCTTCAAGGACATATGTTAGCCTTCGGTTGATCATTCGTTCCAGGGTTTTTCCCAGACAACTTGTTAAGGCTATAGGTCTGTAACTGGTTACCTGAGTCGGGTCCTTTCCAGGTTTTAATAAAGGGATTATGTGGGCTACCTTCCATTGAAGTAGAAAACATCCTTTCCTCCAGGTTCGGTTAAAAGGGTATAGAATAAATTCTAGCGTAGAAAAGTGAAGATGGTTCAGCATCTCATAATGGATGCCATCAGGACCGAAACTGAAATTTTAGTATGTTTCAATACCAGCTGGAGTTCATACAATGTGAAAAGGGAATTGTAATGTTCTCTCTCACCTCCAGATGTCTTTACAGTTTGTCTTTCTGCTTGGAGCTTATGTCGTTGGAATACAGCTGCATAATGTTGAGAGCTGGAGACAAATTGAAAGTGCTTTCTAGAATATCAGCCTGCTCCTCCAAATTTGCAGGGCAGTACCCATTTCTGGTCAAGAGGGGAACAGATAAAGCACGATAGGTGCCATTCACTTTATGGATTCTGTCCCACATTTCCTTGGGTGTTGTGGTACTGTTAATTGAGGAGGCATACTTCTGAAAACTCTGACGTTTGAATCGCCTGTGTATAAATCTGGCTTGGGCTTTCATCTTCTTAAATTCAATTACATTACTTGGAGTAGGATAACGTCTAAGTTTACCCCACGCTCGGTTTTGGTTCGTCTTTGCCTCGCGGCAATCCTGATTCCACCAGGGTTTCGGGCCCCTGGAGAGGCGCGTGGAGGTTATAGGTATGTTCTGCATGGCTGCGGCAAGGATATGTTGTGTGAGTGGTTCGTTTAGCTCGTCGATTGAGAGCCGGTCAAGTGATGTGCAAGCTAGAAGTGAGGAATGGGTAAAACCTTCCCAATAAGCTTCGTCGAACTTCCACCGTGGTTCTCTTAATGACAGTGTCGGAGGCGGGAGGCAACGCTCAAGGACAACTGGAAAGTGATCGCTTCCATACGGGTTCTGTATAACCCACCATGTAAAGAGAGGGAATAGGCTGGGATCAGCTATTGCAAGATCAATACATGTAAAAGTGTTCGACGAAAAGCTGTATTGAGTGGGTTCTTTTTTATTCATCAAGCTTAAATCTGAAGAGAGCAGAAATCGTTGTATTATTACTCCCCGCGTGTCCCGTCTGTTACTTCTCCACAAGGGATTGTGGGCATTTAGGTCAACAAGGATAAGAAATGGACGTGGAAGTTGCCTAACAAGGGCTTCAAGTTCTTCATATTTCAATGAATAATTAGGAGGCATATATAATGAACATATAGTTATTGCACGATCAGTTAAAATTTTTGCAGCAACTGCTTCCAGTTTGGTGTCCAGGCACACCTCAACACAAGGAGTTGGTCTTTGGACTATTATGGCAACGCCACCAGAAGCGTGGGATCCATATGGCCTATCCTTCCGGAATAGCTGAGAGCGCTTTAGTAAGTTTCAGTGGCTTTCTTTCAGGTACGTCTCCTGAAGGCAAAGAGCTATGGGGCTGTGTTCCTCCAACAAGTTGTAGACATCATCGTAGTTACAGAGTAGTCCTCGTCAATTCCACTGTATGATGCTCAGAGGATTAGCCAAGCTAATAATGGCTTTTGGCTATTTTAGCTGCGTGGGGGAGTCACACATAAATTGTTGTTGTGGTTGTGTAGGAGTATGAAAAGCCTTGCTCCTATAGGGTTTTATCAGGGTGGAGTTACCGGCTTTTTAGTTTTTTGCTTTGGGGTCTGAACTTCCATCTCCTCGAGGTCAGTGTCAGGGGCAGCAAGTTCTTCACCGTCTGCCGTTGCTTCTGTATTCAACGTCTGCTTCACTTCAGGCCTGTCAGAAGACCTCGAAGAGTTTGTGTTTTTAGGGGGCATACCCCGGCCTTTGTCTGACACTTTAGGGTGAGCGGTCGACGTGCTAGGCTGAACCACTGATCCGCCCATCTGGTCAGGTTCTGCAGATGCTGCAGGAGCTGCACGTGGAACGTGCTGTTTCCTTGGTGAGGAAGTCCTCCTCTGAGAAAAGGAGCAGGGGGCTCGCTTCTCTTGGGTGGACGACCTGCGAGGAGTGGGCGATAGAGTTACATCCATCGCCTCTGTTGCACCCGAATCTTTGGCATGACTGGGTGCCTTAGCTGATGTCGCAGCCGTGAGGGAGTGCCCAGGAAGAGAGAGCTTCAACCTGGGCGTCGAGGACTGGAGTGGTTTCCCAGTTTTCCCAAGGGACACCTGGGTCGCCACTGATACCTTGGGCGGTGCAGGTCCCCTGCTGGGCACCTCCTCGGCATAAGAGCCTCTTTGAAAAACGGAGAAGCGACGCTTTGCATCATGATAGGATATTTTTTCTTTCACCTTAAGTGCGAGAATTTCTTTTTCCTTTTTAAATTGGTCACATGTTCTGGAACAGGCTGGGTGGTTGCCATTGCAATTTGCACATTTGTAATCAGCGTTGAAGTTGTAAGCAGTGTGCTCGGTGCCGCTACACCTGGCGCATGTATCGCGACCGCGGCTAGTGCGCGAACAATGTCCGTACCGCTGGCAACGAAAGCAGCGAAGAGGATTTGGGACATAGTGCCGCACCTTACAGTTGATGTAACCGGCCTTAACAGAAGGTGGCAAAATGTTCCTTTCGAAAGTCAATACAACGTGCTTGGTGGGTTGTTCCTTGCCGTCCCTTCGAATAGTGATGCGTTTTGCAGCCACCACCCCTTGGGATCGAAGGCCCTCCACAATTTCATTCTCAGGACTGTCCATTAGGTCATCCTCTGAGATCACACCACGTACGGTGTTCAGTGTACGATGGGCAGACATGGTGACCTTGATATCTTGGATGGTTTCAAGGTTGAGTAAGGACGTAGCTTGGTATTTTTCATCCACATGTACGAGGAGATCGCCTGAAACGAGTTTTTTTGCTTCAAATTTAGCTCCCAAGATGCCTTGAATCACCTTAGCAACAATGATTGGGGAAAGCTTAGAGAGTGGTTTGGAATTTTCTTCAGAATGCAAGACGAAGACTTTACTGAAGTGGTCACTTGAGTCATTTATACTAAGCAAATTGGACAGAGCTTCGGTGCGGACCCTTTTCAGGGACCGATCGAAGGTTTTGTGCTTGGAACCCATATAGATGGGAAAGGAAGTTCAGTGCCCGGGTGCACCGCCCACCAGGGAGCCCAACGAGGGGCTAGGTAATGCGCCATAGCAAGATGGGCTTGACTGACACAATTACTCTACCAGTGCTGCCCGGGCACTATACCCTAGTTTGGTTGCAGGGACAGGACCTGTTTCCACTCAAGGTTGGCCCTTGCCGCCTAAGAAGGTGAAAAAGTAAGGAAGAGAGTGTAGAAGAAAAGAGAAAGAGGTGGGAGGAAAAGTGACAGAAGGAAGAAGAGGGTAGAGGAGGCGACTGACTGAATCATCCTGGTCGGGCCAAGCCAGGACACCCGTCTACGAGAAGCAGGGGCCGGAGCGGTGTACTGCTTCGCCCAGGGGGCCCCGAAGGGTGCAAACATACCCCGGGTTCAGCTCAACCACCAGGGTCCCCTTTTCCCCGCACACGGGTTAAGCCACGCACAGCCAGGCGTGGGTGGGTAAACCCACATAGCTCGGGGTTCGCGGTGGCGCCACTCACCAATCACCTACCAAGGCAGGTGCCCCCTGCGTGCGGGTATGGTGGCCCACGTGGCTGGGGTCCGTGGTGGCGCTACTCACAAAGCACCTAACACCTAAGGTGTAGGCGCCCCCTGCGGGGAGCGGGGCCGGCAAAGGAGATCCTACTCCCGTCAGTGAAAAGCGCCCTGAGAGACGTGTTTGGTCGTAAAGCGGGTCTTAAAAATAAAAAAAAGTATGTTGTTACCCAAAAGTTTATCGATGCAATGCTTTACGTATGAGCTCCAGTTGGTCGAAAAAGCTAAGATTCGCTGAGAATTTTTTTTTATTAGGACAGAGTATGGAAGGCCGGCCCGCAGATGAAGAAGCGGCTTCTGTTCACGTCATTGAAATTGAGCTCACCGGGGTTAAACACGTCACGACGCAAAATAAATCGAACTCTTCCAAAAACATTTTATGAATAAGCGCAAAACTTAATTGGCGCAATAAATATCTGCTACAAACTTTACCTCAAGCTCTCCCGGACAATTAGACATCTTCGTATAATCCTTATATGACTATCGTCGAGTTTAAATCAATATTAACGAATATGCATTATTCAATCTTTATTTATCATACATGCTTGAATTAGGAGAAGATAGCACTTTCTTAAGAGCCGATATCATTGCAGCACAAAATGTTGCACCCTCGGAACTCGACATCCTCCCGAATATTCCAAATACTAAGCGAGGACGGCTGCTTGACATTCTTATCTGGTTTGGTAATTAATTCGCCTTAAGCTTAAGCGTGTTACAAACATCTGGAGCGGAGCACCGCATTGCTAACGACGACGAAGCGCAGCCTCTTCACCAGTTGCCGTACCGAGTTTCAATAAAAGAAAGGGAGTCAATTTAAGGTCCCGTTCAGAAAATGCTGAATGACGAGATGATTCAACCTGCAAGAAGTCCGTGGGCGTCCCCAGTGGTCCTTGTAATAAGAAGGACGGAAACCTGCGACTTTGAGTAGACTATCATCGACGGAACGCTTTTACTAAGACGGACGTATATCCGCTCCCCCATCGACGATAGGTTATACCGGCTGCGCCACGCCCAACATTTTTCGTCAAAGGTCCTGAAGAGCGGCTACTGGCAGATTGAAGCCGATGAACCCGAGTGCGAGAAAACTGCCTTCGTCACGCTCGATGGACTCTACAAGCTCAAAGTGATGACGTTTTTGCTTTGATCCTGCACCAGTCAAGTTTCAGAGCGTCATGAACACCGTGTTGGCAAGTCTAAACTGGCAAAGCTGTCTCGTCTACCTCGAGAATGTCGTAGCGTTTTCCCGCTCTTTTGACGAACAGATGGCAGGACTTCGAGCCATGCTTCAAGCCATCAAGACCACCGGCCTGTCACTCAAACCTAAAAAGTGTCGGTTTTATTATGTTGATGTAAAGTTCCTTGACCCCGTCATGAGCAACAAAGGTGTTCGCTTTGATCTTGTGGTTTGCTCTTTTATACTGCCGCCCAATAGGTCCCCGGCTGGTCCGCCCTCCCAAGAAGTCAGACGTTTGAGGGGATGCGAGCAAACGTTTTAGAGTGCCTTGACCCTCTTGACCGTGTCTTGAAGTGAATTGCCGAGTCGACAGGGCTTGCCGCGCTGCCAGCCGTTCCCGCACAATCTTCCTTTCAAACAGCTCGCGCACACGTCTTGAGCGCCGGTCTTCCGGCCACAGCATGTCCCCCCCCCCCCACCCCCGCCGGCTTCCTCCTCGGCTTCCCACCATTCCCCCCCCCCCCCTCAAGGCCCCGACTTCGGGGGGAAGGGGGCGTGGGCGGGTGCTTGGGGATACACATGTCTGGCCAAGGAGTTCCTCTACCTTGGCCATGATGGCGTCGTCGGAAGTCGAGGGGGACGGAGGGGGCAGGTCGACACCGGCCCTATGGTTTGGGCCGGAAGAGGTGGAAACGGCCTATGTGCAACAATCAATGCGTATGCGTAAGGCAGCCTGTAAAGGTAGCTAACTCCCCCAGATGGTATCAACAGAACTCAATAGTTTCTGAAAATTTCCAGAAATACCAGAAATATATGTATTTAGAACACCTTATAGCAATAGTTTCCTAGGTTTACAAGCGCGCATTTATAACACACACACTTAAGAAAACGCAAATTTGTAACGTCTGCCTTCACAATGCAGTTAACTCACAACTTTCATGGAGTGAACAAGTTTCTCTCACTGAAATATAAAACAAATGGCATAAATTTTGAAAAGCGCTTGTAAATTCGAGGTGCGTGAACACTGTTCGCCTTTGTGGGCTGATGGATCAGCAGTGATTGGTACATAAACTTCAATGAGCTCATCGTATATGGCTCGTTTCTTAGTCGGTGCGATTCCCGACTGTCTTCAAAACAACTCTTCCTCAGACCGCTCTCTCTGGGCTTACTAAGAGTGGAAGCAGTGGTGAATGGATTTCGAAAATAGGTTTAGATTATTGAAGTTTGACGTTGCTGAATGAAGAAAGGTAACGTACCAGGTTCACTGTCTGAACAACGCCGTCTTTAGGAGCAACAAACATTATCACTTTCAATCATCGTAACACCGGCACTCGTAGATTTTGAATGGGTCATTTTATAGTTTAACAATATGCTCCATGCAAAAAGGTATAAAAAAACTGACCTGTGATGGTATACACAATATGCTTTTTTGTCTAGGCTCCTGAAATTATGAGGCACTAGACAATGCAAGTCATTTGATATTCGAACTTTTTTTTTGTTTCCGCACATCGAAAAGCATGCCAAAAGAGCCCAAGCACGCATCTGATTTTACTACACGATCGTCTTCTTCTGCGCAATAAAGTTCGCCTGCTGTTGTCAATGAATGCCGATGCACGCACACGGGAACGCAGCGTATGAACCCAGCTACAGCCGCACCGTCTTCCGAATACCGTCGACTACAAACGCGGAGGCTCCATCTTGTAGTGCTGCCAAGTCAAAAATAAGATCCCGCTCTAGGGATTCCGGAAGTCCGCTTAAACCCGCCAAATTTAGGCCCACACTATGTATTGGTAAATTCGTCTAAAAGTACAATAAATAAGAACTGCTACCGTGCACAGAGATATGTCAACATCATACCCGTATTGTTACTAGGTGTTTCTAGGTGGTACCGGTAAATTTCATGTGCGCTGTCTGCCATACTTCCCGACACACCTCAATCTTTTTGGTCTTTAGTAAAGTGTGTTTCACAAAAAACTTTAGCGGTAAACTTTTTCTGCTAAGTTTATAAAGAACATTTTTTCCGCTAAATTTAGCGGGGAAACTTTTCCGTTAAATTTAGTTGGGAAAATTTTCCGCTAGATTTTGCTGAAGAATTTTTTCCTCTAGATATAGCGGAGAAAACTTTTCCGCTAAATTTAGCGGTGAAAACATTCCGCTAGATTTAGCGGGGAAAGTTTTCCGCTAAATATAGCGGGGAAATTTACCCATCATGCACCGCGCCGTTACGCCGACGGCGACGAGGACGCCGACGGCGACGCCGAAGCCGCTCAAGCCGGAAACGGGCGCCTAAGAGCTGCGCTCTAAAACAAAACCATACATTAACCAAAATAGGGGATAGGAGTGTTTTATTGGAAAATTAAAGTTAGTGAGTGCCAGCTTTTGCTTTAACATTGCTGAGTAGCAGAGCATGAATGTTAGAAACCACCAACAGTTTATGTGATATTGCCGCGAGCGTCAAGCGCGTTCGGGGCAGAGTGGTTATCGTGCTTTGCTCCTGCGAGAAAGGCCGACGTTCAATTTGTGGGAGTGGACGTACTTTTTGTTATTTCTGTAGATGTCGCTTTCTGGTAAATTCAAGAACACTGTTGCTTGCTTGAGGTGCAATTTTCTACGCGCTGTAACGTCTACGCGGCTTGTTCCCGAAACCCACGCTGTACATAAGGGACTCCACGAGTGATTGTAGAACAATCGGTGTTGAAGGTTATAGGCGTAGAACATTTAGTACTCGAACAACCAACCTTCTTGTCCACTATACCAAACCGTGACATCTACAGAAATAACAAAAAGGTACGTCCGCTTCCAAGAGTCGAACCTGCGCTGTCCGCCTTCTTCAGTGCAGGGTTCTTTCCGGGGATCCCACTGACCATCCCCACGGCATCCGGCATCGCCTCGTCATCGGTCGTGCCGAAAAAACGTAAAGCGGCAACGCTTGGAGATGGCGTTGCCGAAGTCAACCGAAGTAAAGAGCCTCCAAGAACGCCGGAACACTCCCACTCTCCCGACGTCATGCACCGTAACGACGGCCGAAACGTTTCGGCCCTCGTGGACACCGGAATAGGCTACGCAGTCTTGAGCGGAAGGCTGCCTCTCCGCCTTCGAAAAGTTACCACGCCCTGGGGAGGACCGCGAATTCCAACCGCCGGAGTAGACCTTACTACACCCGTCGTAAGTTGCATTGATGATATTAAGAATCATGCGAGATGTGGCCTGCGAAAATCGTTGTCCTACAAGACTGTCAGGGACGTCCATTTTGGCGTGAAGATTTTGTGTAATACGGTGCCGTCCTTGACGTTCGACAAAACAAATTGGCGTTACGGACCACTGTTCCACCTCCATAGGAACACCAAACAAGATGAGCCACCTTCCGAGTAACGCCCGACCACGTAAACATGCCGCCGCGATGAAGTGTTTTACCCGTTGTGACCGATGCAGTTACCTGCGGCACAGTGTTCTGAATTGCAGCACTCAATTCCTTCTGGTTAAAGAAATAGGTGTCGCAAAGCAAAAATGAACTTCAAGATGAACGCATTGTGGTCATGGTGAAAAACTTCCGGCAAGCGTCGCGAATTCTTCACGAAAGTTGCCGCTGTGGACGTCAACAAACTCCAGAACCGAGCTGAAGTTACCGCAATTGCTGAAAAATCATAGCCACTTCATCAAAAACGTGCGTCGTTGGCGCAGCTCTGCATTGAACCCAAGCTTGCGGGCCCCCAAACAACGGCAGGTGATTAACCTTCTCGCTAATTTTCTTAACTGATTTGCGACGACATCGAAGGTAAGCCAAACTGCGGCCGCCCAGCACCGCATCGCAACAGCGAACGACGCGCTCCCTCTGCATCATTCGCAGGCACTGAGCTTCTGTAACACAATAAAGCTCATTCAGGACCAAGTACAAGAGACACTAAACAACTACATATACAATATTTAAGCAGTTCGTGAGCCTCCACAGTCGTACTGTTTAAGAATATGGACAAGACGCTTAGGTTCTAAGTGGACCACTCGCAGCTAATTGCGGTGTCGAAGACGGCTATCCACTCCGTCGCATCGACGACACGGTACACTGGCTGCGCCACTCTTGATACATTTCATGGAAGGACTTGAAGAGTGGCTACTGGCAGATCGAAGTCGGAAGACGTAACTGAAAGAAGAAAGACTTTTTCACGCCGGATTGACTGTACGAGTCCAAGGTGATGCCCTTCGGAACTTCACGGCGCCAGAAAATTGCCAGCGTGTCATGCACAACGGACTGACAGAATAGCTGAACAAGACTATCTTTTATATAATTTCGATGTGTGGGGACGTAGCATAAGGTGTGAGACGAGGTACTGCCGTCTGCCATGTTTGCCTCCAACCCTGCAGACCACCAAAATGACATAATTCCAGCTGGTGCACGGGAGAAAGGTGAAAACAATGTTCCACTCAAAGCTACGATTCGAACCTGCAGACGACGGAGGCGACGACGTCCAGTTGATAACACGACAAGCAGGGGAGTTTTACCAGCTCGCCAGACTCCCACTTCAAGACCAACATCATGTTGGCGCTCTCCGGTGCAACCTTCGTTGCCGCGACCTCCACTTCCAAACCGGAGACAATTGGTATGGTTGCGGTAAACAATTCGCCGGAGCGGGCTCGTCAAGAGGCTCCTAAAACGCTACTTCGGACTTTACAAGGTACTTCGTCGACAAGGAGCTCTGAATTAAATGGTGATGCCCGCCGGGAAAAAGACGTCATCACGCGGTCCTGTACGACCTGTCGTCGACCACGCCGTTTGCTTTAAGTCGTACTATGCAGCATATGGCTGTGAACTGTGATCCCGTACCACGCTCGAGAGGACTGTGTTTTAGCATCCTTTGTAGTTCCAATTACTTTGTTCGTTTGTTTCCTTGGAAGTTGCACCGAACAAATTTTATTTCTAAAAAGGGAGGGGGGGGGGGGGCGCTGTTCAGAGCTTGACGCTCTGAACAGCGCCCTCGAATACAGCGTTTAGTGAATACCCTAATAGCGCAGCGATGTATGTGTGAACAGGCCTTCAGTCCTTGCTCGCTGAAGCGCGTCAAGGTGGTGAAGGTTGTATTCTCTGGCGGCCATATTTTATTACATTCCTGCTAAGTGAAGGTTTACGATTAGCTTTCACAACCATTCCAAAACGTGCAATACAATTAATTCAGATTGTAGTTATTCTCATAATTTGGGGGCTCGTTTTGAGCTCTTGTTCAGAATGCGTTCATTTTGGAGAATTCGCTTTGAGGTCGGCAACCTTATCAATGTGTATTAATATTTGTTACAGATGCTTGATATCAAATGAGAAAAGCAGTTAGACTTTCGTAATTTCTCATCTGACTGAGAGGATTTGCTCTTGCAACTTGACTAGTCTTGCGTTTTACTGTTTCGCGTTACAAGTTTTGCGTCACACAATGAACCTGGAGTTGATAACAAGTGTTTCAATTATGCTCGAGCGGGTTGTTTCGGCTTCAGCATAGACTCCCGAAAGTATAGATCGAGATAAGATTTCAAATTGAAAACTAAACAAGGCATCGATGAACGAACATTGCACTTTGTAATTCAGGATCAATTCAATTAATAAAAAAAAACATAGTCAAACTAAAATTATAAAAATGTACTAGAGCTACCCTTTCAAAGCCGCTGTACAGTTCGCGCTTTCCACGTTTTCGCGTTTCCTCCTCTCCTGGCCTCCTTTCCTCCCTTCACCGTCCTCCGCCACCTGTTTACCGCCCTCCCCCGAGGGCCAACATCGAAATTGGATTAGGAGACGCCTCCGTTAATCCGGCTTAACCCGCGGAAGAGGGGGCCTGCTGCTTGACTAAAAATTATTTCGCTGCCCGAAAAAAAACAAAAAAACGCCGCGGGCAGCGATTAAATGCATTTTGCCGGATGCGCAACGGTCCATCCGCCTTCAACAAGCTTGTAGGCATTAGACTAACATTTCTCGAAGCACGGCAGGTTTAGTGTAGGTCCTATCATATGGTTCTGTAAGACCTCCCTGACCTCTACAAGCTGGCCAGTAAGTCAAAGACATAACGACGACAGCGTATTCAAACAATGCAAAATAAAATGTATATACTATTTATAAGAACACCGTGGTCTTCACTGCTTGGCTTTTAAATTTTTAGTGCTGCAAATAATCGTAATCAAAATATTTTTAGGATTGAAGACCCCTCGTCGTGCGTCGAACCCAATATTACGCGTACGTGAAACATGATTCGGCGCGGGAGCGGCTCAAGTCACCGTAAACGTTTTCTTTTTCAACGGGGATTCTCCTTTTTAATCTAGCTGAGGTATCACTGGCAGAATACGAATCGCATACTTGGAAGGTATATACCGTTCTATACTCCATCTGAAAAATCATATATCTGGTTGAGTGAATGCAAAACTATCGCATTCGTGGAAGCGCGATTTGTTGATTCGAACTTCAACAAATCGCACACACTTATCTTCCTAGTCCTGTTTACACAGTCATAGCCGTTCTCTCACGATGCAATTCGAGTACAAGTAACGGCAGTTTATGCAATGTTGACGTTGCACAGCGGTGATCGCACGGTTTTTAGAAGCGTTATAGAAGGAGCGCAAGCGTCGCTACAATTTCGGTACACTGATTGATTTCTGTCTCGCCGCCGTGACGCCACACGAGAAAAGCGATTTCGTTTGTCTGTGAAAGTAGGAACACATAAATCAAGATATAATCCCGGTAATAAAACAAAGCGAAATGGATCTCTGCAGCGAATACTCAACCGTTCGCGAGGTGACTAGGCAAACGCATATATTACCTCCGTGCTTTTACTCTCTGCACACCGCCAGAACGAGTAATTCAAACTCCTTGGCGCTAATATAAACACGACTTCGTTTGCAAGCCGGTTGTTTGACTCGCCTGGGGTTCGTCCCTTCTGGCTTTCATAGCTCTGTATGAAACCAGAAAGGTAGATACTTTTCTACATTGGGTGTGTTTGTCCGGGGCCTCCAGTTATTTATGGCCAAAATCACAATAGAGGCGCTTCAGCAATGTTCACTCTGGTCGACACACATGCTCTTTAAAATGTCTGTCGCCTACCTTCCCAAAAGATACCTGAAGAGTCAATCATAGAGACCGACGTGTCACGAGGCCGAAATTATGCTTACACCTCGAAAAAAATAATAACACAAATTTGGCCTCTTCATTCCCAAGCTGGTTGCTTGGGAATGAAGCCAGAATTACAAGCCAGGGTTGGTAATAGTAACATAACATGCGTACGGCAGAATTCGCTGTCATAACTAAAATGATTTGACTAACACCAAAGTAACGCGAAATAGGTGCAAAAAGTTTTGCGAAAGGGAGCATAAACTGAAAAAAAAAGACAGAAAAAAGAAAAATAAGAAAAAAAAATATCTGGTGACGTAGCCAAAAAAAAAATTGTGTTCACGTGATTCTTCTTGTCAGGTGACCAAAAAAAAAATTAAACGAAAGAAAAAAAACGAGAAAGAAGAAACCATCCCCTGCCCTCTTTCGAACCTAGGGCCTGTTGATCGTGAAACTAGCGCGCTATCCGTTGCAAGTTGCGCCAACAAAAGTCTGCCTGTAATGCTCACGCATTCTCACATTATAGGAGACAGCTTAGGTGCCCTCGTAGTTTTTCATACATGTTGTGTAATGTTTATTTGTGGCAAGAGTTCACGTTCCGAATGCTTTTAGAATTTCGACGCGAAACGAGCTTACCTCATCTGAGTCACATTTTAGATCCAGTAGACCGCACTGAGTTGTCCAGCTAATCAAGCAGCACGAGACCGAAACCGGGAAGGCTGTTTCCAAATTCTCTGACGTGCCCGTCCTCGCATCCCAGTTCGCCGTTTGACAAGCTTACTTTTCTTCCACCTGGTAGCTGGACCCCCACGGCAGCGTTGTTCCGTCCCCACTCACTCTCAAGAGGATGGCTTGCCCCGAGGCTAATCGCACTCTCTAGACGCTCTTTCCATCCAACGCGGGCCATTTTCCTCCCCGTCCACCAGCTTCTGGAGAGAAGGTTCTTCCCTGCAGAACGTCTCGTTTGTACAGCGGCCTTGAATTTTGAATTCGTCACAGAACTACCCAGAGAGGTTTGTCACGTGGCGAAGAAAAGATGAGTTTCAGGTTTTGTCATTTAGGCGATCACTTCAATCAAGGCCCAGGTGTTGAAAGCGCATCTCCTTCATAAGCTTAAATATTAAAAAAAAATAATGTCAGACCATGGTGATGTTTTTTGTCTATATAAATATTCCTAGTCCTAGTTTTATCGAGAGGAAATTACGTCAATATAACTTGTGAACCATCAAATACCACCTTTGTCAAGAGAGTCGCGAGATTGCGAGCCAAGGCAATCGTGAATTCGCATTAAATCACCGGGCGAAGTACAGTGTACCGTCCAATGTTGGATCGATTTTCGTGCATTAAATAAATTCGACTGTTTCTTCCGAGTTTTGTCAATAATTTCAGCCATGCTGGGTTGAGTCTCGCGGATTGTCATTGCGAGCAATAATCAACTGTGTTTTTTTTTTTCTGGCGAGCATCCTATTCGCCTTCGGAAACTAGAACAGAGATATACCCCTTTTGAGGAGGACTAATGACTCACTTTGCTTGAAAGCGGTACTCGGTTAGGCCAGCTCCAATGCCGTTAGTTCGCAGCTTTTTCTCACGGTACCTACCACGAACCGGATGGTTTATTCGGGGAGGAAACGAGAGTCAGAGGACCAAATGCTTTCATTAGTCCTTTGAGACCACCTTTCCTGCAGAGAAGGTAGGTACGTTTTAAACCGGTCTTGAGAAAGTCGTTTGTGACTATGTTTGAACGAGATTCCAGGAACAAAAATCCAAATTCGAAAAGAAAGTAAATGATGATTATACGTTCAAGCTCTTTCCTTACGGGAGGACGCAAAAAAACATCGCTATTAACGATTTCTTTCGCAATTACTTCAGGTACAAAGGTGACCATGAATGCGTTGATTGTTTTTTACTAGTTTCTTGCGTTGTCGCGGTAGGGTGGAATTTCTGCTATTATAAGCGCGAGCCCGAGCCCAAGCTGGTGACTTTTTTACAGTTCGGGCCCATAAGATTTGATGTTCTTCTATAGGAGTGACTAAAACTAAAAGTAAAATCACTCTTTACTAATCACCACTTTACTAAACGTCAATCACCTCTGCTCGTCGCCGGAGTGGTCACGCTGTCTACAGACAGCGTGACCAGTCCGGACGTGATCCTCTTCTCTTGGCCCCTCATTACCACGCCGTTCTACCGGCTCTTCCTAAATGTCACCCACTGCAAAATAGTAGCCTGAGCCTCAAAGCACCGATCCAGCAAAATCGTTGTATCTCCATCAGGTCACAACAAACGCACACAGGGCTCATTAGTTTGAGTTCTCAACCATTCGGTGAGCATTAGAGAGTCATTGTCAGCGCGATATATTTTAGGCGACATAACCGCCGTCATTGGCAAATGAAATATTTTGAAACAGCTTTTATTTCCGGTGGCTTTGCACAGTTTCACATAAACTAATCTTCTTGCAACGCCTTCAACATCCTTATAAACTAAAAAAAACAATAAGGCAACGCCCCAACACCTAGACCAGAAGCTTCTTTCCACTGCTTTCAGAATGTTTGCATTAAAGAACATCAGTATGGTTGTCATAATAATGCAATTAATGCCAATCAGCAAGCGAGTTAGAGGAGACCCTTTCAGCTAGCTGAGTTTGGAGATTCGTACTTCTTTGTCCGCCTTGTTCCGATTTACAGGGTTTATTATCGTGACCTTACTAAAAATGTAACAATAAATCCGGAGCTGTTTTACCTAAATCTATATGTCATAATGTTTATAATATTGTTTAACATTTAGTTATAGGATAATACTTTGAGTCTCCGGAGGTCAACGGCGCAGAATATACCAAGTAGAGCGCAAAAACTGGAGGATTTCCGGGAATATTGTTATAAATGACATTTGATGAGGCGACACATGACTGTAGGAAACTACGCGTTTAAGGGGGCAAACTTCTGTCCAAAACAAACCAGAAAAAAGCTAGCGTCGCAGACGTCGATGTTTGTGTGACAGCATGATCGAGCGCTGGGGCGAGACTTACTGTACACGCATGGGATTCCGGAAAAATGGACGCAGAAGGTTTTCCAACAAACAAGCAACATGGTTCCATACAGTACCAGAACGCGACATTTACAAAAATAACAAAAGGTGCGTCCGCTACCAGTCATCGATCCTTGGCCCTTTGTGTATGAGCGAAGTACGTTGCCGAATCGGCTAGCTTTTTTATCTGTTTTATGCATGACGATATCTAAAAGTGAGCGACAATTAAAAAAAAAACAAAAAAAAAAACGTGACAAATAAAAGGTTCAGACTGGCTTGGGCAAGGCGTGATCGCATAAAATACGTCCAGTGTATTGAAGGATTCCTCTAGTGGAATCCAGTCTGGCACACACCCTTGTACCTTCAGAACTTCAACCAAAAAAAAAAAAACTTTCAAAGAATAGTGCACAGCCACGCTCGCCTCAATATCGGCATGGCGCTAAGCCCTCCTGCAGCTTCAAATACTTCGCAGGCTTTATTGCATTAGTACAGGGGTGGCCAGGTTGACCCGTACTAAGAGCCGCAAACAAAAGCACGAAATTTCCAAGAGCCGCAAGGGGGGGGCAATAAACGAAACTCGAACTATTTTCAATCAATCCGAGTCAAAAGCAGTCCAACTGTACGTAAGGTAGTAGTAGCACAAGACTACCAAACCGCAACCTGCCTTTCGATTTAAAACGCATTTCATTTCTCTCTTTGCGGAAGTGCTCGTGTGACCGGAGGGGGGAGAGGATATGGGGGAGAGCCGAGAGCCGCACTTCAACACGCGAAGAGCCGCATGCGGCTCGCGAGCCGCAGCTTGGCCACCCCTGCATTAGTACATTAAAAGGCACCCCGTCCCCATTTTCTATAGAAAGTTAATGATCCCGTAACGTCTAACGGAAAGTCTTTCTTCAGAGTGCGTTGGAGGACGTCCCATTGGGAGACGCCATCCCAGCACTCCAGAAAGACGTGCGCTATCGTTTCACTTATTCTATACAAAAACAATAAAAAAACAGAAAGGTGCTCCGCAGGACCGAGCGTCTCTTCCCCCTCCTATCCACGTATATAGAGGTGACGTGGTGGCGTGTAACATAAAAATAAAAATCTTTACACCCGGCGGTATTCGCATTATTTTAACACATTTCAATACGTCTCGTCCTGCACCTGGAAAGTACACATCTCTGTACGAATGGACTGGAAAGACTATATCACAAAGATCTTTGAACAGAGTTTAACGCCACACTTCGCTTAAGTATTCGAAAAGAAATGAAAGCCGCTTACAACTCCCTGTAACGCCGAATTAGAGCGCAGCTCTTGAGAAGGAGGAGGGAAGGGTACTGAAGGGGGGGGGGTCATGTGACCTCGGGGAGGTCACGTGACTTCGGGGGGTCACGTGACCTTGATGACGACGATCCGATGACGTCATCGGTAACGTCACTGATGACGTCATCGGTAACGTCACTGATGACGTCATCAGTGATGATGACGATGGCGATGCGGATGCCAATGACGTCATCGGTGACGTCACTGATTACGTCATCAATGATGATGATGACGATGCGGATGCCGATGACGTCACCAGGTTGCATGCAACCTCGACTGCACGCAACCTGTTGCATGCAACTCCCGAAGGAAACCGAGGTCCTCCGGAAGGAACCCGAAGTCCTCCCGTGGTCCTCCCGAAGAAACCTAAGGTCCTCCCGAGGTCCTCCCGAAGGGACCCGAGGTCCTCCCGAAGGACCTAGGGGACCTTCTGGACGACCTCGGGTTCCTTCGGGAGGACCTCGGGTCCCTTCGGAAAAATGTACCCATAATGCACCGCGCGGTTACGCCGACGGTGACGGCGACGGCGACGCCGCTCAAGGCGGAAACAGGTGCCTAAGAGCTCCGCTCTAAAACGCGCTGCCAAAAATCACCATGAACCAACAAATTCCTTAAGGCAACCATGAACACCACCTGGCTCACTCGACGCAGAAATAATAAATTCAAGTGGAGGGGTACTCAGCCTGACTTGGCAAACGTTACATAAGAACGGAGGTCACAAAAGAAAAGAAAACGATTAAAAGTGTGGAGCAATAAAAAATGTGACAATCTTGGTTCGCCATAGCGGACGCGACGAAACAGGTTCGTAATACTCGTATGTTCTCAAGTCTAGTCCCAAATAAAAACGGCAGACACGCGGCTCAGTTTCAGAACATTCACTCCAGAACATTGTAAAACTTTTAGCACGTGCCACAGTTCGCTAAAAAAAAACGAATTGCAAACTTTGTTAAGGGCGAAAATCGACGAATCCTAACCTCGGAAATTATCTGCCTTCTCACGAAGCTCTGCGACCTGACCACGCCAGTAGAGCCAATCTCTCCTGGTAGTTCTTAAATGGATCACCCAAATACTGAAATGCTACCGGGAAAAAAGATAAAAAACGAAAGCCGTTCACAACTCCGTGTAACGCTGAATGAGAGCGCAGATCTTGAGGAGGATTGAAGGGTACTGAGGGGAGGGTCTAACCCACCTCCCTCCTCCTCACCTTGTCATCCTGCCTGCTACTCCGCCACGGGAGCCACGTGGTCTCAGGGGGGCTGTGGTCTCACGAGAGCTGCACCTAAGAGCGCAGCTTTAGGCGCCCGTTTCTGGCTTCAGCAACGTCGGCGTAACCGTGAGGTCACGTGACCTCAGGGGGTTAGTGACCCCCCTCCCGAGGTCACGTGATTCCCTCTCAGGTGGGTCACGTGACGTCTCGGAGGTCACGAGACCTCAGGTGGGTCACGTGACATCGGGGAGGGGGGGGGGGGGTCACTAGAGATCACGGTTATGCCGACGCCGACGGCGACGCCGCTCAAGCCGGAAACAGGCGCCTAAGAGCTGCGCTCTAATAGTGGGCAATGTCGTCCGCGTAAGATAAATGCGCACCTCGTATGAATTAATTTTGAATGAAAAGATAGCATTTTTTATAAACCTAAGACAAATTGACTGCACGCAAATCGAAAAAGGGGGTAAATGGGGCATTTTGGCGGAGAAAACGGTGCACTTTGATACGACTTCCTACTGCCTTATTAACTATCAGACTCACAGTATGCTCTCTATATGCCGTTCGCACGCCTTCGCGTAGAACGGAACTGACCTTCACGTGATCTAAAACAGCTAATATAACATTATGGGCCAGCTTTGAAGAGATTGAATAGAAGCATTGCTACCCCCCTATTCATTACATCACAACACTGCTGCACGCTACACGCTTTCTAAATGCTTGTGAAAATGGTTGTGCCTATATTCCGCAGGTGTGGTGAGATCCGACCAATTCTGTCATAACAAACTCCAACATTCTACTCAATTTCATAACAATTTTATAATCACCGTTTTTCAGGACAATAAGTCGGTACGATGTGGCCTGAGGTAATTTATAGGTGTCCTCCGTCTTAGGAATAAGAGCTGTGTGAAACGTCGCAAAAGATGGTGGAATTACGTTAAGTTGGAAAACCTCGTAGACACGCTTCCTAAAACATGAGCCACCTCATTCTTTAATGCCTTAAAGAAGGCTGCACGAAGCCCGTCAAGACCCTGGGAATTGCTGGGGTTGAAGTTCTTTATTGCTATTCTAACATCCTCCTGCGAAATGGGCCTTACGGCCATTCCTTTGTTTTGTCGGCCAAAACAGAGCATACAGCAAATACACTCGTTTTTGAATCGGTCAACTGGAACTGGGGTGTACGGAAACAGTGCGCTGAAATATTCGTAAATGGCACGCTTTGTATTTGATGATCACTTCGGACTGTCCCGCCACAATCCATTTCGGCTATACCTTGCGACGCGCGTTACGCTTTTCAAGGCCGAGTGCTTGTTTTGTGAGCCTCTACCCGGCTCTCAATTTTCCTACTCTCGCTCTGACAAAAGCACCGCGATATCGTTCTTTGTTGATAAGCCCACGCTTGGCATTCGACAAACAACTTTCATATTTGAAAAATCCTAGCGTTCTGTCCTCGTCTTCATTCAGAATCTTCTAGGTGATGCGAAGTAATTTTTAATTACGTCATCTTTTGTTTTTAAACGCAATCGCCCTTTTCAAATCAATATTTTATTTACCTGCTTGAACAGACCCCAGTTCACCCTATAATCGGACTTTTTCTAATTCTCTACATTCTCTAGTGAAGCCTCCACAAAACTTTTAACAACGTCGTCCTCAAAAGTTTGTACTGAAGCTTCCACAGCTCCCAGCTAAAATATTTTATATACTTTTCACTCCTAAGCAAAAACAAACAAAAAAACATACAATTATCGCTCAATGACACAGGTCGCACGTTATACTCAAAACAAAAATGCAAAAGCTCCAGCAAAACATACTATCGATCTAAGCGGGTGCTGCTTGCCCCTTGAAAGAAGGTGAACAGTACGTCTCTCCCGTTTCTCAAACATTCTCCGACATTGTCTTAGCCGTAGTAACCAATTACGCTACTAAGTCTTACTGGACTCGCATCACTATGCGCCGTAGTACTTCTTTTGCCGCGCGAGGAACATGAGCAGTTAAATCCACCAAGCAAGAAAAGCGGGCGCTCGCAATTAAAATATTGATATATAGAATAAAAAACACCACCGCACTTTCATCCTAGTCGGAGCATAAATGCAGATAATTAGCCATTCGAAAGACGAAAAACAAAATCTCAAACAACCAAACGTCCTGAATGTCACGTCATTACAAACTGAACTGCCGTGCACGAACTCTGGTATACGAGCAGGAAACACCCCGCCGACATACCTACCGCGTAGCTTGCAGACATAACGTGTCGCGAAAAGACGCACATTAAATTCAGTCCAATCCTCGGTCGCTACTTTCGTCTCCTGTACCGCAACGATATCTAGAGCCTGTTCTACAACGAGACATTACCGCTGCCTCTGTCTCCTGCAGTCCGCCAGCCCTCGCACGTGGAGGTTGGAAAACGAACATACCTTTCTACGGAGACCATGAGCTAGCTGGACCAGACCGAAGGCAAGGCGATCACCTACACAGGCTGCTGTCGCTTTGGGCAGTCCACTCGAACAATTCACTGAGCTTTTTTCACGTCCATTCGGTACCAATGGCCGCGGCTGGACGTCTACTCTCGTGCAGCCCGCCACCATATTTCACATCTCGAGCTAGCGCAGCCGGCTCTTCTGGGTGAACCCCGGAACGTCTTCGAGTGGGCGTTTCGTAGCATCCACCTTGACGTCTATCATTGTCTGGCAGGGTCTCCCTGAAGAACTGGAGCTGCGCCTGCCTGATCGCTGCCATGTGACATCACAGTCTGGTGCTCACCTGCTGGTGGACTTGCTTGGGCCGCGTTCCAAGGCTGGTCCGGCGACGGAGTGTTTGCCACCAGGGATACGGTGTCGGTCACCTCGTCCTTCGTGCGCTGCTTTGTCGAGGGCATCGCGGAAGGTGACACTCTTTCGGCCCAATCCTTATCCACGAGGTGGCCGTTGGCCTCATCGTGCGCACCTCGTCCTGCGGCCGGGGAGTACGAGCGGTGGTCAAAAACCCAGCATTCGGTGGACCGGGGACCCGGCGGTCGCGACAGATGTGGCCTGTCATGCCGCACCAGAGGCAGATAGGGGCCCCTCCAGGCATGGCCACGACCACCTAGCCGCCACCGAGCCGAAGCTGGTGAGGCAGGCGGTTTTGGCCAACGCTTTATCGCGGAACAAGACGCACGATGCTGGTCGCCGACTCGGGGTCCTCGCATTCCTGCATCTTCCAGCGCTCGTGCGCCACCACCTTGACTTTCCCGAACTTGGAGCAGGCCCGGTGGATGGCGTTGTTGGTGACCCAGAACGCCACCCAGTACATCTGCACCGCACCTCCTGCCGGAAAGGGTTGATGACGAGGCACGTGCGGCCCTTGCCGGTGAGTTGAGTGGCCTCAAGGAGCTTCGTCTTGACCGCGTCAGTCTCGAGGTTGAGGAGACAGAAATGGGACATCTGTAAGCCCTAATCCTCTCAACTCACTGTGCACGCCTGCTTCACTGAGAGGTTGACTGAGGCCTTCAATCTGATATCGGCGTCAAGCCATATTGCCGTGGAGCAAAACAGCATGCTGCATCACCTCCCTCAAAGGCAGGGGGGCCAGTACAACTTTGTAACGGTGCAAGCCGGAAACAACGGAGTCACCACGGCCGGCGGGGGCCGTTATTGCCGCTACGGAGCAGCTCATGATTGTGCGTTCGGTCGCTTTCGCTACCGGAAGAAGGATGCCATCCAGCTTACCTGTGCATGCTGCATTACTCCCCCCCCCCCTTTCAAAGCTCATCGCCACGATGTAACACAGAAAAACAAACAAAATAAATCCGTAAGCTAAAAAGTCCTCTGGAACAAGAAAAGTCCACAGAGCTATCTCGCATAGAACGGTTTGAGTGTAGCAACGGGAATCACCTCGGGTCGTGGTGGACGTCGTGATTATTTTTGTCGTCGAGGACCACATAGTTGTTGAGCTCCTTGAGGAGACAATGCATCTTGTGTGGTCCAAAGTACTGTTTCAGCGGTGTCTCGCTGAGGCCTCGGCGACGAATGGGTGCCCCCACCCACAGCCTGCCTCCGGGCTAGAAAGGAACGTCACAACGTCAAAGGTTGCAGCGGCCAGCGTCGACACACTGCTGGTCTTGAATCCAGAATCGGGAGAGCTGGCGTACTTCTCCTGCCAATTGGGCTACCATCTTTGCATCGTGACATACACCGTAAGATGGCTTCTGGGACAGCATCGCGTCAAGCATTTTCTTCACTTTAAGGCCATGCACCAGATGGAAGCGCTGGTGCATGGCCGCTCCTCTCTTGCACTGCCGTGTTGTGCGCAGGCGTTACTTAGTTTAACACGTCGGAGTAACTGGAGTAACGTGATCTCCATGGTGTTACTTAGGATACTACTATAGAGACCACGTCTGCGATGCTCTTGTTTAGACGTTCTGTCGGCCTTTTCGTCTGCGGCTGGTACGCCGTCGTTCGACGATAGCTGGTGTGGCTGAGCCGAAGGATTTCTTTAGTTAGCTGTGCCACAAGCGACGACCTTCGGTCTGTAACCAGAACTTCGGGGGCATCGTGCCTGAGAACGATGAACTGAAGGAAGAACTTGCCGGCTTCCACAGCAGTTCCCGATGGAAGAGCTTTGGTATCGGCATACCGCATGAGGTAATCGGTTTCGACGATGTTCCACCAGTTTTCTTGCCACAGTGGTGGGTGAGTTCAAAGCAAATCCATTCTGATCTGTAGGAACGACTCAGTCGGAGGAGCGAGCGGCTGCAAGAGTCCTGTCAGCTTCGGCGGTGGTACCTTGCGGCTTTTTCATTCATACCACGATCTTGTGCAATTAGGGACACGCTTTGGGAACTTGTGCCTGTAGTACCTTTTTGAATTCTTGAAAGTGTCCCACAGTTGCCGAAACATCCTGCAGTTGGGTCAGTATGGCATGCTAGAAAGATCTTTTCACAAATATCTTTGGGTATCGCCAGAAGCAGTGCTGGATTCCTGGTCCCGAAGTACTTTTTGTAGAGCGCACCCTGCCGGATGAAAAATGATGGTAGCACGCGGGCAAGGACGATGAGGAGTGCATTGCTATGACATTTGATGTGCTAAATCACTGCACGGAGTTCTGAGTCGCTCCGCTGAACTGTTGCCATGTCCTGGACATTGAGTGCACCAATAATCATCTCGTCATCATAGTCGTTGGTATACCTTGATTCTGACTCAACGGGTGCTCTCAAAAACAGTCATCGTTCGACCGGACTTGTACGCGATGGTCATTTCGATTTTCAGCAGTCGGAGACTACAGCGAGATAGGCGTCCTGAGGTTTTTTTTTGTTTGCGAGCCAGCAGAGCGAGTGCAAGTCTATGACTACGCGGAAATGATTTAGATGCAGATAGGACCGGAGCTTTGTTTTCGCCCAGAAGACTGCAAGGACGAGTTCTTTTTGCCGTTGAGTAGTTGCTCTCTGCGCTGAACAGCGTCAGACTTGCGTATGCAATAACTCGCTCTCTGCTACCCAGCCTGCTTTATGTCCAGTACGCCACAAAGTCTGGTGTTACTGGCCTCGGTGTGGATCTCTGTATCTGCAAACCGTTCGAAATGGCAAAGGAGAAGGTTGGTTTGAAGGCGTCGCTTTAGTTCGTCGAATTCCCAATGTTTCTCATCTGTTCAATCAGATTCTACAACCCCATTCGTAATGTGCGTCAGCTGTGCAGATAGCTTGCCAAAGTTTGAAAAAAGGCGCCTATAATATGCACAAAGATTTGTTACAGCCTTCGCTCCAACGGCGGTGAGAACGCGGCCATGGCGCGCGTTTTTTGAGGGTCCGGACGAAGATCTTCGTTGCTCACCACAGGATTTAGAAAGTTGTGTTCGCCAAAAAAAAATCGAAGTTCCAACGGCTTCAGGGTGAGTCCAGATGTCTTGATGGCCTAAAACACGGCTCAAACGCGTTTTGTGTGCCAGTAAAAGTTTGTCAGAAAACTACGACGTCGTCGGGGTGTACGAGACAGCTCTTTAATTTGAGACCAGCCACCAAGATGTCCATGCCATACTGGTAGGTTTCGGGTACTCTAGGTAGTCCGAAAGGCAGCACCTTAAAATCATACAGTCTGTCCGGTGTGACGAAGACAGTCGTCTCGCTGTCCGGGTTGTCGAATTCGATCTGCAATAGCCAATCTTCAATTTGATTGACGAGAAATATAGGGAGTGTGGCAGCGGGTCCAATGTTTCGTTTATTAGAGGAAATGGGTACACATGTTTTTTCGTCATAGCATTCATTGGACAATACTCCACGAAGAACTGCAAAGTTCCATCCTTCATAATGAGCACAACTGGAGAGACCCAAAAGGATTCTTGAAGGCTGGATGATGTCGTCGTCGAGCATTTCTTGTACTTGCTTTTCAATCAGCTCTCCCTTTTTCAATGAGACTCCGTGTGGCAACTGGCGAACTGGGAGTGCGTTGTGCTTGGTAACAGTGCGGGGTTAAGCTACCGTTTTTTGGCGCACCCTTGACGTCGTGGCGAAGCACTCGCTGAACTCGCCAAGACGTTCATGCAGCCGTCGTTGCTCTCTAGCAGGCAGCTTTGGCTCGACGACAAGTTACGGGAGTGGCGTTCTTTTGTGCTGCGTTGAAGACGAGACCTCTGACAGGGCGGTGATTGCGGCTAATCTTTGAAGCTCTTCGACATGGCCCATGGCCGCACCCTTTATAAGGTACCGCGTCTCATGTCTTAAGTTAGTCACAAGCACCGTGGTGCGCCCACTTTTGATGTCGGTTACACCTCTTGCGACGTGCATTCCTCTTCTTAGGAGCGGTTTTACGATACCTTCTAAATGAGCCTTGCCGTTTGTGTCTGGGTTGGTCCCGGGATGTTCAAATTCAGTCGACCCAGGCGCAGGTTAACATAGTTAGCGAGGACTCAGACAGGTCAGGTTTCACGGTGAATTCTGACGCGAGCGGTGAAACTTCCAAAGGATGTGAATCGGTGCCCACCGTCAGTGCGTGTGTTCGGGTCAACCCACGGTGTAGTGAGTTTCCGGGTGCGTCTAAATAGCATCCCGCTCAGAACGGAGTAGTGCGCCAGTGTCCTCGAGTACCCACGCGTCTTGGGTGGCGATTGCAAAGTTTCGGTTCATGGGCAATGTTGCGGAGGCGTCTTTTTCTTTTGTGGCGTCGCAAGAGCGGGAGTTCACCGGCGTTAGTCAAGGCTCTTTACGTCGTCAGCCTGCGGGAATTCCATCTAAAGGGGTTGCCAATCTTAGTTTTTTTGGCGACACAGGGGAGACAGGCTGTCATGGCGCGATCTGTGTAGAGGCGATGCAGGGCGGCGGGGTGGCGGTGAACGGGAACCGCTGCGGGGAGGCATCACTGAGATGGCGACCGGAAGAGGTATTCGTTAATGTCCCTGGGTCGCGGTCACTCTCCGCGCCTTGGGCGTGGTTCGCTCAGTTGAAAATTTCGGAGTCCAAGCTGGCGGAATTAGCAGCAGCGATAGATATGGCAAGGCTTTCCGCAGTGGAATCATATTGTATACCCGTCTGCCGCACTTCAACCGCCAGCCTTTCAGGGCCCGCGTTGCACCGTGTGGGGAGTATGCTATGGTGAAGGGACCTCTCCATGTGGTGCCACCGAAAACTGCCGGGAAGGCGGGTGCTGCGGGCGTCAATCTAGGGTGGCGTAGCTCTGGGCTGGTGGTTCCGGGGCGGCGTTGGATGAAACTTTCGGCTGCAGCGCTTGCAGAACATCTTCCCTGTCAACCAAGGCGACTCAGGGCGAAGCTGGGCTTGCGGCAGCAGGTAGGAGTTTTTTTTAGTTAACTCGGGCGTTACCCCGGCTGATCTCCCGGATGTCTTGGGCGTTTTAGCTAGACGGCGAAACGGCAGCAAGGGCGGGAACTCGCGGTAGTGAGAGGAGCGTGCTTGAAGGGCACCTTCGATGTTTTTGGCTTCAGTGACAAACATTTGACGGTGTTGGCAGGAATCGCACCAGGCCTCCGAATACGTTTTCTTACCCTCTCCACACTAGGACACACAGCTTTTTCTTTCCGGAAGGGTTTGGTTGGCGTGATAAATCAAGCAGATAACGTATTTGATGAAACATGTGAAGCTCTCGTTCGGCGTTTGGCTTCTTGATTGCAGAAGTTCTTTGACCCGCGGATGTGGCTGGTGGCTGTTTTAGGAGCGTCGAAGCTCGTTCTGGAAGTCTTCGACTGAAGAAATCGATGCTTTTATGTTTTCGAACCAGGTGCGTGTCGTGCCAGTAGACATTCGGTAGGCTCCGCTCAAGCTCCCCTAACTTGAACGGGAAAAAGTCCTCTTACTTGTGCAACCAGTCTTCAACATCCTCATAATGTTCACCATGAAGATTCGCCAAATTGCTTGGTGGGGCCTGCACGTAGACGATGGACGCCGGTCACGTTCAGTCTTGCTGCGACGTGGTGTTCATCGTCGTCGTCCTCTTCTTCTTCGAACGCTCTGGTAGTTGACCGCACTCTGGAGGCTGGAATTGTATACGCCGTCTGACTCAAGTTTCGGGTTCGTCGCCGGGGAATTGCTTTGAGGGACTTCAAAAAGATGGAGCACGAAAGATCATCCGAGGGGTGCGCTTCACAGGTATTGAATGTGGTACCCAGTACCTACAGCAAAATATCAAGAACAACAATTGAGGAGGTAATGAATGACTGAAGAAAACTAAATGATTATGCGCACAATATTCTGCACAAAACAAAATAAAAAAGGATAGCGTCGCAGACACCGATGGCGGCGCAACATCTGAATCGATTGCTAGGGGCGACACTGACCCCAACTTGCCTCGCGGAGCCCCTTTCGTACACACGTGGGCGTATGGAACAATTGGTGTAGAAGGTTCGGCGATTCAGCGCGTAGAGCATTTACACCTGGTACACGCAACAGGGTTCTTGAAATAAATAGAGTGCAACATTTACAAAAAAAGCAAAAGGTACGTCCGCTACCAGGTATTGAACCTCGGCCCCTCACATGAGAGCAGAGCGCGCTGCCGATTGGGAAGCTGCGCATTTCATTTTATTTTTGGCTAGCTGCGCTTCGTGGCAATATCTGCTCCCAACTGCGTAGCCATATCACCACCATTAAGGGAGATTGTCGAATACAAGCTTGCCGCCTGTACAATCCCGAATGTTATACTCCATCTCACAAATATCCGCAGTGCCCCCAAAGGCATAGGCGCGAGCGCGTGGTATTGAATGGTGCATTTTGTGCCAGAGGTCTTGTAGAAACCAAAGCATTTGGCTTTGTTTTGCTCACGTGTCTGTGCCTTTGTCTTCACTGCAGGCATTTGTGAGATGGAGTAAAGGCTTCAACGTCATACAGGAATAGTTCGAGTTGGGGGCTCCACCCGAGTTCGAGTCAAACCCAATTTTTTTGCGTTTGAGAGCATGGTATCGCCACTGGCTGCAATTTGCTTGATTGGCAGCATCACTAGTTAGAACGAAGAACGCGTTTTCGGCCGCGGTAACCACTTTGCCTTCTTTACATGCATTGACTTCGTATACGTGGGACCAGGGAATCCGTTTGTGCCATTGAAAACAGAGAGATATAAATGGCTCATTGAGGTCTTGATAAATTATTCCCGCTGGAGGCTTTCTTGACTTAGTATTGCAATCAAGTGTCGCAAAGGCAGTCACCCTGACCTTGCTATCGTATTGTCATTAAACGCGGCGCCGCTAATAAGCACATGCATGAGGGTCTTTAATGTTACCTGTTCTTCAATTTACCCCACGTTATTGTTGAAGCGGTGCTGTTCAATAACGGCTCATGCTGCTTATAACTGACTGCATATTATAGTGCGAGGCAAAATGGCAGTTCGGCTAGCAGGTAAGAGTATTGTGTCTAGTCTCGGAGGGCCACCCACCCAGCATCAATGAGTTACGCTAAACACGCTTGGCGTACTGATCCTCCAAGCGCTGATTCTTCTTTTTCTTTGTATCCCCCTTAAGCTTGAGTTCTTGCAATGTTTGCAAAACTAGCCGAACTCGTCTCTTCAATGCGTAATCTGTCGCAGAGTTGCTCACCGGAGATGACGCGCTGCATGTAGTAACCCCTTATGCTACGGGTTTGAGCGATCTAGGCTTCCCGTTTGCCACAAATGACGTCGCCGTCGTTCGCGCAATGTAACCTCTGATGTAATATTGAATAATGCGATAATGATATAATGTGTGTTCAATAGATGTAATATTTGCAATTGCGATAATAGGTACAGAGTGAATGAAGTTTGATCTAGCTAAGTACAACATAGTAAAACCGAATCCCACCATATTTGGAAAATTGGACCTTGCTTGATATGTTATTTGATTTTTGTTCTTAGGATTTGTTTAAAAATAGTTTTGTTAAAGCGAAAATGATGTTTTTATTAATTTGGCTGTTAAAACTTTAAATGAGGTAGTAGAAGGCCCTTTCACACACATAGAAAAAGATATACTTTCTTATAATTTGCTGTTTTCTTTTTCACGAAATATTTCGCTGGGTGACTCCTGATGACGCTGAGTGTATGTGCCACAGTTTCAATAAAAAGGAAACTAGACCTTACATAAAACACATTGAGACACATAAAATAATATAACCATGCCTGTAACGTATATGGATGTGTATTAATTGAGAACCCAGATATCTCATTTGAAGGTTCGCCATAGTTTTCTACAATAAATTTCTCTCACATGGCACATAAACTACATTGTTTTTTCCACATGTCTTACATTTGTTTAATTCGCGAAATAAATACATTATCGAACATTACGGACTACAATGAGTGTTTTATGTTTAAAAAACTTGTGTAATTTAAGATATTTTTAGACTATTCAAAATTGAGACAGTGCTAAGTAAACCATTTCGTTTTTACTTTATTTTAAATGTATTTTTCGTACTGTTTACGAAATATTGCCGTATGGGTGTTAATGTTCAGTAGAAGGAAACTATACATATAATGTGTGTGTGCGCTTTTTCAGTGGACAAAGCGGCACTGGGATGTGGCATTAATTTGCTAAAAGTTTTGACAAAGTTTGACAATCTTAAAATAGGCCCCACTGAGGGGCGCGAGTCAAGAATGAGTGTGGACTTCCAAGTGGGGGTGAGTTTTTATTGCCAACGATCACTCATCACAGTCGGGGAATGTTACGCAAAGTTTTGAGCTAAGCTGTCATGGCACCCGAGAAAATGAGAAAGGCAGGAGGCGTCTTTCCATAGCCCGACCTCCAGCATAAACTCTGCCTTCTGCCGGCTTCTGCTGCGCCTACGCGATAGAAGTGCACGAGTCGCCGATGGGTTGTCCAAGTTAGGAAGATCGCGCTAGAGCGCTTGTTGTACTCACCTTGTCTGTGACTGTGGATCCCATGAAATATTGAGTAGATAAAAAATAAGGGGTCTGGAAAACCGACGTGGGATGCGCAAATTTACTGTGTAATTATGACCACCCTTTAGGAGCACAAACTTTTGTAAATACTCCAATGAACGGTGCGCATTGCAAAGTTTAACAAATGAGCTTTTAGGGGGGGGGTGGCTATTATTTTAATCAAATCTTATTAGTGAGCATGCTAGGAAAAAAAGGTTATGACTAAACGTTTGTTTACACTTACGCACAGGGAGGAAAACAAAAGCAACCTGTCTGGTTTAGGCTGCTACTAACGGATGGTACCCCTCACGCTCGGCTCCACTGGGTTTGCTATCGAGTGATCGTCTTCAAGGGGCTTCGGCATTTCGTTTAAGGCTTGGCCACCTGTTGGCAGCAGCGACAGCCAAGCGTGTATTTAAACAAAATTTGAGCATGGAAAATGTACCACGTAAAGACACTTTTGCGAAAAGTTTATTTGAACTCAAATGTAGTTGTTCTTAGATACGAAATTCGTAGTGCCCTATGATCGCTCGGAGCCACCATGTGCATTAATTAATTAGGGTAACTAGATGTTATTTTGATTACTTTTCCATGAGTGCACTAAAATCTGCCAAAACAGGTTGCGTGGCGGGTTGATACTCGCATCGTGTGATATCGAATAAAACTGCTCGGCCCCTCTTTATATCCGCCTTGACCGTCACAGAAGCTTGGAAAAGCGTTTGCGTAATGGAAAGGATACGTTTATCCCAATTAAAGCAATCTGTATAGAACTTGGCTTTCTGGCTTGGGGGTATACCAGCGAGGCTACTTAAAAAGAAGCGTTATACGTGCCGCTGATGGCCTGATTGGAGGCTTGACTAGCATATTTGAGTAAGACAGTGCGCACGTGGAAAACGATATTTATAGTTACTTGAAAAATCATCGCACAGCAAAAGTCACATCAATTAAATTTTTTCAACTTTGCCATGCCTGTATGTTTGATGTTAAAATTCCACATGCATGGTTACTTTCAAAATGTATTTTCCTAATCCCATCTTACGCGGTCTAATGAAAACGATTTTCATTTACCTTTCATCCCGTATGTGCATAACGTTGAAACCCCGATCTGATTGACAACCGCATTTCATATACAATTCCTCCCTCACAAAGAACAGGAATAAAACAAACTACCTTCCAGTTTGACTTCTGCAATTACTGATAATAACCTGTGTCTACATGCTATCACTCGCCATTATTGCATGACACACGACGCGCTTGTTCGTTTTTTATTGAAATATTACCAGTATTGTTGTTTTTCTACAATATTACTAAACAAATTCGCATTTGCTCTTCCCCACAATAATACTCTTTGGCTATTAGGGTACATTCAATAAATAAACAAATAAAATACAAGCGAGTCAATCGTGCCGAACAAAACCTATACAAAGCAAACATAAAACCGCGCATACGCGTGTGTAGAAACACGAACACTTCGCACCTTCTTTTGCAGCCGATACCAAGCGTTTTAGAGATTAAAGGAGAGGAAATGACGTCATCCCTCTAGCTCACGCAAGCCTTCCTGATGCACTCCCTGTCCCTTCCTCGTTCTCCTCCCCAAGGAATCTTTCACGTCGTACCTCGCGTGGTTCGTAGTTTTGCGTAGTGAGGAAAAAGTTGCCCTCGAGGGTTCTATGGCTCGACTAATCAGAAATGTTGGACGCGGCGGTCGTGACTTCTTGCGATCAAAGAGTGCTTGTCGGCTTCGACGATTACTTGGCTTTTCGCGAGCTTTAGACTGATGTGACGAAATCGTACCCATCATTTCTAGGCACATCGGTCATTTAAATCCGCAGTAAACTACAAAAAAGTCTTCTAAATTGCAAGCTAAAATCATAAGTTCTGTGTGAAATTAATAAAAATATTTCACGCTGAAAAAAGATAGTCATCTGCGTGAAGTCCCTTTGTTGAGTTAGGTTCTGGCATACAAAATGAACCATCTTTGGAAAAACAGGCAGAAATGCCAATTTTATACGACCAAAAACCGATTTGTGTGGTCTCTTTCAAGGGCCAACAATCACTTAAATTTGCAATGTATCACCAATATACCAGAGTGAACCGATTTGGAAGTTCCTGAATTACAGCGCAAATTAATTTGAATTGATGAGACACAATTTATATATATTGTTGGGGCGCCGGGCTACGGGAGCTGGCCGGCAGGGCAGACGGAACGAGCGCAGGAGGCTCAAGCTCGTTGGAACTAGAGTGGGATAATTCTTCGTCAGAGCAAGCACCCCAACGGTCACTTCGTCAGCTTGCCCCGTGTTTGTCTTGAGTGCAGACAAAGGACAGCAATAAGCGTCCTGACAATATCATAATTTAAGCGTAGAAATTTCAGCAAGCATTGTTGCAGCCATTCTTATCCGTGTCTTCTCGTGATTATAATTTTCTCTAGTGTCTCAAATAAGAAAGTTTCTTCTTCTTCCGCAGCCGCCACAGATACTCATCCGGTAGGAACGAAGATCAATCTGAAGTAATAACGAAAAAAACTTTAAAACTAAATGTTTTGGCACTGAGCACTGCAATAGAAATATGTAAAATTATTAACATCGCTAGGAAAATGTTTAAACCTCAATCCCAATGCACATTCAAGTTGCGTTTCACCGATTGCGATTGTCGGAAATGACATGCTGGTTGTCTTGAGTTAAAATTTTTGTTATAGCTGTCTTTTTCATTATAAGTCGGTTTCCGTCTATCTTTTGAGATCGTTTTATGACGGTCCTCCATGTCAACGATTAAGAACTTCGACTTGCGGTTTGTAATATTAAACATACCTTTGTACGGCAGTTTAACTGGTTTCTTTGTGTTACCGATGAGAACAAAAACGTGTACCTGTTTCAAAATCGTTACTGATGAAAGAAGGATGGTTAATAAGCCCCCTATGGTGTACATGAGCCAAGTTGTTTGGAATGCTCTCTGAGGCGGTGAGCATAGTTTGTAAAATTCTGGCACACGTGGGTACACCAGGTGACGTGTTGTGAACAATTTGGATAGGTAGACCTACTGTAATGCCGTAGACAGACTCACCAGTGGGACGCCAATAACCGCTTTGAGCGTGGAGCGAATTCTTAGCTGAACAAGGTATAGTGTTTCAGTCGAGGGGATGAAGCTATGAGCAAGCAATGATGATTTAAGTTTTGTGGAACCACTCCTTTTGAGGCCGGATGATACGCCATTGTACAAAGGCGTTTGATGCCATGGAGTCGCATCAGATCTGCAAGACGTGCGACTCGAACTGTCAGCCGCGGTCCGTCGTGACTACTGATGTCACACCGAAGCAAGGAATCTACCCCCTGACGAATAGTTTAGCAACTGATCCTGCTCTCATGTGGGGGGTTGTTACTGCCTCCGGCCATCGTGTAAAACAATTCAAGCATGTTAAGATATATTGTGAAGCCGTTTGAATAAAGTAATAAATCAACAACATCTAGGTAAATATGCTGAAAACGTCCCGTAACTGGTGAAAAGTTTGCAAATCGTATTACGGTTTGACGGAAAACCTATTATTTTTGACAGAGTGTGCATGATCGTGACCTCGTTCAGATATTCGTGTTCATCTGTGGCCAGACAAATGGGTTGTTCTTAAGTTTATGCGTAGCTCGTATTTCGAGGTTAAAGTGTCAGCGCAGGGCATCGAAGATTTTCTCGCGGAATGCAGCTGCAATTTTAGTTAAAAATTCTATAGGAGTAAAATATTTGTGTATGGTATATTTGTTTCTTTGAGGAGCAGATATATACGTTGGTACAAAGTTTACTTGAGTTAACGTTTTGCAATAGCTGAGAGATTAATCTATTCGACGCCCGGTTTCTTTAAAGCAACAGCATCCACGCACGATAACACACCGGCAACCACGTTGTGCTTTCCTTTGATATTTCGGATGTCGGTTGTGAATTCACTGATGAATGCCAACTGCCTTTGCTTTCTGGGTGCATAAGCATTGTAGTTTGATGTTAAGGCAAACTTCAGAGCATTGTGGACTGTGAGGATAAAAAATACGCAACCTTCAACGAAATACCGGAAATGTTTGACGATGACACAAGTGCCAAGAATTCAGCACCCAACTACGCTGTAGCCGCACTTTGTCGCAGGTACTTATTTTGAAACGATAGCGAGAGTATTTCATTGCCCAACGATACATTCTTGGTGCTATGCTTTGACGCCTGTACCAAAAGCATCTTCCATAATTCTGGTCGGTGATTCAGGCTTAGGGAACACTTGCTAGGTGCCGTTGACGATTGAAGTATTAATGGTGCTGAATGCAGATGAGGCTGAATAAGACCATGTAAATAAAAGTTTTGCCTTTTTTGGGCAAACCAATAGAGCAATAAGCGGTTGGACAGCTTCAGCGCACCCGGGAATAAAACGGCGTTATATATTACCTGTCCCGAGAACCCTCTCAACTGACGAATGCTGGACGGTGTTCTAATAATCGAGATTAGCTTTTACTTTGTTCTCGATAAGTCAAAGTCCCTGATTATCAATGTGGTGGCCTAAAAACTCAGTTCGTACACCGAGTTCAAAATAATAATAATAATAATAATAATAATAATAATAATAATAATAATATAATAATTTATTCAACAGGAAACCAGTAACACAATACAAATACGGGTCTGTCAAAGCCATAGGAGGCTTGTCGGACATGACCCGGCAAGTCGAACGACGAAACACTGAGCGTTTTAACTAAAAAAAAAAAAACACGCAACAAAACAACACATTCAGAGGATGTAAGAAACACTGGAGCGACGGCAACGTTATACGGCTAAATTATTTAACATGCTTTTTAATTGTTTCTTCGTGCTGGCTTTGATGACGTGCTCTGGAAGGTTGTTGAAGATGAAAGGCACATAATATGATCTAACTCTTTTTCCGTAACGCGTATAATAATAATAATAATAATAATAATAATATAATAATAATAATAATAATAATAATAATAATAATCTTTTTATTCACACAACGCTCTCGATATGTCAAATGACGGGTCCGTCTAAGCCGACAATGGCTTGTAGGACTGAACCCAGCAAATTCGTATAGGCGACAAAAAGAACACATAAATAACAAACACGTACACAAGGCTTCGGCTAACCAGCCTCTCTAGTCAAATTAAAAAAAAATGCATAAGCGAGAACAAAACGAAGAACGCACATTGAAGCAAACACCCGATCATTAGCTTCAACCAACCAGCCTCCTAATTCAAATCAAAACGACAACAGCACAATAATTAGCTTTCACAGGCATAATGACGGAGCCACTTCTTCAACTCTCCCTTGCCAGTAACGCTGAAAATGTCTTCAGGAAGGGTATTAAAATATCTGAGACGTAAAACAATCGCATTCGTTTTCCATATCTAGTGACACATCTTTGTACTTCATACCGAGGAGACGTTCTGAGGAGGCGCGATGGTGTATGAAGCGTTTTAAAACTTTCACTCCAAAAGTGGCGTAGCACAACAGTTTCAGTATACAAACAACGTAATCTCGGCATCTGCAAATCTCTAAAAAAATCCTCACTAGATGAAAAACTTGAGTTATACGCTACACTTCGCAAAATTCCTTTCAAAATGTTGTCAATTTTAGAGTGCCAAGATGTTGTACAATGGGCTTGTAGCGTCACCCCATATCGCAGTACACTGTATGCAAGAGCATGGACAATCGTTTTTCTAACCTTAAAAGGAACAAACACTCTCATATTATACAACATACATGCAACTCTCCTTAGCACACAACACACATGAGCCATTTGTTTGTTCCACGACATATCATATTCAAAAATCAGACCCATATATCTTGTATAGTCCACCCAGGGAACAGGCTTACAACAACAAGGTTTACAACCAGAACTGTGTAGAAGAAAAGGGGCATTAGAAAATCCAGGTTTCAGGGGATTACGGAAACAGACGAGTTTAGTTTTTAATGGGTTAACTCTTATACGGTTAGCCGCATACCAATCCATAACTTTAAGCACATTTAACTGTAGAGAGTGAACCGCCTTTTCGAAATTGATATGTCGTGAAACAAGCAAGGTGTCGTCGGCATACTGAAAAATATTACATCCAGAAATAACAGTTTCCAGGTCATTTACATAAACATTAAAAAGTAATGGGGATAGCACCGACCCCTGAGGGACGCCGGTTTCGAGAAACTGCTTTGAGCTATTAACTTTATCTATAGAAACCACCTGGGCCCTACCTTCTAACAGATTTGTCAAGAGCGAGTGAAAAGGTCCACGGAAACCGAACCTCCAAAGCTTCTCCAATAAAATCTCGTGATTTACCGTATCGAAGGCCTTGCTGACGTCTAGAAAAACGGCACAAGAAAACATGTTGCCCTCAAAAGCAGAGTAAATTTCGTCAGCTACATCCTCTAAAAGTAACTGCGTACCACTCCCAGAAATAAACCCATACTGCCTAGAAGAAAACAGTGAACACTGATCTATGAAACTGGTCATTATATGAAAAATGTGCTTCTCAAAAACATGTTCTAGCATGGGCAAAACCGAAATCGGGCGGTAGTTTTCTACCTTTTTAGGATCCCCGCCTTTGAAGATCGGTCGCACTATAGCAGTCTTAAGCTCATTCGGGATCACGCCCGATTCGATAAATCCGTTTAACATGAAAAGAAGTATATCGTGCAGATATCTGAAGTTTCTTTGAAGACATCCAAGAGTTATACCATCCACGCCTGGAGACCTAGTAGGCTTAATGCTGAAGAGAATGGAACGTAAATCGTCCAAGCTCATGGGATAAAGAAAAGCGGACGTTGCGTTCATCTCTATTACTGCTTCCGAAATACAAATTCTTTTTGGAGCACAAGTGGATCTAACAAAGTAGGAATTGAATCGTTCAACAATTTCTGTCAATTTGTTACCAAAATGTTTTTTTACAACGTCATCCACAGATGGCTTTCGCTGATGACCACGAACAGTATTAACAAGTGACCATGTCTCTGAAGAGCTAAATCGCGCCTTTTCAAACTTGTTCTTGAAGTGCTTTCTTTTCGCCGATCGAAGCACAGCATTAGCTCTGTTCCTCGCGATTCTAAATTCAGAACGAAGTTTATTATTCTCTGGTGCTCGCCGACTCCGTGCCCAAGCGAGTTCTTTTTCTTTTATGGCGGTAAGTACCTCCGTGTTCAGCCATGTATAATCGGGTCTTCGCCTTTTTATTCTAACTGTTCGTTTACATTTCTCCGTGAAAGAGTTGATTATCTGTGTGAACTTCGTATACAGGTCAGATTGGGATGTAGACTCACGAAACGAGATCCAATCAAATGTCGAAATGAGGCGATCTAGTTTTACATTATCGATAATTTCTATTTGCTTTGTTTCAGCTTCAGGCTTTGTTTCCCCCGAGTTTACAAACTGACATCCTACAAAATAATGATCGGCCAGTTTTTCCGTGATAACCGATGACATTGTAACGGTATTCTCAGCTCGAACGCAGATATGATCGATACAGGACGTGACTAGTTTACCTGATATTATCTCTTCTCTTGTAGGAGCTTTAATAGTGCTTTCAATACCCTCGTTTGCAAGAATGTTCAAATAGTCACACACATCAGATCGATCCTGTTTCGCTACATCGATGTTAATATCGCCAACCAAGCAAAATAAGCCCCTGTTATGCACTTCATTGAGTGTTTTTTTTCAATTCTTCTAGAAAACTTCTAACGCTTTGTGAAGGAGGCCTATAACAAGCTAACAGAAAAATCATACAATTGGAATTCTCAATTTAAGCGCAATCGTTTCTGCATGGGAAAAAGAGATGTCGAGTTTAGAAACCAGCCATTTGTCCTTAATGAAAACCGCGATCCCCCCACCCCCCACATTTGACCGCGAAAACCAGAAGGAATTATAGCCAGCTAATTTAAACAGATCCCACCAATCCTCAGACACATTAGTCTCGGTAAGTACGAAAATGTCCGTGTTTGCTGTCACGTCCTTAACAAGAAGGTTGAAGAGGCTCCAATATTTCCTTATACTTCTAATGTTCACGTGTAATACCAAGAAAAGTTGGCTCTTTATATTGAGCCTTTGTTTGAAAACCTTGAAATCTCCACATTCTTGAAAATTTGTCGACATTACTCTAGCTGATATTCTCAAGGTCGTTGACTGTGTTTACCCTGACTGCCGCTGAGCCTAGTTCTTTTTTCGCAAACATTTTCCCTCCCTATTGCACTTCCTTGGCTTTTGACCTGGCCATCCAGAATAATTCTCTGTTTGCTCGAGTCAGGTTTTCGTTAAAGTAAACTTTCGGCAGTTTACCTGAATTATGAAGTGAGCTCAATCGTACGCGACGACTCATCCATGCCTCGTACACCTTCACGGACGCAAACCTTAACAAAACTGGGGGCGCAGGCCCGGGCTTCGCTGCAAGACGGTGGATCGCAAGGACGTCTCCTGCTTGGAGTGGAGGCAAATCTAATTTGTCTCCAAGATCGGCGATGATTCGTTCCAAGTTTTCACCCTTGTCGCATGGCAGTCCGTGGATTTCCAGGTTTGTCGACCGACTCCGCTGCTCCAAGTAGTTCAAGTCTCCCTGCAGTCGCTGGATAGTACGCGATTGTTCGTCCACAACACTGCACACCTCAGCCAACCGGACCTGCAGTGTTTCGGTGTTCTTTTCATTTTCGGTTGCCTTAGCAAGCACCGAGTCATACTTCAATGAAAGGTCGTCAATAGATTGTTGAAGTGTCTTGACTGTTTCTTGCAGGCATTGAACTGCCGGCTTCAAAGTTAGCAGCTCATCCACCTTGGCAGGGAGTGTGAGCAGAGTGTCGACGTTCGCCTTGAGAGAGACCAATAAGTCCAACTTGGTATTGACCGCGCTGAGAAGTTCCTCGGATGCACAAACACCTTGAGGTTCCTCAGACACGCTTCCCTGCGTCGAGCTGGAGTCGGCAGAACGGCAAGACCGGCAGCGCCACTTCTCTCTCTTCACTTGGCCCATCGTGCCGTAGGTTGATTCTTTTATTCCGGCACAAGACCCCAAGTGGTAAAGGCTCTTGCAGGCACCGCACGTCATGAATTTACCATCAGATGGGACAGGTTTCAAGCACACCGAACAGTCCCCGAGAGAATTCATAGCCGGTGGAGTAGGCTTACCTATGGAGTCGGCGTCCGATCAAGGTGTAGTGAACGGATTTCGAGCGAGGCTTCTGCTTGTGATGAAGTCGGTGTTTCACTTGAGTCCCAGAATGCTCACTGGATTCATATGCCTCGAGATGTAGTGATTACCAGTTGAAATTTGCAGAGCAGTTAAGATTTTATTATTAAGTTATTAATAAGTTATTAATAATTTATTAATAACTTATTAATAAATTAATAATTTATTAATTATTAATATAATTAATAAGTTATTATTATTAATATAATTAATAAGTTATTAAAAATATAATTAATAAGTTATTAATAAGTTATTAATAAGTTATTAATTATTTATTAAGTTAAGATTATTATTATTATTAATAATAATAATAATAATAATAATAATAATAATAATAATAATAATAATAATAATAATAATAATAATAATAATAATAATAATAACTTTATTTCCATCAAATGATGGGGGGCCCAAAGGAAAAAGCTGCAGTAGACAGCTTGACTGGTTCTCGGGCCCCTTACACTAGTCAGCAGCAAGCATGCGGAAAAAAATACAAAAAAAGCAAAGTATACGGTGGAACCGTTGCAGATCTACGGTTGACATTTCTACAAACTAACGCTCACCCATATGCAAAACATAGACAGAAAACAAAAATCACGTACAGAAATATAAGCGCAGGTCCTTGAAAGTGAAACTATCAAAATCAATATTATCAGTGCAAAGACTATTTAGCAAATGTGGGAGTGTGAAATTTAACATTTGATAGCCATAGTTTGTTCGTTGCGTGACCATCCTCCATTTCTCTGTGTTGCGGGTAGAATAATGTGGGGAAATTTCCCTTAACGACGCAAGTCTTTCCAAAAAAAACAATCCCCTCATTTATTCACTTTTAAAACTTGTAGCGAATCTGTACTGATATAATATATACATTTTAATTATTTTACAAATCTTAAATAAATCGGCAGAATGAAAGTTATATGGCACATTACATATTTCTCTCAATATTTTTTTCTGCAGCAAAAACAGTTGTTATATATTGTTCATTGTGGATGAGCCCGAAACTAAAGGGCATTACGTTAAATGGGAATAGAATAGTGATTTATAGAGCAACGATTTAGCGCTCGTTGGTAAAACAGATCGGTAGCGACTTACAATCCCAACTACCCGAGCAAGCTTTGGAACAATATTTACACATTGCGATATTGATAACAACGCCATGTTTATCTAAACGTTTAAATACTTGATAGATAAATGTTTCTCGTTGGATGCGCTGGCCACTAGGATATCATCAAACAGGCACGTAGCCAGGAGGTGGGGGCCCCATGGGGCCCGCCCCCCCCCCCGAAATCTTCTATTTCGCTGGGAAATTTTCTCCCCCTCGCCCTCATACAGCTTTTTTTCATGGGCGCCCCCCCCCCCCCCGCCCACCCTTTCCGAACCAAAATTCTGGCTACATGCCTGTCATGAAGATAAACGAGACAGAAGTCGAGCCCTCTGAGAACCTAATCAATAAACCATTGAAAAGTCTGGGCAGCATTTCTTAACCCAAACCGCATCAGAAAGAATTTGAGAAGGCCAAACGGAGTCAGAATTGCTGTTCTTTAAATATATTCAGGTGCGATAGGTACTTGATGTTATGCTCTGCCAATATATATTCTCGAAAATACCGACATACCATGAAGTTTTGCAGATAAGTTTTGGCGATGAAGAATCGTGTACCTGTCAGGTATTGGCTTGTTCTTGAGGGTACGATAGTCTTCGGATCGGCTCCAGTAACCACTTCTGTTTCGTACTAGGTTTAACGGAGTTGCCTAGCTGCTGCAGGGAGGTGGTGTCAGTTCCAAGTTCTTTATGTGCTGAAAATGTTGACGTCCCTTTTGCAGTTTTTTGGGAGCTAGACGACGGGCGTGGATATGCAGGAGTGGTCTAGTTGTTGAGATGAAGTGTTGCACACCATGTTTGACTGGTCGCTCCGTGCTGCATGGTTGTGTCAAGTTGAGGAATTCGCCAAAGATGTCGTAGTTTGTGTTTGTTTTTAGACGGAACAGTGCAGGACTCAGCAGTGGTAGATTAGACACGACACCTCTCATGCCAATCTGGGTGGTGGCGCTTAAGAGTTTATGGTGCATCGCGTTTACCATAAGACCGGAACGCATTCGACAATCGGCTCCGATGATGACATATTTAACATTTGTAATTATAAAGACCCATTTTTGGTATACGTAATAGTCCAAACCCTGCGGTTAGGGATTCGTCACCATATTTGGTGATGACAGTTCCATTGGCGTCGTTGCCAATGGAATCGTTGCTTTGATGACTTTATACACTTTATGAGATCTTTTTTGATCCTGTCATATGATTGAGTGGCGTGGGGTTGAAAACAATATCACGAACCTCTGCAGTTTCACTTGGTTGGTAGGCGCTGATGAGGCAATGCAGATTTATTTCTTGTCTTGATATGTGACGCGTTGCAAAAACAAGAAAACAACTCAATCTGGGAGAACGAAACACCTGGATCTGCGGGTCAAAAAAGCGGAAGATTGGCTTTCAGGGTTTTAATGACCAAACAGGCCTCACCGGCAGATTGCATGATGTTTGTTCTTTGTCAGAGTCACCACTTGATGATACTCAATTTCTCTATATCATAACTTAATCGTAGAGGTTTCAGTAATAATAGTAATAGTAATACATTTTATTGGCTCAGGAGAACCATGGCACCGCGGAAAGGCGATAGCCCGTACCATGGAGGCCCGTGGTGCCACGTCTAGTGATGATGATTATGAGATGATATGTACAAGGGGAGGACGGCAACGTATAGATGACAGACAGGTGCTGATGATGTGAAATAAAGCCCGCGGGTGAGGGCGCGGGCCGATGTTGCGGGCGATGTGGGCCCAGTGTTTCCCAGTGGGCTACTCGCTGTGCCGGTCCCCCGTCCAGCTGGTAGAAGTGTCCTGGCAAGCTCTCCAGGGTGGCGTCCGCAGACCCCACCGTGCTTTGGGGCTGGGAAAGCCCTGGCAGCCCGGCGGTGACGAAGAGGCCTTGCATAATGAGGACGACCCGCTTCTCCGAACACCCGCGCGAGTCCTGGAGGCCTTGTGACGGCACAGGCGAGTAGGCCAAAGAGCCAAGCCGACCCTCGGAGGGCCGTTCGATGTAGATTCTTAATGGCAAAGTTCTGGCGCCTGACGGTGCGGTCGCTCGCTTTGGTGAAGGCAGCGGATTCAGGGAGGTGGCCCAGTCGAAATAGACGGCTGCCACTCCCGATGCATTCATGTCCAGGGCCAGAACGTAGCGCCGCGGTCACCCGGCACAGCTTACTGTCACCGTCGTCGTCGTCGTCGTCGTAAGCATTGTTGTAGCCATTCTCATCCCTGTCTGCTCGTGATTATAATTTTCTGGATGGTCTTTTGGATAAAGAGGTTCTTTTTTTTTCCGCAATCACTGCAGAATAATTAGGATTAGAGGTAGCCATTGCGACGTTTGGGGAATTCTTATAGCAAAGAGCAATAGCTGATTAGCGGCGTTTGGAAAATATGTGGTCATTGAAGTTTTAAAAATCGTACGACTTCTGAATTATACATCTGCCTGCTAAAAATATACATTAATTAAGTGATTTGAATTAAACCCTCAAACAAAATTAACGGTGTCGAGTGTTGCGCACGTTTGTGTAAAGCTTCTTTCGCAAACATGATTACACATGTTGTAGAGCCCAGTCCCTCAGATAGCCGGCTCAAATATGCTGGTCTCAATCCCCCCCCCCCCCCACGTCTTCCCATTAAAATTAGGAATACGTTTATTGAAATTCTCTGTTCTTCTGATAGCGTGAATTTACTCACGGGAACCCTTTGATGCTTCTGTGTGAGAACATGCACTCAATAATATTACATAACATTGTCCGCAGGAAAAACTACAAAAATAAAATTCACTGATCATACTTACTACGCATTAATATATACGGTGACCCAAGTGACCAGGTTCAAAATAAACTCGTCTTTAAAAATCGACTCCCGCACGTAGCAATCAAAACTTTTGGTTAAAGGTGTATTTCACAGGTCGGTTTTTGTTTGTAAAATTACAAGGCTTAGCTGTCTTTCCGTAACAAATAGGACCAAGAAACTTGTCAGGGTCTACGGGGGGCGGCGACGCAGACAACCAAGTCCATTAGAGGGGTGTGTTTTGCGTTCGTATTGATAGATGGCGCTATCTTCTTATCGCGATGGCTCGCGAACAACGTGATTTATTAAAATGAACATAATCTTTATGAAATGTACCTTTGCTCAAAAAAATGCGGACAACGAAATCAATGTAAAAAAAGGCTGGAGTAATACTAAAAAAACAAGCGAGCTGGTGATGATTCACGGTAACGAAACCCGAGACTCGCGAATAAAGAAGGTGTTCGTCCCTGTTTGTGTTCCTGAGTCGCGGGTTTTATTACCATAAAAAAGGCGCCTGCATAACGATGGTTCTTTTGCTGCCAACGGTTTTCGTCTGCGTGTTGTCTGCTTTCTTTCGCTGGTGGGCTGCACCTTCGGACGCTGCTCACGACGCCATCTATCAATACGAACGCCAAACACACCCTGCAACTGGATTTGGTTGTCTGCGTCGCAACCCGCCGTAGACACTGGCAAGTTTCTTGTCCGTGTTTGAAACTATTTCTCGGCCCTACTGCCAAACGCACGTTAAAGACCCCAGGATATAGCGGTTGCACCGCACTGGCTAATTTGCTCATTTACAGCGAGTGACTCGTCGAAACTTTGAAATTGCCGACCGACTACACGCAGTCGCATTATTCAGACAACATCAGTTAAAATATAAGGACAAGTTTGGCTCCTTACCTGTGCAAACCCCCATAAATATACTGTCTTGCAAGGGAGTCACTTAATTTCTTAAAAATGGTCTGCGCTGTAGTGTCGTCAAATATAAAATGCAGTAGGGCCGCCTTTTCGATTTATTTTGTGTTTGGGAGATTTGTGGCCTTAAACTAAGCCCATTCAATCGTTTCTTCAACTTGACATAGTTTTTTTCCAGGTCGACTGGCAGTCCCAGTGCTTCAGGAGGCCTCTGAGTATTCATCTCGGTCTTCAGTTTTAGTCATGCCCAACCTCTCAGAATCCGGTTGGCTGCGCCCGGTATCGCGAGCAAGCAAATCGTGGTCACGCATGACTCGTGAGATGTAATATGTTCATCCCACGTTAGCGCCGGCTATTTCATACCCGAGCTGTAAAGTCAGGTGCTGTCACACGTTTGGCACAATGACCACGTGGCTCACCTTAAAGTCCCAAGGCTGGCAAGCGTGCTGTACGGGCTAAATGCATCATCTACAGCAATTACATGAGACGCCTCTTAAGGCAGAATGAAATCTGGCTTTGGACCTTTTCCACATCGGCGGAACCATATGAATTTCGACATTTTTAGCATTGACGAAAACATTGTTTTGCCATCACCGCACCAAAAGAATACATTTAAAATATTAGCGTAACAGTCACTCATTCTGGCTTTGCCTCTTCATTTTGTTTTACTATTTGCAGCTCTAAATGTATTATGTTTCCGTCGTTCATATTGGCTGGGAACGAGAGTAAAAGAGAAAAGTTATATTATTGACCTTTTTCAGAACCCCATTCGGCAACTCTCGCCGTCGCCAGTTCTTTGAAGCGAAGCGTCTGATGTGATCGAGTTCTCTGTGAATGCTGATGCTGTACCCACTTTCGACACAAGCTTAGCCGAGTTCCCACCCATTGCTGTCGTTGCCCTTGTGTACAATACAGGGTCAGATTACGCGATGAAAATATGACAGTCTCTCCATACTGACGCAGCAGTAACAAGTTTAAGTCTTACATTTGAAATTCCACATCCTCGCTCTTCTCTCCCAAAACTTACTCGGCAGAGCGAGCGCTAGATTGAGAACGACTATTGTACTTCATTTCACTTCCGACCGCGGCACATCTAGCCGCGCCCGAAGTGCCTGAACTGCATCGTCCCGGCGCTTGTTGTGTTTGTGTGTTTTCTATTACCGACTAAACCATTCGCGCACAAAAAGAATGCGTTATTGCGGCATATTCTCCGTATGGGATTGGGTTTTTCGTTGACCTCAAAGGCAGTAGGGCGATGACACCCGTGGCCATGAACACTGGCGCGGCGTCATTGGCTCCAAGGGATCCTAGTGTCGAGTGCGTTCGGAACCAAAGTGCAACAAAGTATGATCGAGAGGGAGAGGATAAGAGTGCGCGCGGGGACTTCCAATCGCCCAGCTTGGATTCGAATGATTAGTGGGCAGCCCTGAATCTAGCTGTCTTCGTTTGCGCTGCCCTACTGCACATGCCGAACGCGTTCGAATCCTAAAGCTAAATTCTGCGGACGCAGCCGTTCCGCATTTAATCGCGTTCGAGGACTGGAGCCAATACAAAGGCCGTTAGTTTTAGCTATACCCACTAATTGTTCCAAATACAACTCGGAGTTCCGACGTTCCCTCGCGCTCCCGTGTCCCTCTCTCTCTCTCACTTTCTCGGAGCATTGAATCGGACAGCGACTTCACTTAGTTCATTGTGACTAGATCCTTAGTGCAATTAACTTTTTTAAAGCAATGACTATATTGTCACGAAGGAACAGGCGAGGAAACAAAGAATAACTGGGGAAACTGAAACGTTTTATGGAGCGAACTTGTGCACAAAAAGAAAAAGAAAACAGAAGCTAACAGCAGAGCGTCGCGGGCGTCGATGTCGGCGTAAGAGCAGAGTCGAACGCTGGGTCGACACTGACTGCGGCTCGCCACGCGGAGCCCTTGTGTACACGCGTGAGATTCTGGAACAATCGGCGTGGAACATTCTGACCTCAAACAAGCAACAGGCTTCTTGAATACACCAGAGCACGAAAATTCAAGAATAAATATAAGACACGTCCCTCCGAGGAATCGAACTCTGGCTCTTCGCGTCGGAGGCAAGCGCGATAACCGTTTGGCTATGGGCGCGCTACCGACTTGGCCAGCTGCGCGTACGGCATTACTCGCCCCTTTCAAAAAGTGCATCGCCCCGATGCAACGCAAAACAAAAAAAAAACGAAAATAATGCCGCGAGCGCAGCTAACAAAGTAGGCAGCGCGCTCGTGGTCTAACGGTTATCGCGCGTGCCTTCCACGCAGAAAGCCCAGGGTTCGATCCCTGGCAGCGCCGCGTCTTTTATTTATTCTTCCAATTTAGATTTCTGGTCATTTCGAGAACCGTGTTGCTCGTTCTAGGTTAGAATGTTCTGCGCGCCGAATGTTCCAGGCCGAATGTTCCAGAAGCCCACGCCTGCACAAAAGGGGCTCCGGGTAACCAACCGGACTCAGTCTCGCCCCAGCGTTCGACTCTGCGCTTACGCCGACTTCGACGCCCGCGACGCTCTATTGTTATCTTCTGTTTCCTTCTTTATTTTTGGGCACACGTTCTCCCCATTAAACGTTTAGTTTCTTCAGTTATTCGCCGCCTCAGCACTTCTCCTTCGTGACATTTTGATGGAGGTGCGGGGTAGCGCATGTCCCTGCAGCGTACCCCTCCGAGGGCCCGCAGTGCAAGTCCGACGCCAAGCCCACGAAGAACCAACGAAGGCACTACCGAGATCAGGTTCAGTCGTCGCACCCAAGGCCTACACCCGGAATTCGGACTTCTGCCGCCCAGGACTAAGCAGCCAACCAGGCCGACGATGGCCAACCAGTCGCCGACCCCCGCCGCTCCTGCCGTCGTCTACCTGCCCGCCGCCCCTCGTGCGCCGAGTCCCTTCCACGGCGAGATCCACGAGGATGTCGAAGACTGGATCAAGCACTACAGGCGTGTGGCGCGCCACAACGGTTTGACTGCGGAGCAGTGCCTCCAGAACCTCTACTTTTCACTGGAGGGCACTGCTAGTCATTGGTTCGAGAATCACGAGGCTTCGCTTACGCCGTGGGACATCTGAGTGGCCGAGTTGCAGCGGACGTTCGCCACCCTACACAGACGGGAGAAGTCAGAAGATCTCCTCCGAATTCAAACGCGGGGCCCCAACAAAAGCGTCACAAGCTTCGTAGAAGATGTCCTCCGCCTGAGCGCCCGTGACGACCCACGAGCCACAGACGACAAGAAGCTGCGGGTCCTCATGCGCGGGGTGAGAGATGACATCTTTGGAGGCCTCGTGCGCAACCCGCCGGGCACCGCCGAAGCCTTCGTCACCGAGGCGACAAACATCGAGCGCGCCCTCCAAGCGCGCGCTTCCCACTACCAGCGACATCCAAGTGTCGCTGCAACCGCGCTGCTTAGCGGCGAGAACGCTCCTGGTACGGACATCCGCGAAATTATCCGGGAGGTCGTCCGGGAGGAACTCCGCCAGTTGCAGCCAGCCGCAAGCCGTCCCGCAACACTCTCCATCGCCGAGGCTGTGCGCGAAGAAGTACAACGGGCGGTCCAACCTGAAATTCCCATCAACGTGACGACGCCAGATGAACCGACGTTGAGCTACGCCGCCATGGCCCGCCGACCGCCGCAAGCTCCCCGCCAAGCCATGGCGCCACCCCGAAGAGACGCCCTAACGCCGCACTACCCCCGACGACAGGAAGATCAGGCGCACGTCCACCCAGAGCAACCTGTGCCAAGGACGAAAGACGTCTGGAGGACGGCCGACCGACGCCCGCTGTGTTACCACTGCGGGGAAGCTGACCATGTGTACCGCCGATGCCCATACCGACAACTCGGGCTGCGCGGATTCAACCCAAACTACCCGCGCCCCCGGTATGGCGAACGCCCTCGGGAGATCGACGAGTACCTGCGACGACCTCAGTCCCCCGAGCCTGCGTCCCGCCGAGAGTTCCGGTCGCCTTCGCCACGACGTCCAGCTTCGCCGATGCACCGACCCCGACGTGAAAGCCTGTCACCCCTCGCTCCACGCCGGGGAAACTAGGCGCGGCAACCCCTGGAGGTGGAGTTGCCGAAGACGACCGACGCCAAGATCCTCCAAGATCGTCGGAGCACTCCCACTCTAACGCCGCAACGCCCCGAAACGACGTTTCTGCAAGAGTGTCGAACAACCTCAACGTAATCATCGATGGCCACGACGCGACAGCACTCGTCAACATCGGAGCAGATTACTCCGTTTTGAGTGGGAGACTCTCTCGCCGCCTTCGGAAAGTTACGACGTCGTGGGACGGACCGCAGATATGAACCGCCGGCGGACATCTCATCACAGCTGACGGCAGGTGCACTGCGCGCGTTGAGATCCACGGCGAAACCTGCCCTGTGAAGTTCGTCATCCTGCAAGACTGTTCAAGGGACGTCATTCTCGGAATGGACTTCTTGTGCGAATACGGCGCCATCATCGACCTTTCGGAGAACAAGCTGACGATTGGGAAGCCTGTACCATCGGCAGAAAATCCCAAAGCAACGTTAGCTACAGTCCGAGTCCTTGCCAGCCATGTAAACCTGCCGCCGCTGTCGAGTGTCTTTGTACCCGTCGGGACCGAAGAAGCCACCGGCGGTGTAGCACTGTTGGAAGGCAGCGTCCAACTTCTCGTTGGACGAGGGATTGGCATTGCGAGAGGCGTATTTGAGATCCAGGACGGGTGTACCGTAGCCCTTGTCACCAACTTCCGGCAAGAGTCGCAGCACCTTACAAAGGGTACAGCTGTGGGCTTCGTCGAGGAAATTCCGGACTCAGCCGCGATCGCCGTGTTCTCAGAACACGGCATCATCAGCACCTGTCTGTCATCTATAACACGGCGCAGCACAAGAGAACCACGCCGTCAGAGCTCGACATCGACCCGTCCCTCCCAGCCCCACAACGACGGCAACTCAGTGACCTTCTCGCCGAGTTCAGTGAGTGCTTCTCCACGTCGTCGATGGTGCGCCAAACGACGGTTGCAAAACATAGAATAATCAGTGATGACGACGCTCTCCCTGTGCATCGGCCACCGTACCGAGTCTCCGTGAAAGAAAGGGAAGCTATCCAGAAGCAAGTTCAGGAAATGCTTGATGACGACATTGTCCAGCCCTCAAACAGTCCGTGGGCTTCCCCAGCAGTCCTAGTGAAGAAAAAAGACGGAACCCTGAGGTTCTGCGTGGACTACCGCCGGCTGAATGCAGTAACAGAGAAGGACGTCTATCCGCTGCCCCGCATCGACGACACCCTGGACCGGCTGCGTCACGCCCGATACTTTTCGTCGATGGACTTGGAGAGCGGGTACTGGCAGATTGAGGTCGACGAACGAGATCGTGAGAAGACGGCCTTCGTCACACAGGACGGACTTTATGAATTTAAAGTGATGCCGTTCGGGCTGTGCACAGCGCCGGCAACCTTCCAGCGTGTTATGGACACCGTCCTTTCCGGCTTGAAATGGCAGAGCTGTATCGTCTACCTCGACGACGTTGTCGTGTTCGCAACCGAATTCGACGAGCACCACAGACGACTGCGAGCCGTGCTACGGGCCTTCAAATGTGCTGGGCAGACACTCAAGCCTTCGAAGTGCCGGTTCGCCTATGGAGAGCTGAAATTCTTGGGCCACGTCGTGAGTGCTCAGGGTGTAAGCCCTGATCCTGCAAAGACGTCCGCTGTCGCCGAATTCCCCAAGCCATCGGACAAGAAGTCCGTCCGTAGATTCCTTGGGCTGTGCGCCTACTACAGACGTTTTGTGCGTGACTTTGCACAGATTTCTTCACCGCTGACGAATCTGACGAAGACGACGTGCAGTTCCAGTGGGGAGAAGAGCAAGAACAAGCGTTCGACGAATTCAAGCGAAGGCTGCAGTCGCCCCCTATCCTCGGACTTTTTGATCAGTCGGCGGAGACAGAAATACACACGGACGCCAGCAATACCGGTCTCGGTGCGGTGCTCGTTCAGCGACAAGAAGGGGCAGAGAGAGTAATTGCTTACGCAAGCCGGGCGCTGTCTAAGGCAGAACAAAATTATTCAACGACCGACAAAGAATGCCTTGCTGTCATCTGGCGATAACCAAGTTCCGTCCGTACTTGTACGGTATCGCGTTCCGCGTGGTCACAGACCACCACGCCCTCTGCTGGCTCGGAAACCTCAAGGACCCATCAGGACGCCTTGCTCGCTGGAGTCTGCGACTGCAAGAATTCGACGTAGCCATTGTGCACAAGTCTGGCCGCAAGCATAATGACGCCGACTGCTTGTCTAGGGCCACAGTCGAATCTCCACCTGACAGCACCGACGACGACGATGACGCTCGTTTTCTCGGAGCAGTTACAGATACCGACATGGGAGCACTTCAACGAGACGACCCGGAGCTTCGCGCTGTGATCGACCACCTCGAAGGTCAAGGAAGTTCCGTTCCGCAAGTCCTGGCCCGAGACTTGTCAAGCTTCGTTCTGCGGGGAGGTGTGCTCTTCAAGAACTTCGGAACCAGCAACCCTGCCTGGCTGCTGGTTGTGCCTGCCAGCCTGCGAGAAGAAATCTTTCAAGCATGCCACGACGACCCGACGGCTGGACACCTTGGCTACAGCAGGACGCTCGCCCGGATTCGTGACAAGTACTACTGGCCAAGACTCCCGAAAACCGTCCATCTGTACACACGGTAGTGCCATGAGTGCCAACGACGTAAGAAGCCTCCGACAAAGGCAGCAGGACTCTTGCAGCCGATATCTGCCCCGACTGCGCCCTTCCAGCAGGTCGAAATGAATTTGCTCGGGCCGTTCCCAACATCGACGCAAGGGAAGTGGTGGATTATCGTCGCTACCGGTTATCTTACACGATACGCCGAGACGAAAGCCCTTCCATCGGGAACAGCGGTGGAAGTCGCCAAGTTTTTCGTCGAGTCCATTCTCCTTCGACACGGCGCACCTGAAGTGCTGATCACAGATCGAGGGTCATCTTTCCTTGCACAGCTGACTCAAGAGGTACTTCGGCTCAGTCACACCAGCCATCGACGAACCACCGCTTATCACCCGCAGACCAACGGGCTAACAGAGCGGCTCAATAAGACCATCGCCGACATGATCTCCATGTACGTCGACGTGGAGCATAAGACGTGGGACAAGGTGTTGCCGTACGTTTCAGTTGCGTACAACACAGCGGTACAAGAAACCACAGGAATGACTCCGTTCCAACTGGTGCATGGCCGGACGGTTACGACAATGCTGGACGCCATGCTGCCTCACGTGCCAACCGACGATGGCAACGACGACGTTCAACTGATCTCTCAACGCGCGGAGGAAGCTCGTCAACTGGCAAGAATCAAGATTCAAAACCAACAGCGAGTCGACGCACGCCGGTATAACCTTCGTCGCAGGGACGTCCATTTCCAACCCGGGGACCGGGTATGGGTGTGGACACCGATTCGGCGCCGTGGTCTCAGCGAGAAGCTTCTCAAGCGCTATTTCGGACCGTGCAAAATCATCCGACGCCTCGGCGATCTGAACTACGAAGTTCTACCCGACGGAACGCGCCCATCTGCAAGACGTCAACCTCGACCCGAGGTGGTGCACGTCGTCCGGCTCAAGCCGTATTACGAACGATAGAACTTTGGACTCTCGTCAAAAAGTGAACTGGGAACTGTGAAGTGTGGCTCACGACTCTGCTATTTTTTTGTTCTGTATTTGTGTTTTACCTTTGTGGTGCATCGGGACGATGCACCTTTTTTAAAGGGGGGAATAATGCCGCGAGCGCAGCTAACTAAGTAGGCAGCGCGCTCGTGTCCTAACGGTTATCGCGCGTGCCTTCCACGCAGAAAGCCCAGGGCTCGATTCCAGGCAGCGCCGCGTCTCTTATTTATTCTTCCAATTTAGATTTCTGGTAATTTCGAGAACCGTGTTGCTCGTTCTTGGTTAGAATGTTCTGCACGCCGAATGTTCCAGGCCGAATGTTCCAGAAGCCCATGCCTGCACAAAAGGGGCTCCGGGTAACCAACCGGACTCAATCTCGCCCCAGCGTTCGACTCTGCGCTTACGCCGACTTCGACGCCCGCGACGCTCTATTGTTATCTTCTGTTTCCTTCTTTATTTTAGGGCACAAGTTCGCCCCATTAAACGTTTAGTTTCTTCAGTTATTCGCCGCCTCATCTTTTGTCCTTCGTGATAATATAAAGAACGGCAAACTAAAGAGTCATTTGGAACATATAACGTCCACAATTATATCGAGCGCAGTACGGCTTGAGGCGCACGACGTGGACGACTTCAAGTTGTGGTGGGCGGCGTGATGATGTTCTTGTTTTGTCGGGCATCACCTCGTAGTTCAGATTTCCTAGTCGACGAAGCACCCTGTTGGGTTCAAATTAGCGCTTGAGTAGTTTCTCGCTTACGCCGCGTTGTCGTATCGGGGTTCCGACTCAGACGGGATGTTCAGGTTTGAAGTGAAGGTCGATCCGGTGAAGGTTGTACCAAATACCGCCGACAGGCTGTTGATCTTGAATTCGCAGTGGGGTGAGCTGACGAACTTCTTCGGTTCGGTGGGAAACCACCTTTGCGTGGGGGCTCCCGAGGTCAACTGGTTCGTAAGGTGGCATCGCGTCGAGCATGCTCGTTACGTTTCTGCCATGCACTAGCTGAAACGGGGTATACTCCTGTGGTACCTTGCACCACCGTACTGTAAGCATATGTGACGTAGGGTAACACATCGCCTAAGTCTTGTTCGACATACATGAATATCAAGTCGGCGATAGTTTTGCTTCGTTGTTAGTTCATTTGTCTGTGGATGGTACGCAGTGGTTCCACGATGGCCGGTGTCACTCTGACGAAGGATCTCTTGCGCCAGCCGGGCCATGAACTATGATCCACGGTCTGTTATGAGAACTTTGGGGCGCCGTGCCGGCGGACAATGGACTCAATAAAAAAATGGCGACTTCAAAAGCAGTGCTCGTGTTAATCTTACCTCATCGCGCAGCAATGTGGAGGGAATTTTTTGGCGACAGCAATTTCCCCGCTAAATTTAGCAGAATATTTACATTACAAGGTAAATTCGTGGTAAAGTGCGAGTACATATTGTCACGTGACGTACCAGCATGGAGGCACGTTACCAGACATCACGTGGCTTTTGGTCGAGCGACATCAATTTCACCGCCAAATTTCTCGGGGTGATCATCCGGATTTCCCGTGACGCTGCGTCACGCTGTTATAGTTCGTCACGGTGCTATGTGGCGCAATGGTGTAACATAACGTGACGTCACAGTTTTTTTGTGGGAAAAATATGCGCTATTGGCGACGTGAGCGATCGAATGTGTCGCTGTGTTTGGCCCAGCACAATTGGCCGAACGTTGACAATGATGTCAGCAAAGGATGTCTCATCGACGGAAATAAGAGGAATGTAAGAACTTCAATTTTGACGATGTTGGCCGTGTTGGTTTGAGACCGCTATGATTTCAGGCTTCCAGAATGCTCATTACAAACACCATCGAGCTTGTTGTTCACAAGATAATGACGTCACGAAAGTTAACTGAACGATGGCGCCACCGAAACATCTCGCCGTTAATACTCTGAGAGAATATGCAGCTCCTTTAAAACCTAAACAAGTAATGTCGCACCTTCAATGTCATTGACTGAATGCCAAAGAAAGGAAAAATTTTCATGACGAGGCAAAACTCACCATGGCGAAGTGGTGCCCCCTCCCAGTAATTTTGACCACCTCCCGTGCAATTAAACTGAATGTATTAGCGGCGAGATGTTTCGGTGGCGCCCTCGTTCGGTTACCTTTAGTAACGTCAATTCCTTGTGAAGAACAAGTTCAATGGTGTTTGTAATGAGCATGATGAAAGCCTGAAATCATAGCGCTCTCAAAGTAACACTGCCCACACCGTCAAAATTGAAGTTCTTACATTCCTCTTATTTGCGTCGATTTGATACCCTTTCCTGACGTCATAGTCAGCATTCGGCCAATTGTGGTAGGCCGATCACAGCGACGCTTTCGATCGTGCACGTCGCCAATAGGCAACATCCATTGCTGTTTGGTTCGGCGCTATCTATCGTCGGAAGCAAGAAATATTGAGTTTGTATTCCAGTGGCGGCTGCATTGTTCAACCGAGAGCTATTACTCTGGTTATGCCGCATAACCTAGTGTCTGAGGCAAGAAATACTGGGTAGACCAAGAAACCGCTATCGCATAACATGCCAGTACGGCGAAAGCTACCGCCTTGGAGGGCCAATCGGAAGTTGACTTCACATCACCGAAGCGTAGGGTTGTGCGAAAAGTGGATCGAATTGAATAGCGCTGCGTCATTCATAGTTTTGACAATGCAAATGAAAGCAAAGACGGCCGATTCTTTTAACAGTGAGGAAGCTAGGGATGACGCTGTGCTATTCGATTCGAACCACTATTCGCACACCGCTGCTAAAGCTCGCTTTTAGTCCGAACAAGTATCGAGCCTTTCGCTTTGTCATGCTCGAACATGGTTGCGTCTCGCGCATATACGTAGTCCACATCCAAGTCGTCGGCACGCAATGCGGGGATTATCGTTTACTCTGCCAATTCACAACAAGACAGGGTATAGCCGTTGCCTCTTAAAGGGATACTGAACCAAAGAATTTAGTGTCCATAATAAGTGGCGCACGTTCTTTCCACGAGCCAGCGGCGGCCGGTGTGCGCGAGCACAGGCAACGAAAATGACGTCAAAGACCTCCATTCGCGCTTAAGAGGACAGTGAAATGCATGGGCTTCGGGCCAAAGGAGAATAAATACAGGCTTTTCATCTCTACAAGTGAAAGCTACGTGTTTGTGAGACCAATTAATCGCGTACCTTTTACACGAGACACCACTGTCTAGATGAAAAACTTGTCATTGTTCTCCTTTGGCCCGAAGCCCATACATTTCACTGTCATCTTAACTGGGAATGGAGGTCTTTGACGTCATTTTTGTTGCGTGTGCACGCGCACACCGGCGGCTGCTGGCTCGTGGAAAGAACGTGCGCCACTTATTATGGACGCTAAATGCCTTGGTTCAGTATCCCTTTAAAGGCTGGTTCAGACATCTGCGTTGGTTGCGTTCGCATGCAACCGAAACGACTGTAACAACAAAGTCACCAGGACAACTGATCGCCGTACACAGCATGGTAAGCGATGTAAGGGGTAGCTTCGCGAAAGCAATCCATGAGTCACGGTTGTTGCGGTGTTTTGGTCGTTACGGTCGTTTCGGTTGCATGCGAATACAACTGTTGCAAATGTGTGAACCAGCCTTTACTCTGCTGGCGCCGCCTGGCTGATGCCGGCTGACTATATGCTCTACCTGCGTAGCAGGGTATCGCGAGGGCCCCATATTTTGTATTATGAGTATTGCGGGAAAGGCGAACGTCACCCTTGCAGGAGATGTGATAAGCCCAACGGCATGACGACGCATGCACCACCGCGTTGCGTCTCACGTGCACGAAAATAGCGCGCGATTGAGTGCACCGCCTTGTTGGTCGTCGTGTTGCCTGCTTAAAGACGGCCACCTTGAAGCCGCCGTTGATATTATAAAACTGAAACAAGTTTACATGTCTAAATGGCGCAAACTTCTTGCTCAGATTGATTAAGCTTCCTGCTCCTTTATTCATAATAAGCTTTCAAACTTTCCATTTGGAGCAGTCGCGCGACCGGCTAGCGGCAGAATTCTAAGTGGAGAGTCAAAACAAAATTGAAAAATATAGTTCTCTCCAACATGTACCACACGAGTTGTAACAGGTATAAGCCAATTATTAAGAAAAATTTTAAAAAAAGTTTTTGTTTTGTTTTAATAAATGCCAACTGAGGGAAGAGAGAAGCGCGACCGCACCCCGTAACGAGCCTGCAGTATCCGCGGTGCATTTGTTTTACTTTGTAACATACACATATGCATATCACGCGTACACATATTGGCGACGTGCGCGACCGAAAGCGTCACTGTGGTCGGTTTTCCACGATTGGCCGAACGGTGACTATGACGTCTGCAAAGGATTTATCATCGACGGAAATAAGCGGAATGAAAGAACTTTAATTTTTACGGTTTTGGCAGTGAGAGCGCCTTGATTTCAAGCTTCCACCATGCTATTTACAAACACGTTGTTTGCAAGGTAATGAAGTCACAAGGGGGAACCATATGAGGGCGCCACCGCAACATCTCGCCGCTAATGCATTTTTTTTGTTAACTCTTGCTTTTTGTTTCTTGAACTGTTGTCCTTTTGCTCTTTTTCCTTGGTTCCCTGGATCTTGAGTGGATGTTCTTAGCTGCAGGATATCAATATGATAGAAAAGAAAATGAATAACTATTTATATCTATATGCTTGGATCTTTATATTTTTAAATATTTTTATGCAGAAGGTTTTTTTTGTTTATACTTAACGATCTAGTGATTTGTTTTTCACGTAATTAGTTTGTAATGCCTTGTGTGTATGTATTCATGACCTACTTTTTGATTGAAAGTTCCAGTTAAGAGATGTGATAATATTAATGCTTAGTGATACGATCTTGATGGTGTTTAATAGGTGGGAATTTATTTGTAACTAGAAAATATAATTATTAGGGTGTGGGATGCAGAGATTGGGTAGGAAAGACTATTTTGCTGATGTGGCTATAGAAGTTAAAGTTGATCAATAAAGAATTACAATTGCATTGGTGTGATGGTTTGCATGTTTTAGTGAAGAATGATTTGGATGATGCGTTGAATATTATATAGTAAGGTGTCAGTAAGTCGAATTCAGGAGCAAAATAACTACCCGGCTAGCGGCCGGCGATACGCATCAACGATGTTCCCACTCCGGGAAGATAGGCGAGTCAGTACCGGCCAGTCGCTTATGGTAAGCTTTCAAGAGCCGCCGTTGATTCCATCCTTCCCGCTACAGCTCGGGTTTTCGTTTCTTTGCTCGCTGCTTTCCTATTTTTGTTAGTGCACATCTCCACGTGAGTCGTTGTCGCTATGAGAGAAGAACACGTGATATTGGCTTTGGTCATTCAAGGTCGTAAATTTGAAGCACAATCGTTCCAATGGCGTGCACTCGTTCGACCTTCCGCGGTACAATTTTAACCGGTTAAGACGATAACTACAAATTTACTGTCGAGCCGAGTTGTTTTTTTAAGCTCTTCTTCAAATGAAGCTAATGTTATTTGTTATAATAAAAAAAAAATATTAGTCTTTAATAGCGTTGATTTGAGTTGCTGGAGAGACCTAAATTGCTCTGTGTATATGGTCTGTACAGCGAAATAAGGTGTTGGATGGACATGTCGGTTGCATATCCCACAAAACGTCCCTTCGCAAACAAACGCGTGGCGAAAAACAACTAATTTGTGAAGCCGTTGATTGTTTCAGCCGACGGATGACTCGGTAACAAGTCCAAAGAAATCGGTCTGAAAAGTGATGTCCTGAAAAGGCTTATTTTGAATACGCGACTGTAGCTCTTGCGACGAAAATCTTTTGCACCACATTAGCGACCTGTACGTGTAAACGCTCATTAAAATCTACATTTCGAGAACGCGGTGAGAAATATATGTCCAACCTTACACACGGCGCTTGGCAAGTCCGCTTCCCGCAAGCGCGAAAGTAAAATGTGGCGCATGGCAACTTTCTCCGCTAGAGGCGAAAGGAAAAGGTTCCGCCATATGGATACTCTGCGTTTTATGAATGAGCAGTCCTCCCACATGTAACAGCGCATATATGACAAAAACCAGCCGACACGAAAGAATAACAAAAAAACAAAGACGGAAATTTCAGATATTGTTTCTGCATAACTGAGCAACACTTGTCACCTTTTTCTGCCATCTATCATTTTCGTAATAAATGCAGAACATAGTAATAATATCTGTAATTTCTTTTTGAAAGATTGTTATTAAAATACGCACTCAAACATAAGTATGACGAAACGATAGATTTTGAGTGACCCTAAGACATAAATACTTTATATATTTTTTTCAGTAAACTAGTTCAGACAGTGATCAGGAATTTTATATAAATTTCAATTAAAACTTTCACAGCAAACTTTAAACAAACAAAAATAATCTTCTCTCACGATTCGGAAAGTAGAAGGAAATAAATGACCAGTATTAAAAAATGCGCAATATGTCGGTATTGCAGGAGTGGGTATTGCAAATACCCGCTTACTGGACCGTATTTAAGACCTACGGGATAGAATTGCCATTTTCTTTTGAACTACAAATATAATTATACTTATTTCCTCACGATAGTGTCTTCACTCAATTCTTGACAATTTTTGGGAATTGCGTTCAAGGCTCAAAGTATTTCACCTGTTTCTTTTTTTAGTTTCAGCAGAAAGCAACAAGGCGCATTTATTTCTGGTCTTCCAGTCAAATAGCACGAATAATCACAACGGTTTAACCACTGATTGAATTAACGAGTTGGGTTGACCTTGAAGCGTAATATATACAAAAATCAAACTATATATTTGCTTTTTAATAAATATCTCACTAGCCTCTACCTCGCGGAATGCGCAGCCTCATGTTAAAACAAATGGTGTAATGGCGATAACTAGCAAACCAACAAAAACAGAAGCAGAATACTTAAGCCTTAACATACTATTCAAATATGGTACCTAAAAATAACTTAAATTACAATCGTAAGTTATGTTAAGTGTTGTTCGTAGAATACAATAAAGCGGCCTCCAAAAACACGTAAATATGTGCCAAATAGTAGAGACATTTGTTCATTCTCTCCAAGTTTTCTACCCTAAAAGTGACCCTATCAAAAGATAAAATTATATAGCGATTAAATCTTAAATAAATTATTTATAAGGTAAATTGGTCAAATGTCCACCGCTATTAGGAGCTGTTTTCTGCTGTCGTGACCCTGAAATCTTTTAATTGCCTCTTATTTTAGGTCAGAGCTGGTCGATCGGGAGTATACACGAAGTGCAACATCCGAAGACTTTATCCAGATCAGAATGACTATGAGAATTTCTGTTTGAAAGGGACTGGGGTAAGTACCACGTGCAGTTCTCAATACATCGCAATGTATGTTGTGAAGACGAGGCTCTTACAAATTGTCTAGTGAATGAATTGCTACAAAATTGGAACAGTGCACGTTAGGATAATTGTCTTCGTGAAGTTATTGAATATACAAATGTGGCTTGAAGGATAGAGATACTTTCTTGGTAACTCTGGAAACGTGATGTAAAGTTTTATCATTATGTGGAGGTACAGCTTGTTTTAAACGGGTTTAATCAACATTGATGTTGTCAAATGAAGGCTGCATAGTGAAGCTCACCCCAGCAATATCACAAGAAAACGCGCAGATATTGTGTTTTCAGAATGTCCATTGGACATCCCTGTTATACATGTGACGCCAATGAAATTTAATATTGGTTCTGTATAACTATAATTTGCAATTATTCTTCTAGAAATATTGAGTTTAGTTACAATAAATTTCACACCGGGAACAATCATATATTTAGTTTAGGAATATGTACAAACCACCGGAGTCCCACTTTACTTTAATAAAATATTCGACAGAAGTAAAAAGCTCAGCCAGGCAGCTGTGTAATATTTGAACCTCAATTCCCCTCCCCCCCCCCCCCCTTGTAGAGTCGTATGCCGCTGTTTATATTGCTTGAATTTGTTTCAAATATCACCTGCATGCACAGCAAAAATAATATATTTTTATCGCTGAAAATTCGCTATTTACTTAGAAATACCGGCCTGCGAGGAGTGATATTTCCTCCGGTCCAGCGATGGATTCTAGTTTCTGACTGAATTTCAAAGCACAAAACTACGGCCCTTAGCTGCCGTTGGTCTAAAAATATAGCCGAAATCTATTAATATATCAACTGAATGACGGGCTTGTAGTGGCACTGAATTTACCTCAGATATTGTATTTTATGGTAGAAACAAGCTAGGAATTTCAAGCATCCCAGAACAAAAAAAAAATTAAACCATTATTAAAGCGTTTTTTTTAGAAACCCAAAAAACTCAAACTTGCAATCTTGTGGGACCTTTCTATTAAAACCAACGAAACAGTGCGACGTATCCCTTTTCGCTAAGCATCTTCAAAGAACAATTACTACCACGTTCGTCATTTTACTTTAATAACACGCGACAAAATCTTCGATAGGTCCATAAACACAGAAAACATAAAGGTTCGATCATGTGGACTTTTCCTCTATTGAAACGAATCCGAAATCGCGACATGCCCTTCTACACTAATGGCGCGTTTACACTAGAAGTGGATCCGCGCATTCTCAACCGCAAAGCGGCTGAAATTGAGCAGTTGGAGCGAGTTTTTGCCACCCGCTTCGGGACCGATTTGCCCCAATCGGTTTCGCGAACCATGAAGCGGCACCCAATCGCCACGCAACGCTGACGTGGCGTTGGTGTCTTTCAAAACACAGTGGCACCTGTCGCTGGGGAGGCGTTCAAGGAGCTGCTCTCCATCCGTTATACCAGACAAATCAACGAAGAAACGTAGTGTTGACGTCCGTCACATGCATCTGCCGCGAAAAGAAGCGATTCGTAATCTTAACGGGCTTCGCTCCGGTGATTTGGGTCGGGTAAGAGTTTGTTCAGTTTTTTCGGGTGCCAGAGTACGTCACTCGCCACCTTGTTAACCTGTGCCCATAGAACGTCAGAACTCACCCCTGATCAACCAAAATGTCAGCTATTGTACCCATTAAGGCAGTCGTATGAACTACTGAAAGCTTAAGACAGCGTGCATAACCAACACGAAGGCCAATAGAGGCGTCGTGAGTCTGATTGAGTAACCAACACATTGTCGCGAAGCTCACAGGGTACCTGCGCTAGCCTGACCTGTATCGTTTCTACTACCAAAACAAATAAAGGCAACCTACTCATGAAATCTACTGTACGAACCAGACGATTCAGAGTAATCGATACGGCGTTTATTTGAGCTTAATATCAAACAAATTGTGGACTCGATCGATGTGCGACTGACGAGAGGAGAGTCCGCCTCGAAAGAAGCCATGACGGGCTAGCACCGAATACATTCCCCCACACCACGGTCTGCTAATGCCGCTCACAACTTTGAAAATGATAAAAGGGAGCAACAAGGGCAAACAAATGGCCCTGTAACCAGAAGCAAGGTCAGCTCTTTATTGGGAAACGATTAATTTCGAGGAAAGGGTCAGGGGCATCCTCTTCTGAGTCAGAAAGGCCAGCCTAGCTGGGATTTGCTTGCGGGCGAAGTTGAGAGAATCGCAGGTGTGTTTTGCGGGTCTATGTTTCTTTTCTCACTGCCTGAACTGGTGATGCGTGCAAACATCCCGAACAACAATCTTCATAGTGCAAAAATAGCAAAATATTGGCTTTGAATCGTGAATTAAAGAGTATTTTGGATTGTAAAACTGAGCTGCCAAACGCAAGTCTCAAAAGGTCACGCGTGGACGTCGAGAAACCACCAACCTGCTTTCGCCAACCGCCAACCACCTCTGGGTGTGTTTCAAGAGGGTCGCTCGCGAACCGCAGCCGCAACCGTTTCGCCAACATAGCTCAACAGCCAGTGTGAATGCGCCATAAGCGAGTCAAAGCATGATATTGAAATCATACGTGGCTTTTCTCTTTATGGGGGCTTGCTCTTTTCTGAGGCCACACATAAGTCTAATCCTGATCCGAAGAATCTGCCGCGCATCGGGGGTACCCAACACCATTCGAGATACCCTGCCGTGCGGCGGAATAAATATTGCAGCTGCCGCCGAGTGGGACCTTTAAATGAGCGGGAGAGACGTCTTGGGACCAGCAGCCGAAGCGCACGCAACTTTCGCCTGCAGCTAAATTAACGTTTTTAATAAAGGCTTTAATATTTTCTTTTTGTTTGTAGAAGCAACAAACACATTTTTATATCGGTGACACAGAGCACTCCCTCGTCAAAACAAGCGACCTTCAGCAAGCACGCACGTCGTTGCGCCGTTTTCTTTTCCCCGTAACAGACGGATAAGGATTCTTCCAATGAGACTTTTATCAGGTCTGTGCTAGGAGAAATGGCATGGGAATCGCATTTGATGCATCTTACATCGAAATCAAGTTTGAATGAAATGGGCTCGATTCCTATCTGAACTAAGTCGATCTTCAGCTATGGCCTATGGCCTGCTAGCGTAGCGCTAGCCCACGGTCAACATGGCTTTTGAACAAGCATCACTCCAATTTAGATGACTGAGGCTTCACTGTTTGATCGTCTTATGATCCTTTCAGTATTAAAGAGTCGCGCTCCCAGGGAGGAAACCGAAGCTAAATTTTACGCTGGATAAGGCGTAGCTCCTGCCAGCGCGAGACGCGACCAAGTGGCTGTTTTAATTATGTGCAATTAACATGTATCTTTTAAATAACCAGATATTCTGGTGTGTGTGTAGATAACTAATTACTAATTAAATTAAATATCGTAAAACATCACAAGGATCATACAGAAAAACGTAAAATAATATTTTTTTAGCAAAGTGCAAAAATGGTCCTACAGTAGGTCCTGCTGGCACCAGAGTGACCGCACTTTTCCTGTGATGTTCTGTGTTTGCAGCAGTTCAGGACGCTTTAGGGCAGGTATACCGGGCGTCGCACTAGCGGTGATGCTGTGCAAGTATTTGAAGAGGGGATAAAGATATCTTCTGATTTGCAACGCACAATCCACATAATATTATGCAGACAGTGCGTAACGTGTTACTAGTAATAAGTTACTTCTACCTAGTTGTTTTTTTGTAATGGCTAAAGTAGTTACTAATTGTTTATACCAGAAACGACTAGCGTGCTTAGCTACTTACAAGGCCAAGCAACGAGTAACGGTATTTCGTTACTTTTGAGCAGTTACATCTACGACACTGTTCAAACAGTCTAGTTTTAATTTTCACCTGAGCTTCGTCTATTCTGCCAAAGGCACATGTTTAACGTGGGAAAAAAAACGATAGTGTGAGAGAATAGCAACGTTTACTCCTAAACATGTCGGTCTATCTCCACACCTCAGAATGTCCACCACCCAACCAACGAACACAATAATGTTCGTTGGTTGAACTTTCTACAATAGTGTACATACCAAATGCAAACCCGGAGTTCGCCAACACGGGAAGGCACAAAACCCATTGTGAGCTTCAAATTTTAAAAGCAGAGAAAACAATGAAAGAAGATAATCTCAAATTCACCAGCTCTTTATGAAGGACAACTCTGCGGTTCCATCGAGAGCGTGAGTAGAAAGATGCTTCAGCGTCGCCGGATATATGTTCGCGTGGAAGCGGAAATTATAGTTGATTGAAACTGGAGAGGCAGCTACTGCCTAAGTGCAAAGACTGCTGAAAAGAAAACACGAAGCCATGAAACAAAAACAGCTGCGTGTGTGGTGACGAGAAAGTAACGAGGAAAGAAACTAGCTACTTTTGATGTGAAGTAGCACGTATTTTTTAAAAAAAAAGGTAACGCGCAAAGTTTTTGATTACTCTTTGGGCGAGTGACAAGTAAAGGTCTTTACTTGTTGCACATTACCCCTGAAAAGAAACTAAATTCTATATTTAGTGTATTGTTCGGGGTTAACGTGTACTTGTCTTTTTATAAGTTCTTATCAAACACGACAGGCTGACCATGTATGTGTGAAGGCATGTTCTTATTAAAACAAATCCCATTTGCGTGAGAAGCATCTGTGTCCAATAAACACATACAAATCATACAAGTTATATAAGAACATATACGAACCATATTAGATTCAAATAACAACGATATAATAACTATATAAGATTTCTTAGAATATATTAGAACCATACAAGAAATTTGTGAGAAGTTACTTATCAGTTTATTTTATGGTTCTTATAGTCTTCTATATCTCATATAGTTCTTAAATAGTTAATATAGGTTTTTATATGTATTGCATGAAGCATTTGTTTATTGAACACAATATACAAATGGCTTTTCAACTAGGGGTACGGTCTGTTTGCCCCAAATAAGTGTGGTTTTAATTGTTGACGTCTTTAGAGAGGGTTTTGTATATAATGACGCAATCGCTGTCTGCAGCGACGCCAAGTACCGCGGCACATTTTTGCGACCTCCTCTCGTCTTATTTCAACTAGCGATATGGGAAATATTTATTCATCATTTGAAGTTCTGTCTGCATTCAAATAACGTCCGCTTCAAAGAGCCTTTTCCGGTAACTCAGTGTTTCTGTCAAAAAACATTTGTTTACGCTTAGAAATTAGTTGAATAGAATGGCACAATTCAGCCTTTCCATGAGTAGGGTTGAGCCGAGTGTTTGCATTGCAAGGATTTAAGGGGAATGTAATTGTAGGTAGCTATAATTACCAAGAACTAAGGTCGAACGGAAGGGGGGTGTCCATTCTGCAGTACTGAGCTGCACCACCTGGCCTAACAGGCTCCCGGCCAGAAGCTCAACGATCAAACATCTCCAACCAGGTTCTTCCTCGATATGTTACGCTACAACGCAGTGATGGGAGCGCTCGATATAAGCGCAAAGCTCGCAGAGTGCTTCGCAGCAATAGCCTCTGCCACTGCCACGGTTTATGTTTTGCCTGCCTCAATACTGTCCGCAGGCATATCACTCATATCCGGCCGCCTCAGCTATCGGCACCTCGGCCTCGGACACCATTATCGTCATTACTCCCTACGTCACCGTGACTATCACTATCGGTGAGATCCATTTATACATTAAATAATAAAAATGATACTAGCCGTGTAATACTTGTTGCCACGCCCTGAGCAACTATTGTACGTGCAACTAACCCTCGTGCAACTCATTGTGTGCAATTTGCCAACAAGCAGCTCACCGTGTGCAAGCCAAATTGAACTCACTGCGTTTAACCCAAAGCAGCCACATCTCGCAACTGACTCCGCGCCACCCCCAAGCAGACGATTCACGGCGTTTGCTTTTCAACCAAGCAACTCACCACGTGAAACCGAACGCGGCGACTCATAGCAATCGCAGCGTCCGACTCGCATTGCCTGATTTCCCCCGAGCCTTCACGCACGGCATCTCAACACAGAAGACACAAGGAAAACCCTCAACCAGGGTGATTTTACTGCGAACGACATTTTTATGGCCCTCCCGATACTCCTGGCTCTCGCGGGCACCTCACATCAAGCGCTCCAACAGGCCACCACGTATATCAGCGACACGGATTCACGCGACACGGGACATTAGGCAACCCTTTACACAGTATTGCCATTGTGTTCCACTTCTCTATGCTCTCGCCACTTGGGAGAATTTTTGAAGCTTGCTTGCTTCCACGGTGCCACAAGCAAGTCTAACTCCTCACCCGAGGTTAATGCTGCGCAGAGGAGATATCTGAAACTGTCCGAGAACCATGGATGAGAGCAAAATGAACATCGCGGGGCCCCCCGAGGGGGCTGTGTCACCAAAGAGCGAGAGAGGCGAGCCGGAATCACTGGCCAGAGTGGACGCAACTTCCGTCCACAGCTAAATTCACCACGCCCTAAAGCAGTTGAATAAAATTTATTTGCTAAAAATATCAAATACCTACACTTCCTGAAAACGCGAGGAGACATAACCATAGATTCCTTTGCTTTAATGGACCTTTTTCACACACTGACGGCACCAGGCGGTGACTGCACGAACTAAAAATTGAGGAAGTGACCTACCTGCGCTACCAATCGATAATGGGAGCTAGGCCACCAGTTTCTTCGCTCTCTGAGCAGCGGCGCGTGCCCAACACGACTCTAAAGACGGGGATCTGTGGCCTCCACCCAAACGTCATGTTTTAGAGCGCAGCTCTTAGGCGCCAGTTTCCGGCTTGACCGGCGTCGCCGTCGGCGTCGGCGTCGCCGTCGGCGTAACCGCGCGTTGCATGCAGCCTTAGGCAACTCAAGTGGCATGCAACTTGCATAGAATGCAACCAGAGTTGCACGTGAGTTAGGTTGCATGCAACTCAGGTTGAATGCAACCTAAGTTGCATGCAACCTGACTCAATTCAGGTTGCATGCAATTTGCATTGAATGCAACCTGATTTGCCCATGACCCCCTCTCCCCCCACCCCCGAGGTCATGTGACCGCCCGAGGTCACGTGACCGCCCCTGGTCACGTGACGCTTCAGGTCACGTGGCCCCCCCTGAGGACACTTGACCCCCGTGAGGGGACGAGGAGAACGAATGATGAGGAGGAGGTGAAGGAGAAGGAGGGGGTGGAGGAGGAGGATGAGGGGAAGAGAGGAGTGGGAGTAGCGGGCAGGATCACAAGGGAGGAGAAGGGAGAAGGGGTATACCCTCCCCTCAGTACCCTTCCCTCCTCCTCCTCAAGAGGTGCGCTCCAATTCGGCATTACAGGGAGTTGTAAACGGCTTTAACTTTTTCTTTCCGTTCACTTTTTTTTTTTGTGTAACACAATTATATATATGTTGCAATTACGTGTTCTACTCGCTGATCCACAGCCTCCTTCCGAATTTCCTCGATTTCTAGTGCCGACTTCCGCCGCTTTGCATCGAGTGCTCGCGCGTGCGCAGAACGCTTCTCGGAGAATGTCCATTGTCTCAGAAATCCCCCAAATAAGAGCAGACGTCATATGTTCCTCTATTAAAGTCCGACCAAACATTGCGACATGCCTCCTCGGCCTAATCGCCGTAAGACACTATAAATGTAAATCGAAAAACTGCCGCCTGAGACCTGGCAAGTCGGACACATTTCGAAAACCGGGAGCCGCCCTCACCCAAACATGCGAGCACGGGAAGTCAGCAAAAAAAAAAAAACGAAAAACAACTGACACCAAAGCGACGTATTTCGTGAAAGTGCTTTTAAATAGAAAAGAGGTAACGGGTTCGCTGATATCCGCAGCCAGTGTTTGATTCCTTGCGAAAGCGACGCGATATCTTTGGCGTTCATGTATGACAAGCTCCCTCATCCTTTAACGATTCGCGGCTACGGAAAAAGACAGAGGACGCTACAGGGCAGCGCAAGATTTATACTGACGGTCGATGAGGCAACAACGAACGTTAAAGTAAACATCGTTCCTGAGAGCTTCGAGGTAATTCCGCACTTCATTGACCATCAGTTCATGAAACAGTCGCACGTCACGATCATTAGTAGAGAAGACACCATCCGCATTTCGAAGGAGGGCAAGGAATCTAGAGAGGAATATGGAACCCTGCGAAGCATCTAAATCCCTGATCTTGCGCCGCGCCAAGTGATCCTCTGGGCGAAAGGGGCTGCGGTAACTCCTCCAAATTATCTGGGCTCCGTAACCTTCTACTCGAGCGATGAGTCAATAGGAGAAATCTTCGTTGGCCGACAGCACTGTAGAAGCTAAGATGAGGAGAACGGTATCATGAGTGGTGCTCTGGAGAAGAACTGCAACGAAGAATACTTCCTGCCAGTGGCGAACGTGGCAAATTTTGAGATCTCGTTTACAGAAGACGAACGAGTCGTTCGAGCCGAGTGGTGCAACAAGGAGTGTAAACCAGCAATGGAGAGTGTGCGCTGTGGCGAAAAAACAACACTACAACATGATTGAGGCACAGCACCTCAATATGAGCAAATATGTGTTGCTAACGCAATGATACAGACTCGCCGGTCTGCTCCATGAATGCCGTGAGTGCTTTGCCACATCTTTGCCTAAAATTGAGAGCACCAAAGTAGCCGAGATTAAAATTTAGCTCACGAATGACACGCCTGTAACGTATAGGCTTTATCGTCCTGCACACTTTGACACGTAGAGACATACCGAAGCACTATCGAGGAACTAAAGGAGGCAGGCGTTGTCTAAGATTAAAGCTCTGACGTCTCGAACCCTATCCAACTAAAGGCCAAAAATACACAGGAGAAGCGGCTATGTGTTGAATTCAAAGTTGTCATCAAAATTAGCAAGAGGGATAGATATCCGCTCCCTCTTATTGACAAGCTTGACAGGCTCCACGACAAACGATTGTTCACGAATCTTGTATAGTAGAGCAATACATGTATCGCAATACTGCAACTTGTTATTTTTCTTGGGAACTTTTAACTGTTACTCAATACATTTTGTGAAGTAACTGAAAAAATAACCTAAACACTTTTTTTAAGACATAAACTAAAATGTCTGCAAAGATAGAGATAGTTTTCGCGAAAAATGCATTCTATTTTGTGAACACTGCAAACGCGGGTTATATCATGTATGAAATTCGTTTTTACATAAGAAGCGAGTGACCGCCGGTAGGTACTGTCTGACCGGGACTACAGGCGATGTTCTACTGGACGACTTGCCGTTTTAAAGGGATCGTGAGCCTAACATCCACGGTCGAGTTCTTTGTTCTTGGTTCAAAAGAAGAAATACAAAAAAAAATCGAACCACACACATAGATGTTTTATGTGCTGTTTTCGTTCACTCCTTGTTCGATACTAACTGACATTTACACTTTATTCAATTCCAAAATGTTTAGCCTTCCTCTCCCCTTCTCTTATCGTAATGGATTCGTCTGTTCATTGGTATGTCCCTCTACTGTCAGCTGAGAAAGTAGAATAATAAATCTCTTAAGAAACAAAGGAAGGTAATGAATATAAAAAGTAGTCATTGTGTGTTGCCATCAATATCTTCATACTTAAGTAAAAACAACGAAAGTATTTTGAAAGTAACAAACTTACTATGACGAAGTCACTATCACTATAACGCGTTACTTTTATTTTTAAGTAACTGTAACAGTGACTTGCATACATTTTGACAAACTATCTGTCACTGTAACTAATTTATTTTTAAAACTAACTCATGGAAAATCTTCTTTATTAGCCACGACCTCGCATCTGGCTACTATCAGGTGCCACTTTCCAAGGGAAGCCGAGAAAAGACCAGATTCATCACCCCGGACGGACACTATGAATTCACCCGCATGCCTTTTGGCTTGGTAAATACACGGATCGTGTTCCAGCGCATGATCAAAACTCTGATCGCCTCCCTCAGAAACACGAAGGCCATGGCCTATATGGACGACCTGTTGATCCCCTCGCGTACATTTAAGGTGGAGCTGGCCTTTCTACGTGAGATTCTCGAGGTTCTGAGGACCACTGGTCTCGCGGTGCAACTAAATGCGTGTTGTTTCTATCTAGAGAAAATCACCTACTTTAATGTGGGATCTCGACTTCGAACATTAAACCCAAGAGCCTCAAGTTAAATGGCCTCTCCGATTTCCCAGTTCCGACGTACGTCCATAACCTCTGACGATTTTTCGGCTTGTGCAACAATTTGCGACGCTTTGTGGATGGATTCGCCACAACATCGAAGCCACTCACCACGCTCCTTCGTAACGGAAAGGATTGGCACTGGACGACCGATCAGGAGTCTGCACTCCGGAGGCTGCAGAGGTAACTAATGAGTGAGCCTACGTGGCACACCACATAAACAGTGCAAAAACGGAGGTGCACACAGACGTATGCAAGTTTGGCCCCCAAGGAGTACTTGTATGAAAGTTGATGAAACACATCAGCCACCGTACGACGCAAGATGAAAAGCGATATCACACTTATGAACTGAAAGCATTAGTAGTTGTGTGGACATTTGAGAAGTTTAGGCCGTACTTGTATATAACCTAGTTTGTTCCGGTCACGGATTGGAACTCCTTGCAAACCACGCTGTCGAAATAGTACCTATTGCAACGAATACGCATGTGGCATCTGCGGCTACTGGACTTGACGTTTGAAGTGGAACATCGACAGGGAGATAAGATGGCCCGCGTCAACGCTCTCATCAGGGCTCATATGTCGGAGCCTTAAGATATAGATGTCGCAATCGGCGCCAGTGTTTTTGCTACAGAGCTGTTCGACGACGACTTGCTTCCTAGGATGCATTCGTACGTGAGACAGCATCGTGCGTGCTGTCTGGAGTGCTTGTGTATCCAGGCTACGCCCGAAAAAAAGTCTCGCAAGCTAAAACAGCATCGAAAAAGCGGCCGTACTATTTGACACTCGCCAGGTTGACCATTTAGGTCGATTTGTCCGCAGCACAATCGGCAGCACGCACACTATTCTGGCAGTAAATGGCTTTACTAAGCTTGACTTCCTTCGAGCCTTGAAGAACACTTCGTCCGGGTACCCGAGGAATTTCGTCCAGGACCTCTTCGTCACTTTCGGAGCCCCGTCGAAGGTTGTTCACCAACCAGGGAATCGCATACATCAGTCGACAGTTTGTGCAGTACTGCAAGTCTGTCAACGTCATCCACGCGAACGATGTAACCTGCATGGCCCGAGCTATCAGGCAAGTCGAGAGATATAACAGAATGCTAATACGCGCCATTTGCAGCCTCTGAAAATGGAGCGATGGAAAGGATTGGGGCGAAACCCTAACTCAGGTCTGGTGGAGTATCAATAATTCGGTGAACCGAGTGAGCAAAAGGACGCCCTTCACTTTGCTTTTCAACTTTTTTTCCCGAAACGCGACTGGCGATGAAATCAACACCGCGCTTGCGCAGGAGTTCGAGGGTACTGTGTTCAAGCTCCGGGAAAAGGAAATAGAGGACATACCACAAGACCAAGAAAATGAGAAAGGTTATTACAAAAAGGAACAATGAGCTGCGGCTTACTACAAACCAGGAGATAGAGAGCTACTCGAGCGAGAGCCGGTGGCAACGGGAAAGTCACGGAAAATGCGTCCATAATGCAGGGGCACATGCATTGCTGTGGAGAAGCTATCCCCCGACAGGTTCAAAATCTCCCTAGAATTAACGCTCACAGCGCTTCTAGGAGAGACTAGCAGCTGTTGACAAGATGATTCGCTTCGCTCTCGGTGTCCAGGTCCGCGATAACGACCAGTCGCCTGGCTCCGAATGCGAGTATACGCAAAACGCTATTTAATATTCGGATGGTCGTTTTGAGGACATATTCTCACAAGATTCCAAACAGGGGCAGCAGAAAGGCCGAGTGTTAGGGATAAGGAGATTGAAGTCAGAATACAAGTCAAGGCGTCGTATGTGGCACCTGACACCAGCAGCTCCAACACCGAAGTTTGGATACGGTCCCTGACGAAACCCGAGCCGTTGGCGCAAGCCAGCCGCAAGAGTTTCGGAGCGATCACCCTCTTCCGTACAGGAGAGGGGGCACATATTCCATCGGACAACGCCCAGCGGCACGAAGCACCACTCCACAGCCTTTATATAATCCTTCTTTTAGCGTAACTCTCAAAGTTTTAATTAAACAAACATTTTAATCTAACCGCGTCGTCAATTCGCTTACCCCCGAACGCTAACAATATTTCAAACCGCTGAGGAGGTTAATATCTGAATGAAAAGGAAGCGTTCATACCGTAACTTTTTGATAGCCAATAAATTAAGCCACTTCACTGCGGTTCCAAGCCATTTGTTAGTTTCCAGCACAGCGTAACTTAGAACGGCGTGAAGAACACATTTTTTCTGCCGTAGTATTTTTTATATTTTATATGTTCCCGTGAAGCTGCAATTGTCGTCTTGAATTTGTATCTGTAGAAGGGTTACTCAATCAGGTCAAAGCGATGCTTCACGTGCAGAGAAATCATTTTAGACAAACATGAATTCAGTGAAAGTCGCGACTTGCGACGGGTGTTAAGTGTTTGGAGCTACGCTCTGATGAGCTCGAACTCTTCTAGGGCTCATTCCAGCGCACCTCCTAAAGGGCAGTTTCTCCAGAAACCGTAATATATTTAAACCGCACAATAAAGGTTTTTTTTTCGTCGATTATATTTATCATCCTTTGTTAATGCTAAAATTCCAAACTGTAAAAATTCGTACCTTCCTTCATATTTCAACATTGTTCAGTCCTTTTTCCAGAGCGCAACCGATCTCGGAGAGGGAAAAGCAGGACATCGATGACGACAGTCACATTGTCCACAGAGTGATAGAAGCTGCGGTTCAGACCAGCGTTCAAACATGATTGTCCACAGGTCGATTGATTGGACCGGAATTTTTCAAATAGTCTGTAGCATTTAAAGTAATAAGATCGTCAATCTACGACACGCGCCCCCTCTGAACATGGCCCGACCTTAGGCATCAATGCACGACTTTTTATGTCATCTTGCGGTTACACTACCAATACTCAAACACAAGCTCACATTGGCGACAATTTTAGTCGTTGTTCACAACGTGCAACACTGCCATCGCGATGCTGCTGCTATGTTGCAGTCACACGGAAATACAAAACCAGGTTGATAGTCGGCTGCCTCTCGGCATTAAGAAACTAGTGTTAAACACGTCAAAGCAACCGTGAACTTGAGCGTCTTTAGACTGCGAGACAGAATTACAGCCCTCCTTCGCTGCCACTGAAGCTCAATCAACTAGACAAAGTTTACAATAAAAAAGGGTGCGACGTATTCGAAGAGCAAAATCGAATGAATATGAAGAGGGATGGTGGAAGTTTTCTTCAGTCTGCCTAGAAAAAAAGAAAAATGTCCTGTTCCTCCCATCTTGTGTCTGCTTGGGGTACGCCAGTAAAACGGAAGAAAACACGCCGTTACTATCTTTTTACTCCTGTTTTCTTTAGAGGGCTGACCCTTCGTTGTTTGGACTCTCAGTGATTCTAGGAACAATCGTGCGTTGTTAAAATTACAAGCACTTGCCCTCTTTACTTATTCTGTTGTCACTGGCACTAACGAAATGCAGAGCATGACTTAAAATGTTCAACGACACTAATCCCTGAAGAAGAGGAAAAAGAGGGACAAAAGTGGTGCGCGACTGACGACATTCGTCTGGTCGTGATATCGAACCAGGTTCCTCTCAATTTATAGTGCTGCGCTCTACCAACTGAGATAACCAAGAGTTGGATGTAAGCTAAGAAAACAGATTTGAACAGCTGCCGGCACTCTAGCATTAACAAGTGAGAACGGCTGCATTTCCAGGTAGTGATATGAAAATAAAGGAAAGGATGCAAGGGGCGAACCGGACAAGAATAGCGATAATAATTTCTAGAGAAGGGGAACAAGCAGAACATAGAAAAAGCACAGATGTGCAAACACAGCTAGGTGACTGTTGCGCTAGTAAAAAACAAATCCGCCTTGTCTTGGTATCAAACCTGGGACCTCTCTATTGTTATCAGTTGATAGAGCGTTTGACTGGAAATGAAGAGGTCCCCGGTTTGACACCAGGACCAGGAGGATTTCTTTTTCTGTCGCGTACCAATCATCTAGCTATATTTGGAGATTTCTGTTGGACTGTTTTTCCCCTTGTTCCCCTTCTACAAGAATTATCATCGTCATTCTTCTTCACCACGCTTGCACATCTGCATTAATTGAATTGTCAACTTAAAATGTCCCCGTTTGTTGCTTCGTTCTTTCGCCATCATTTCAGCGAATACCAGAATCTTATTGGCAGCGATAGCAACCTGCTGGAAACTCGCCACGCGCTGCCTTTCTTAAGACGCCAGGTACTATTCACTACTTCGTACGTCGTGCTGTTCACATTTCAGGGAAGAGACAGAAATAGTCCAAGGCGTTGCTCAATACTGTAAGACGCCCATCAATAATTCAACACTATTAGCGTTCATGACCAATTCGAACATACAAACACGTATTACCTTAAAATATCGAGATTAATAATAATAATAGTAATAATAATAATAATATTATTATTAATATTATTATTATTATTATTATTGTTTTTTTTTGGAAGAGTTTGATGCTGCACTTCGGCAGTTTGCAACTTACGATCATTTATGCATATTAGGAGATTTTAACATTGATACCTTAACCCCGTCAAAGTCTCCAGTATGCACCTACCTCAACACTCTTTCTGCTAATGGGATTTCCAACTTGATAACCGCTCCCACACGAGAGGAGACTGTCATGGGCAGGTTGGTTGTTTCGTGCATAGACCACATTAATCTAAGAACTTGTTCCCAAAAAGTCCTATCAGCAGTTATTACACAGAAGCTAGCTGATCACTATTTTGTTGGAAGCCGTTGGTTCTGTGATAGTCCTACACCCCTGAATAGCGTAGCGGGTACAAAAATATCCGTCTTTGACTCCTCTAAGTTTGATGGCCTTGTTTCTTCCTTTGACTGGAATGACTTTCTCCAATCAGTTACATCCACTGATATTTACCAAAAGTTTGTGCAGGTTATAAAGACATTTGATGCTTCCTCCAGAAAAGAAATATACGTTAAAAGACGCCGGCCTGACCACTACTGGTTGAATGCAGATATACTGGCAGCAATAAGAGAAAAAAATAAACTTTGGGCTCGGCATAGGCGCGCTCCTAACAATGCAGAGCTTAAATCTAACTTCAAAACTCGTAGAAATATGCTTACAGCGATGATTCGTTCAGCTAAGCGAAGGTACTTTTGTAAAAAGGTCTCAAAATTTAGCTCAGACATGAGCAAAACGTGGCTTCTCGTCAACGAATTTCGTGGTCACTCCTCTCAAAATTCAATCGATAATGTATTAAACAGGTACTTTGGCTCTAATCTCTCAACGGTTGTAAGAGATTTTAACTGTTTTTTTGCGACCTTTGCAGGTACGACACGAGATTCTTTCATGACTTTCGAAAATGTTGTAACAGCCTCCGCGTTTCTTCCGCCTATGATAGAATCAGATCTCTATTCTTTGTTAGTCAGTTTCAAACCGTCAAAATCACCAGGCATCGACGGCATTCGAGTTAATGACCTTCGTAGAAATTATGAGGTTATTAAGCATGTACTTCTTCATATGTTGAACGGCTTTATTACGAGTTGCATTATTCCAGACGAACTAAAGACCGGTATAGTACGGCCCTTGTTCAAAGGTGGCGAAGGAAGTAAGATGGAAAAGTACCGCCCAATTTCTGTTTGGCCAATTATTGCACAACTTCTTGAAAAACATATATTCCATACTATGACATCATTTCTAGATGTACACAATGTCATTTCACCGAGTCAGTTTGGTTTTGGTCAAGGAAAGGGAACACAGCCATTGCTTGAAGATTTTGCCGATTTATTATTTTCTGGTTTTGAAAAAACATCTTGTTTGCTGTGTTCTCTTTTTAGATATATCTAAAGCTTTTGATACCGTTAGCCATTCAATCCTTCTGAAGAAGCTTTACAGCTATAGATTTCGTGGTCCGTTTTTTTCTTTTCTTTCAAACTACCTTTCAGATCGCTCACAACTTGTAATTGCAGCTGGGGCACGGAGCCCGCGATCAACATTAAGGGCAGGCGTACCCCAAGGCTCAAACCTATCTCCACTCCTATTTGATTTGTTTGTTAATGACATTTCTAATTTTCTTTCCCAAGCCAAACTTTATCAATATGCAGATGATACTGTAATTGTTGCCCGACATATTAACTTCGAAGATGCTGCCCGCTCACTGCAATGCGCTGCAACAGTAGTCATGAATTGGTTTCAACGCAATCTTTTGGACGTTAACGTAAACAAGACTAAGCTAATTTGTTTTCATAATCCTCTTAAATATGTGTGTCTTGATTTCACTTTCCTTCTACATAACTCAAACTGTGTATCTTGCAAGTGTGTTCCTTTAGTTTGTGTTGAATCTGTAAAGTACTTAGGAAATTTATTTGACTGCGGTTTAACTTGGAATGCTCAACTCACGTCCCTCTGTAAATAATTGAGAAGTACTTGTTGTGTGCTATATAATACAAAATCACGTATGCCTCTCTCAGTTCGCAGACTAGTCACCCATGCTCTTGTATATATTGTGTTACGGTATGGCGTTACGGTGTTTGGAAACTGTTCCGGCTTCTGGCATGAGAAAATTGACTGCATTTAAAAAAAAAAATATTTTGAAAAGTGTTTCTTATGGCATGCAACTTCCCGATGGTACTGATCTCTTTCAACATTTACAATTTCCCTCTCTCAGAACAATTTTTATTCAAACTGTTGTCTTGCGTTACTTTTGGACAGATCAATTCAAAAGAAAAAACGTTGCTCTTTGTTCGCTTCGTTTTCAAGAGACTTTCGAGATACCTTTTGCCCGAACAAGATATGGACGGTATACACGCGAATTTTACGTGGCTGAACTCTTTAATAATCTGCCTTCTAAAATTCTACAAGCGAATTCACTGCGTCAACTGAAGAGAATGCTGAGACTCAACCTACTGGGATGAGATGTCGCCTCGCGTGTACCTATTTGTTAGTTTGTGTGTGTATGTGCATAATTCCTGATCCAGTTTTGTATATTCTAAACTTTTTCAGTTTGCTCTACTGATGTGTGTGTGTGACGAACATTACATTGCTTCGTTCACGGACATATTATTTTTTTTCTGTAGTTTTTTGGGCGGCATCACACAAGCCATTTTTTGGCTTTGATTGCACCCGCACTCTTGTATGCTTTCATGAATGAGTCCTGAATACAAGTTTATTATTATTATTATTATTAATAGTATTATTATTATTAAGGTATCAGCCGCAGCAGTGGCTTCCGCTTCCACTGCTGACACGGGCTGATATTGTGCTTGGGTAGCTTGTTTACAGATGGAAACGTCGTATCTGCTGCGTGCAGTGGACGGCTTCCAAAAATAAATACACTAATGTGTCTTATCCCATTTCAGTTACCATTTAAGCAAGTGCTTGGGTGTCTGAGAGTTTGAACAAAAATTAATGTCGCTCCTGAGAGAAAGCGGAAGTGTCCCTGTTGTAAAACAATTAATGCGACACACATTTCCATAAAAACAAAAATATGAACCCAAGCAATGTTCATAAAAAAACACAACAAAAAATACCAAAAGTTATCTGCTATAATGATTCTTCATGCAAAACATGACTGACTAATGGAAATAGATACAACTGTCGATTGCATTGAACAATTAGTTGAACTGATGTCCGATAACAACGACAAGCTACCATCTTAAAATCAACAGCAGCGTAAAAAGCAGTAAAACACTTATCGAGTAAGTTTAATTAGAAAAAATACAGTAAAATGAAACCGATCAGGAGTGAAATAAAAAAAATTGGGATTAGTACAACTGATGTAAAAATATTAGGAATGACTAAGGATTAAAACTTGCTCAGTATGCTAAAAAACCTAGCAGACCAACTCGAAATGCAGAAGATGGTGGTGCATAATATTGAAGCAGTTCAGCGATGTCATCATAGATGCAAGAATTGTGGTTTACGTGGTACGCTTTATCTGCCTTTTAAACGAAAACATTTGGGGCCAGAAAGATTTGCAACTAAGCCAACTGATATCCGAAGTAGCATGTACGAGAACATGTCACGCAAAAACCAGTAGCTTCACTGGCACATAACTTCCAAGGCTGCAGATTAGGAATATCGATTTGAATAGCATAAGGAAGGCAAAATGTTCGAGCGCGTAACAGCGGTTAATCGTCCTTTCAAAATTAATAACGATGGTGATCTTGAACTTATACGACAAGGCAAAAAGCAAACCCTTTTTTACACCTTACATTGTAACCCTGAGACGTAGGAGGAAAATAAACGGACAAAACAACGCAGTTTGTGGATGTCATTAACCTGCTCACTTGCGTTTTTTATCTTCCATTATTTTGTTACGCTTTTTTGTCTGTGTAATGAAGACTACTTTCTCATTGAAATCATCCCTCCAACCCAAACCGTTTATCTTTTCTTTCAGTAAGCGTAAGAAGATGACGTGTGTTTTTACACACTAATGACCGCTTTATGGCGTAACGGTTTGAAAGTATTCAATTTTTTTTAATACTTTGAACTTTACTTCTTTTCTACTGATATTTTCAGAAGCGTAGTATAGTTCCGATTCACGGGATAAGGTTTTGTCTAATTACTATAGTATTTCTAGAACAAAATGTAAAGGAAGCATGTGGCTTTTCAATGCTTGTGCTTAATCACTTGACTGCTGTGTTAGATGTATATGTAACGAAATTACCCAATAAAAAATCCGTCGATATTTTGTCGCTGCAATGTGGCAACTATGCGCTTGAATTGAAATACAGACCTTCATCGAGACACATAAATTTTCTTCGTTTTGTGATTTCAAGTCTTATTCAGTCATGTTATTTGCAATATTTATATCGTCCTTTTGGTTAGGGGCTCTATTATTGATTTGTTGAAAACGGCATGCATGCGCTATGGGCACCCTGGCGGCTCCACAGCCCAGTTGCCCGACTGCGAGGCAAAGGTGCCGAACTTTTCCCGCGTGGCGGCGACGTCACGCCAGCCACTCGCACATCGCGTGCGCCGCCTTGATAAGGCAGATCAGGGGCGGCGCATGGGGAGTCGCTGCCTGGACTCAGGCGCCGCTGGTAACCATGTTAATCGTCTCGTTCATGTCCAATTAAATGTAGTTTCTTGTTGTTGAAACCGTTGGCTTCGTGTTATTTCTCCGGGTCGGGTATGCAGCAAGGCAAACCGACCACAGCGCTAAAGGCTGCTTTTCGTGGTTCAATCAAAGGGTTTTAGATGTTTCATTAAAGAAGCAATAAGAATAACGGACAACTTTTCAGATTTATTCTATTGCTTCAATACAATATGCTGTCAGAAAAAAAAACATCCATGCCTCAGGTTTAAATATTTGGTATATCGGTGACAATTTCACTATCTTTTGTACATAATGGTACACACTCACCAACTTTCTGACAGAACTGTGAAGGCTTTTGTACACGAGCCATTACACTGCAGAGACTGCGATATTTCATAAAATTTTTCTAAGCCACAGATTGGGGTATCTATCGTTTAGGCTAGCAATACACCTGACCCAGTATACAAGGCATTTTGAAGATGTTCAACCAAAGTTATAATAAGCACTTTATATATGTATATCGAACATAATAATGACTGAAAGAAAATCATTAGAATATTTATTTGTTAAAAAAGGTTAAAATTAAGAATTGCTAGCACCTCAAATTTGCGAAATCTAAACGTATTGGGAACCTGGAAACTTTTACCATGTGCCGGAATACTAAACGCGTTGAGTAAAGAGCTGCACCAGAAGACCTCATCAATATATTTCGCAACATTTAAAAATAATACACCAAACTGCGGAAAACTATCAACCGTGTAATAAAACCCTACCAACATAAAGAGATGTTAACATAAATCGATCACTGAACAGAAGCTATCTGGCACAACGCGCGCAACCACGTTTAATGACTGCCTGATCAACATTTCGGATAGTATTCCTAATTTAATACGCAGACAGGACCCTTTTGGGCAAATAGTGAACATATGAAGTGATACCTTCGCAGTCCTACAAATGGAAGTCATGTAACATTAGCGTTGCGAAGCAGAAATAACAGCAAAAGAGAAGATATTAGTGCCCTGAATATTCGACCACTTAAATTTGCTATTGATTTGCAAGCTTCAACTTTGACGTTTATATTCATAATAGCGATGCCTTCAGGAGTATTTCTTTGACCTATGTAAATCTCGCAGTTTGTGGAATATTTATTTGGGATAATAACTACTTTCTTGGTAAACATAGACCAATATCAATAATATATCAACTTTCTCTAAGGTTATTAAAATTATGCAGTAAATTGGGGGGGGGGATTCATTGCACACTTGGATCGATTTTATAATAATAGATTTCCAGGACTGCTTAAGGAAAAAGGGTGCATAGAGTTTGGTCTGTTGACTGAAAAAAAGAAATTAATAGCATTATAAAAATATTTGATAATAGCAATATACAGCAATTTTTTCAGTTATTTTACTTTAACGATCGCAGTATTTTTAATGAAAAATTCCAAGCTATGGTATGCATGGTTATTCACGAAGTTTATTTGAATCATGCCTTGCTCAGCACTAAAACCTTATTAACATTAGTAATTTATCACAAACTATACAATTACTGGCATCAGGAGTTCAGGAGTGGTTTAGAAATTAGTACTAGGTGCACTACTATTTCTTTTTTTACCGATTATATATAAGACTCTATTCCAGACTGTGAAGCCGGGGCCAATGGCACTACCGTATTCATAACGGGTAATGAATGCATGTAAAGAAATCAAGAGTAGAGCAAGTCGTATACTCTAAAAACTGCATTTGTGATTTAAAAGAAGCATGTTATCAATCATTGTAGGCAAAACTAAATAAGGATGTCATTTCACGCAAAAAATGTGTGTGTTATTTTTAGCCTTAACCTTCCAGACTTTAAATGCCACTTTTTGCAGACAACGTACCCTGCAATTATCATATAAATAAATTCACCAAAAGCAAGAAAAGCAGTAGGAACACAATCTAGAGGCCTATTGATATTTATTCTGTTTGTTAAATTGACACTTTCTCACGGCCCTGTGCAATCATACATTGTATAGTGTCATCTCGTATGCGGCAGCGCTACCCAACAAAACATAAACACATTTCCGATTCCTGCCGAAAAAAAATATTAATAGGAGCAAACGTGCCGCATCTTCACCACATTAATGAACATTTACGCGATTCAAGATTATTCGGTTAACAGACCTACGTCCTACTGTGTGTTGGTCTTTTATAAAGCACCGATAAGAGTTGACCGTAGCTACTTCTTAGATAAGTTTAACGAACTTAAAAATACTAATGCCTATCACACACATCGAGGTGAATGATGTGATCTAGCCATCACTCGAACAAAATGGCATTCGTGAAATCAATATCAATATTAATGATATTGATACGTGAAATCAATATTAATATTATTGATATTGATTTCACGAATGCGATTTTGTGCGAGCGATGGCGATTTTGCAATTTTGTGCGAGCGACCATGCGATTTTATGCGAGCGACCATCAATGTTAAACCACTGCGGAGAGCAAGTCGTCTGCTAATAGTGCAGGGGTGGCGGTTATGTAAGAACGACGCCGAGCTCTTATTGGCTTACTGAATAAAATAGTGGCTAGACCTCAATGCATCTACCATTGAGGTCTGCCCACTATTTCTTTTCAATCAGCCAATAAGAGCTCTGCGTCGTTCTGATGTCACCGCAACTCCTGAGCAAAAAGCCGACGACTTCCTCTCCGCATTAAATCATGGGCAATATTTTATGATAATTAGTAATTAAATGAAAGAAAGAAACGTATTTTTTTCTACACCATGAATAACACTCATTTAAAAATGATTGCTTGCGAAGTTTTATTTTGTGACTTGATGTACGTTATAAGATTCTTTCAGACTCATGAGTCTTTGTCCCATATGTTTCACTACGTCTGTGAACATGTAGTTGTAATATTATACTCTTTCGCAGCCAGTGACCAAACTATCTTCACGGAGTTGGGGCCTCGCCGAACTATACTCGCTGCAGATTATTGAACAATCTTCTCTCTTTCTTGAAGAAACATTTCGAAAAATTTACTTAAATAAAAGTTATGACATAAAATTATTACAGATGTATTTTTAGATACTAAGAAAGTGAAACAAACACACAACTTGCGCGAGGCTTTTTTTCTTGCTCTGCGTTCGTGTTAGAAGTCATGTTGTCCACTGCGAAAAAGACAAAAGGGGGTAATTAACTTACTAATTACCTTAACACTCAATTACACAGTTTATAGTTTTTTGGGCAGTCTCTAATTCTTATGAATACTTCACTCTTGGCCTAAATACGGCATCATTAGCCTAAAAAATCATGCCGCGAAAAGCTTGATTTGAAAAATTTGTAGGGGGCGCTACAAGGCTAGACGTTTCGCCCTTGTACACACAATAAATCCTAAACGAAGTGGACAAAGCGCGCCAGTGATGGGCATTTCTCACCCTCCTTCTGCTCCGCAATCGAAGCCGCTTCCGATACCGCAGTTCTTTGCTTGCTTGGTTTCTTTTAAATCAATGCTGCGGGTAAAGTTACATTTCTCTAAATTTTAGGTCGCTTTTCTTTCCATGTCCTTGCTCGTTACCTGTTTCACATGGACCTTTTTCGAAAACAGTTTCTAAATTTTGAAATTTATAAAAATAATTTACCAAATGTCGGTACCTAGGTCCTTCCGGTAAGACTACATTCGGAAGGAGACTCGGCATTTGGCGAGGTGTAGCTTATTGTGGTAATGATAGAAACTTTTTTTTCTTTCCCTAGAAGCCGCCGTCTTTATTTAAATGTGCTGGAAGAAGATTCTTTGTAGCACGTGCGTAGCAGCCCTATTGAAAAAACCAGCTTAAGCTGGTCCCAGCATCAAGCTGGGTTATTGCCCCAGCATGTCCAACTTGGGCATGCTGGTCATGGTGGTTGATCTGGTCATACTGGTCATGGTTGTTGATCTGGTCGCAGCTTCAAGCTGGGTTATTGCCCCAGCATGCCCAGTTTGGCATGATGGTCAATGTGGTTAAACGGGTCCCAATTTCAAGCTGGGTTATTGCCCCAGCATGCCCAGTTTGGGATGCTGGTCAATGTGGTTAAACTGGTCATGCTGGTGGACTTCCGAACTAGTTTAACCTGTCTAAATTAATACACAGGATAAACAAGCCAAGCTCTTCGGAAAAGCCGACTCGGCATCCAATTTATTATTTTCGTACTTTCGGCCGCCTCACATGAGCTTAGATGCTACATATCCTTGGCGCTGAAACAGTATTAACCGACGCACAGACAGTGGTTCTCCGTGGAAAGCACACAATGTTAATAAAACCAGATTGCTTATCTTTCAACACGAAAAATATCTGACACATGCCAAAAGCAGACAATAGAAAAAGCGAAAACCACACGGATGAGAGAAGCGAACCTAGGTCCCACCAGTGATGGGGGTGAAGCGGTTTTTTGCGTGGTCAGCAGAATCGAGGAAATCCGTGTAGCTTGGATGGCATTGGCGATACTCCTCGGCACCACCGTCATTCACGAGCACACACACGTTCGAAGTCACGAATCGACGCCTCAGTCAGGACGTCCGACATCTTCCCGCACTGAACGGACAGCCGCTCGCTGTCTCCTCAAAACCCGCTTCGCTTGCACCGTCGTTCAAGTAGTCTCCAAACAACGCGCACACAGCCATCCCTTCGACAGTTTGCCTAAGATAGCCAAACGCGTCTCAAATTTTCCGTTTTTACCACTCTCTTTCTCTCTCTCTCTCTCTTTTCTCGGACACAAAGGTAGCTTACATCGCGCCTGACGCGCCCGGTCGTCTACCAAAAACGAGAGGACAAAGAACAGGACATGGCCTTGTTCCCGCCTAAGCCCACCTTGGCGCGCGCGCTCCCAACAATGTCAGTTCGGCTATCTCTAGCCGACCTTGGCGTGGGCGCTCCCAGCAAGACCAGCTTGACCACCACGATTATTAGTTCCACCAGATCTAACAGCTTGTCTCCCAGCATGACCAGCTTGTCTCCCAGCTTGACCACATTGGCTCCATGGAGAACCAGTTTGACCAGTTAGGACCAGTCTGGCTTCCAGCTACACCAGATTGAATTTAAAACCATATTCTAGTTAGACCATGGTGGTTTTCACTTAAACCAGACTGACCAACTTGAATTCTGCTTGCCCAGCTTAAACCAGCTTGATTGTCAGTTAAACCAGTTTGACAAACACATTGACCAGATTGAACACCTTAGTTACCAGCTTGGCCAGTTTGATTTTCATGATGGTTTTTCGAATAGGGAACTTACTTGGTCTCATTGAGAAATTTAATTGAACGAAACAATACTTGAATGACTTATTGTACGTTGTGCCACAACACCGAGGGCGACTATCGGATCCCTGTCTTTTGAGTATCCTGAGCGTGACCCCTCAAAATATTGTACCGCGTGTTATTCACAAAACAAAAAAATAAACTGCACACTGCCGAGCGCTCGGTGTTCACCTAAATATAAATATGGCGCTCTGCATCAAAAAACATAGTTGGAGAACGAACCGATAGATTATTCTAAGTTCTAAGTCGTTTTTGAAAACTTTCAATGAGAAATTCTGGTCCTTTACTGAGAGCACCGATCATAATCTCTGCTTATATGTTTTTAGGCGCCTTCGGCCGCAATTTTCCCATGTAAAATGTGAGACAGTCGCTGAAAAGTTTAGAGACAGATGATTTTTTTTAAACTTCTTTCACTGAACCAGACAGCTAGTGTTATATCTGGGTTGAAGTAGAGCTTTCGGCCACGTGATGTATGTATTTTTTTGTGTTGGTTTTTTGCGGGCAAAGAAAAAATTGATGTGTTTTTTTTACTACTCTTTGTTATTATACCCTTGAGTTATTCATTTAACTTAACAATATATGTGAAAACTACGTTTTATACGTAAAAACACTAAATGCGCGAGTAAGTGGAAAAGAAGGTACAATATTATCGTTTTGTGCCATACAGCAACCCTATTCGCTCCAAACTATTTGTGAATTGAAATAATTTTTACAGTAGCTCTAATGTACCGCAAACGGATTTTCAGCAACCCACCTCGTGTGCATTCCGAACCCCCTGTGCTATACAGACAACTATAGTGGTATTCTAACCTCCCTGGCAATTTTTTCCAGATGTACCACCTTACAGAATGCGTCCACACCGCATTTGAGGATGTTGGCTTGGTAAGCGTTTCCCATTCTTCAAATCATTTTATATAAAATGATCTATTTTTTCACTATCATGTCAAAGAGAAGAAAAAATCAAATATTTTCAGATTTGAGTGGGCTCCGGACGCAGAGCCGCCATCTGTGACTCCTTGGTCACAACGCAAAGCAGTTCTTCAAAGATTAGGTTCTAGAGCTAAGACGCGATGAGTTTGCCATTTGAAATGTGTAGGTCTCTAGAAAAACATAAAATATTTCTTAGGTGCACTCACTTAAACCTTATTTTATCACAGGACGGGGCAAACTAGTAACGTTCAGCAAGGAGCCAGTTATTGATTATTTTTATACGGTCTTTCAGATTAATAGGAGTATTGATGTAACTAAACGGCAAAGAAGAAAAGATAGCACCGCCCTGCAGCTTCATTTCGTAGGGCGCTACCAAGAACCCGCACCCAATAAAAAAAAAACGCGCTTTTCCTAAAAAATATGTGGAGCTTGCCAGAACTTGCGCATGCATGAAGGTGATCGTGTCGCTCGGGTTTCTCTATGTTTTCTCACATGATATGACCGGTGGGAGCCACTGGTCTACACGAGCAAGGCGTTCAGCTGCCACAAGTGTTCCGTCATAGAGGAGAGATACGCTGCGTCAGTCTTTGGCTGGTACTTGGGTTCAATCAGGGAGGAACAGAGCACTGCGCCACCGTTTGGTTGGCACTTGTATTCAATCAGTGAGGTGAAAATAACAGGAGTGTCCGGCCGTCACGCGTGTTCACTAAATAACCAGAGGAGCATCGCGTCAGCATACGACTGGTACTTGCCTTCATTAAATGAAACTACTAGCTTTGTGGCAGCGTTCTTCTATCACTAGCGTTCAATCAGAGAGCAGATATGCGCTGCCCAAGCGTTTCGCTCTCACTCGTGCTCAATCTGTGAAGACACGATCGCTGCGTCAGTATTAGGCTGGCACTCGTATTCAGTAAGCGACTAGACCAAAGCTGCGTCAATGTTCGAACATCACTAATCTTTAATCAGTGAAGGCAAGCGCTAGACCATCGTTTGACATTCACTCGTGTTCAATCAGTCAGGAGAAGGGCGCTCCTTCAGCGTTCAACTGAACATCATGTTCAATCATTGATGATACGCGTGCTACATCAGCCTTCGGCTTGCCCTTGGCTGCAATCCGCGAGGAGTCAAGCGCAGCGATAGCGTTCGGCCAAAACACGTGTTCAATCTGTGAGGTGACAGGTGATGCGTCGGCGTTCTTCAGGTACGCGCGCACACTCATTGAAGATCGAAACACTGCGTGTTTTTTCGTCCTTAAGCGTGTTCAATCAGTGAGGATCAAGTGCTGCTTTAGCCTACAGCAGGCAGTCGTGTTTCACCAGTGACGAGACAAGCACTACCTGAGTTTCAGACTTTGGCACGTAATCGTGTTTAGTTTGTAAAGCTTGATAATGTGGATGATTGGGCTAGTTGGGAATTCATGCTTGGATGGAACTGCGCGGATGAACAGTCACACTCACAGGCCCACAAGACGAACACAGACTCGCAGCGCTGACTAACAACTCAATCCTGTATTTCTTCTTCCTCAAATCTTCAACTTCTTCGTCTTCGCCGTTAATGAGAACTTCAGCAGACCTGAGTAACTGCACTGTCGTTGCCAGAAGTGGTAATCAGCTGACAAGAGAGATCATCGAAGCTTAAGAAATAGCCAGGTTGGACAAACAATGTGTTAGTGTATCATCCTTAGCTTTATCAAAGAAAGGATTGGATTATCTAAAGATAATATCAAAGCACCATTAATGATAAGGAATGTTTAGTTTAATTTTTAATTTTTTTACTTTTAATAACAAATTTAAATAATTAAATTTTAGTCGTAGTTCGTAGTTCCGTCTATAAAGGATGTCATTACGAAAAGTGAATAGTGGGGCGCGTCGTTTAGGGCGTTGAGTGCAAGACGGTGGTTGGCCTCGCAAATAATTAATCAGCCTACGCAGGTAATCATAAGAGAGTTGAGCTTAAGTCACATCTATGTTGTCCAGCGTTGCTGTGCTATCTGGCTCTTGTGTGTAAGAAGACAATGGTGCGTCGTTAGGAAGCGGCAACGGATATGAGCTGTCCCCGTAGAGGTAACGCTTCCCTGATTTGTACGCGACCGTGGAGAAGTAGTGTTGGAGCCTTAATGATCATATTCCAAGACGTCGCGAGGGTGTATTCAAATAACCAACCAACAAAGAGCGTCGTTGTCAGTTAGAGTACGAAATGGGGATCCATGAATTTAAGGGCGAAACATGAATGCAACCGTGATGACGGCTTAGCATTTTTTCTTGATTTGCGTTCTGCTTTGGTAAGGGGTTGACTGGCGTATGCAATGACACTTTGCTGGGCGTTGCGAGCTTCGGCGAGAACAGCGCCTATTCCATGGCCACTGACGTCAATTCTGTTTTAGGTGCCGTGATTTTCGGCGAATTGGCCAAAAAGGGGAGCCGAGGCTAAGGCCGTCTTAAGGCATTCTGTGAAGATTTGTTGGTTTGGACTCCATGTGAAAGTTATGCCGCGCCATGGCCGGTGATTGAGAGGCTTAACAATATCTGAAAATCCCAAAATAATTTTTCGAAATTAAGTGCATTAACCTAAGAACGTTGTAAGTGCCTGATGTTTTCTTGGGCAAGATATTGCGACACCGCCTGCAGTTTGTGTGGGTTCGGTCGCATACCGTTTGCGGTGACCAAGTGGCCGAGGATTTTGATTTTCTGGGCAGCAAAAAAGTATTTCCTAGAGTTTAATAGCAGACCAACGTCCACATGTACTCAAGGAATTCATCAAGACAAGATCAGTGTTCTCCTAAGTTAGAAAACAAGCAATCAATATCGCAGGGGTAACAAAGGCACGTTTTGCAGCGAAATTCACCGAGAGGAGCATCCATTATGCGATTAGTGTCACAGGCGCGTTTTAGAGAACGAACTGCAAGTCGTTGAGGTTTTAAAGGAGTTATAAACACTGTTTTTGGGCATGTCAGTGGACGCAATAGCAACTTGTCAATAGCCGCTTGGGAGGCCCATGAATGAAAAGTAGAACGACCATTGTAGCGTGTCGAGCATATAATCATTTCGTGCAGTGAGTAGACGTCTTTTTGTGTTACTTTGTTGTGGCGGCCATTGTCCACAAAGAAGTGCCACGTAGCGTTTTTCATCTTGATGGCAACACCGCTCAGAACTAGGGACTAGGCGAATGCTGGATCACTTTTTTTTGAGCACGTCGGTTTTGTGATATTAAATCACTTTACGCTCTGGAGCAGATAGTCGGTATGGTCTGCTTCGGAGAGGAGGGGAGTCGCCCGTATCAACATCATGCTTTACTAGCGTCATACGGGTTAACACATGGCATCCAAAATTGAAAAGAGCTCTGTATGAAGCTAGATGGAAGCGAATTAGGTGACTCTCCGCTTCGACGAGGGTCGAAGCCATCATCTTTATACTGTATCCCTGGAAATATTTTAAGTCGATAGTTTAGTTTTGTGGGTGGCGTGTGCAAGTGCAGCAAAGCCGTCTCTAATATCCACCTGATTCGCGGCGTTCCGGCTACCTGGGGGAAGGATCTGGGGTTGCATCTAATTATTCGTTGTCCAGATGTGACATTTGTATTTTCTTAATGCAGCGAGAGTATAAGGAATGCCAATTCCTTTTTCTAGAAACAAGTAGATATAGCTTCTATGAGGCAAAACTAACCCTAACTAAAAAAAAATTTAACTTTTAGTTTAATTTTAATTTTTTTCAAATTATTTTTTAGTTGTCTTTTATTTGTTTATTAGTTATTCATTATTGTTTAATGGCTATTTGGTTTCTGGTGTGAAAAAATTTAAAATGCTCTCATTAATAGCGAAGGAGAAGAAGTTCAATATTTGAGGAAGAAGAAATACAGGACTGAGCTGTTAGTCAACGCTGCGAGTCTGTTTTCTTCTTTTGTGCGTGTGAGTGTGACTGTTCATCCGCGCTTTTCCAGCCAAGCAACTTTTGAAGAAATGGGCCCTGCATGAGTGCTTGGCGGTCGCGAGTGTTGAATCAGTTCTAAACATGTTCTAAATTGAGGAGACAAGTGCTGCTTCAGCCTTCAGCAGACACTCGTGTTCAATCAGTGAGGAGACAAGCACTGCCTGAGTTGTTTTGCTTTCATGCGTGTTCTAAACTGAGGAGACAACCGCTGCTTCAGCCTTGAGAAGACACTCGTGTTCAGTCAGTCAAAAGCCAAGCACTGCCTGAGTTTTTTGCTTTCACGCGTGTTCTAAATTGAGGAGATAAGCGCTGCGTCAGCCTTCAGCTGACACTCGTGTTTAGTCAGTGAGAAGACAAGCACTGCATGAGTAGTTTTGCTTTCACGTGTGTTCCAAAATGAGGAGATAAGCGCTGCTCCAGCCTTCAGCAGACACTCGTGTTTAGTCAGTGACGAGAAAAAGCACTGCCTGAGCTGTTTTTCTTTCACGTGTGTTCTAAATTCAGGAGACAAGCGCTGCTTCAGCCTTCAGCAGACACTCGTGTTCAATCAGTGAGGAGACAAGCACTGCCTGTGTTTTTTACTTTCACGCGTGTTCTAAATTGAGGAGACAAGCACTGCTTCAGCCTTCAGCAGACACTCGCGTTCAGTCAGTGAGGAGAGAAGCACTGCATGAGTTGTTTTGCATTCACGCGTGTTCTAAATTGAGGAGACAAGCGCTGCTTCAGACTTCAGCAGGCACTTTTTTAATCAGTGAGAAGACAAGCACTGCCGGAGCTTTTTCTTTCACACGTGTTCTAAATTGAGGAGACAAGTGCTGCCTCAGCCTTCAGCAGACACTCGTGTTCAGTCAATGAGGAGAGAAGCACAGCCTCGGTTTTTTGCTTTCACGCGTGTTCTAAATTTAGGAGACAATCGCTGCTTCAGTTCAGCCTTCAGCAGACACTCGTGTTCAATCAGTGAGGAGACAAAGCACTGCCTGAGTATTTTACTTTCACGCGCGTTCTAAATTGAGGAGTGATGCGCTGCTTTAGCCTTCAGCAGACACTCGTGTTCAGTTAGTGAGGAGATAAGCACTGCCTGGGTTTTTTGCTTTCACTCGTGTTCTAAATTGAGGAGACAATCGCTGCTTCAGCCTTGAGCAGACACTCGTGTTCAATCAGTGAGGAGACAAGCACAGCCTGAGTTTTTGCTTTCGCGCGTGTTCTAAATTGAGGAGACAATTGCTGCTTCAGCCTTCAGAAGACACTCGTGTTCAGTCAGCCAAGAGACAAGCACTGCCTGAGTTTTTTGCTTTTACGCGTGGTCTAAATTGAGGAGATAAGTGCTGCTTCAGCCTTCAGCAGGCACTTGTGTTCAATCAGTGAGAAGACAAGCACTGCCTGAGTTTTTTGCTTTCAGGCGTGCTTTAAATTGAGGAGACAATCGCTGCTTCAGCCTTCAGCAGGCACTTGTATCACTTGTGTTCAATCAGTGAAAAGACAAGCACTGCATGAGTTTTTTGCTTTCACACGTTTTTTAAATTGAGGAGACAAGTGATGCTTCCGCCTTCAGCAGACACTCGTGTTCAATCAGTGAGGAGAAGAAGCACTGCCTGAGTTTTTTGCTTTCACGAGTGTTCTAAATTGAGGAGAAAAGCGCTGCTTCAGCCTTCAGCAGACACTCGTGTTCAGTCAGTGAGGAGACAAGCACTGCCAGGGTTTTTTGCTTTCACGCGTGCTTTAAATTGAGGAGACAATCGCTGCTTCAGCCTTGAGCAGACACTCCTGTTCAATCAGTGAGGAGACAAAGCACTGCCTGAGTTTTTTGCTTTCACGCGTGTTCTAAATTGAGGAGGCAAGTGCTGCTTCAGCCTTCAGCATACACTCGTGTTCAGTCAGTGAGGAGACCAGCACTGCCTGAGGTTTTTGCTTGCACGCGTGTTCTAAATTAAGAATACAAGCGCTCCTTCAGCCGTCAGCAGTCCCTTGTGTTCAATCAGTGACAAGGCATGCATTGCCTGAGTTTTTTTGCTTTCACGCGTATCCTAAATTGAGGAGACAAGCACTGCTTCAGCCTTTAGCAGACACCCGTGCTCAATCAGTTAGGAGACAAGCACTGCTTGAGTTTTTTGCTTTCACGTGTGTTCTAAATTGAGGAGACAAGCGCTGTTTCAGCCTTCAGATGACACTCATGTTCAATCAGTCAGGAGTCAGCACTGCCTGAGTGTTTAATTGAGGGATAAGCACTTTCACCTTGAGCATTAGTTAGTTATTTTTTTTTTTTTTTAATTGTCAGTCCAGAGACAAGCACTGCCTGAGCTTGCTTTTACACATTTTTTTAATGAGGGAACAAGACTGCTTCAGCCTTCAGCAGAACATCGTGTTCAATCAGTGAGGAGACAAGCACTGCCCGAGATTTTTACTTTCACGTCTTCTCAAAATTCAGGAGACAAGCGCTGCTTCAGCCTTCAGAAGACACTCGTGTTCAGTCAGTAAGGAACAAGCACTGCCTGAGTTTTTTTGCTTTCACGCGTGTTCTAAATTGAGGAGATAAGTGCTGCTTCAGCCTTTAGAAGACACTTGTGTTCAGTCACTGAGGAGACAAGCACTGCCTGAGTTTTTTGTTTGCACGCGTGTTATAAATTGTGAGGACAAGCGCTGCTTCAGCCTTCAGCAGTCTCTTGTGTTCAATCAGTGAGGAGACAAGCATTGCTTGAGTTTTTTTTCACGCGTGTTCTAAATTGAGGATACAAACTGCTGCTCAGCCTTCAGGAGACACTCGTGTTCAGTCAGTGAGGAGTCAAGCACTGCCTGAGTTTTGTTTTTAGACGTGTTCTAAAGTGAGGAGACAAGCGCTGCTTCAGCCTTCAGCAGACACTCGTGTTCAGTCAGTGAGGAGACAAGCACTGCCTGAGTTTTTTGTTTTCACGCATGTTTTAAATTGAGGAGACAAGCGCTGCTTCAGCCTTCAGCAGACACTCGTGTTCAGTCAGTGAGGAGACATGCACTGTCTGAGCTTCCGGCTTTCACGCGTGTTTATTCAGGGAGATGACTAGCGCTGCTTCGAAAAACAGCAAGCACTAGCGTTCAGTCAGTAAGGAGACAAGCACTGCCTGAGTTTTGTGTTTTAAAGCGAGTTCTAAATTGAGGAGACAAGCGCTGCTTCAGCCTTCAGCAGACACTCGTGTTCAGTCAGTGAGGAGACAAGCACTGCCTGGGTTTTTTGCTTTCACGCGTGCTCTAAATTGAGGAGACAATCGCTGCTTCAGCCTTCAGCAGACACTCGTGTTCAATCAGTGAGGAGAACAAGCACTGCCTGAGTTTTTTGCTTTCACGCGTGTTCTAAATTGAGGAGACAAGCGCAGCTTCAGCCTTCAGCAGACACTCGTGTTCAATCAGTGAGGAGACAAGCACTGCCTGAGTTTCCGGCTTTCATGCGTGTTTATTCAGGGAAAAGGCTTGCGCTGCTTCCCACAACAGCAGGCACTAGCGTTTAATTAGTCATGAGACAAGCACTGCCTGAGTTTCCGTTGATTATGAAGTGCTCTCGAAAAATATTTAACTAAATGTGTGTGTGTTGTACGGTCCGCGAGATAAAAACGTTTTAAAGATTTGCGAAATAAATCTTGTAATTACCACTCATTGTTTGATGCGTTGCCATACCACATTGACTTGATGTGGAAAAACGTGATTCCATTTCGGAATCATAATGATATGCAAGCTACTTTTGAGTCAATAACTCAAACTAATATTGATTTTACGGGAAATTTCCTTTCTAGTATAATTAGTGATTTTTTTAAATCTAAGGGTGCATGTGAACATAACCAATTGTTGTGATTTTATGGACCTCAAAATTGAACATATATTCTATTTAGATCTGGTGACTGAAGATGTGGTGTCAGCATTCCGCATTATGAGCATGAGTCATAGTTGTTACACCCATGGTATACAGATGCATCCAGTATCGCATGTTATGGAGATTATCGGCCGTTATCTGGCATACATTTTTAGTCTTTGTTTAGAAATGGCCACATTTTTCACAAAAAATTAGAGAGACTGGAAGGTTGTTCTTGATGAAAAAGGTTTATTGAAATAATAAACACAGCTACAGTAGTGTATCACTGGTGTTTTTTTAAAGGCGTAAAAATATAGTTATGATGGTTTTATGAAATTTAAAGACAATTCTACTATAACTACAAAGTCCCCTATTCGGTTCAGAAAAAGAACGGTCTACGTTGTCTTGCTAAACGAAAAAAATTTAATACAACAACATTAACCTAAATAATGTAGTTCTGGTTACATTGGTTGATTTTACAAAAGCATTTGACAATATTAATCCTAAGGTGCTCAATCGAAAACTTGAAATTTATGGTACTGGGCATGCCTCCAGTACCATAAATTTCAAGTTTTCGATTGAGCACCTTATTGAAGTGTATTTTAAACATCGGCACAAATTCGTTAATACACACAATCTCTCCTTTTATATAAAACTAAATAGACCTTGAGTATCACAAGGCAGCGTACTGGATCGTTACTGATTAGCACATATCTCAACAATATTCTTTACGCCGCGCAGGAGGTACTGTAAATAACTTTTGCGGATTACATCAGGCTCTTTTTTCAGCTAAAACCTATAATGAACTGTCGCATGTAGCTATTGTCACCATAAAACTTCTCGAACGTTGGGCTGATGCAAATATTTAATGCAGCGTGCGTGACCAAGTTGACACACTCCTTTCAGTATCTAGAAGTTTCGTGTTTATACTTACCCCGATCGTAAAAGATAAGAAACACAGAATTACCTCGTCTAGTAGGTCTCGCCCTATATTTTGTCGAACATTCTAGGTTAAATATTTGAGATGGCCTACATAGTAGATAAGGAGCCAAGTGTGTTATTGCTGATTATTTAACTGATTCACTCAAGAAACTACCGCCTGCAGCCGAACCCCCGACGTCGCTGTCCATTGCAGAAGGCATGTGTGAAGGGCTTTAGAGCCCATCAAACTACGGGCTCATGTTAACCTTTGCACCGCTAGTGCAACCGACACTGACCAACACCGCCAAGGCTCGGTTACCGTTGCAAGCACCCCGCAAAGCCTTGGGGCCACCCCTATGAGACACTCCAATGCTGCACTACCCCCGACTCCATAACGAACAAGTTCAGTACGTCCGCCCGGAACAAGCCTCGCGGAGAAAGATAGACATGCGACAAACGACCGACTGACGAACGCTCTTCTGCCACTGCGGGGATGCCTTTTCCATCTACTGTGGACGCCCCTAGCAACGACTTGGGCTATGGGTATTCCACCCCAGCGACCCACACCCAAGGTGAGGCAAATGCCCTAGCGACATTGAGGGGTACCTCCGACGCTCGCCATCATCAGCGCTGTCTCTCCGCCGCGAGTTCCGCTCACAAATGCTACGACGCACAGCGTCTCCAGCACCATGACCCCGTTAAGAGAGCATGTCTCCCCTGCGTCGCCCTGGAAACAAAATACGGCAACGCCTGGGGGTGGCGTTGTCAAATACGTCCGAACTAAATACCCTCCAAGGACGCCAGCGCGCTTTAACTTCCGAAGCCACTCAAGGGAACGACGCTCCTGCTAATGTGTCCAACAGCCTAAACCTTGTGACCGACGGCAACGACGCATGGGCACTCGTGGACACCTTAGCACACTATTCATTCTTGAGTTGGACGTTCTCTTGCCGCCTTCGGAATGTAACGATGCCGAGGGACGGCCAGATGATACGAACTGTCGGAAGGCACCACATCACACCCTCCGGAAGGTGCACTGCTCGCGTTGAGATTGATCAGAAAACCGTGCCGGTGAGGTTCGTTATTCTATAGGACTATTCGAGTGACGTTTTGTTTGGAATGTACTTTTTGTGCTAGTATGGTGCAGTGATTAACATTGGAGCAAAACAGTTGACGCTTCTAAAGCTTGTACTGCCCGGAGGAATCCGACGTGATGTCATTCGCTATCAGGGTCCTCACCCACCATGTGCCATCCGACGCGGTCAAGTATTTTTGGTATTCGTTGGGACTCGTGCAGTCACTTGCGGTAAAACTCTGCTAGAATGCAGATTTCCAAGTTGCTTTTAAAAGAGGAAACGGCGTCACGACGGGTGTGACAGAGCTTGATGATGGATGTGCCGTGGTGTTTATGACAAACCTCCGACAGGAGACTCAACACGTTACGAAGGGCACCGGTTTCGTTCACAGCGACGACCTCCGGGACCCAGCCAAATCACTGTAATTTCAGAGGATTTAACGCCAATGCAGCACAGGAGCACACCGCCCTCGCAGCTTGACATCAATCTCGAGCACCCTGCTCTAAAACGACTGCAAGTTATTAATCTTTAATTGAAGGACTACTTCCAGCAGGACTCTTTCAACTAATGGCATCCCGTATTTCAACTGCGCCCTTCCAGCAGAGCCGAATATATTGGCTTGGTCTCTGCACACCATCGACAATGAGGAAGCTCTAAATTCTCGTCAGAACCGATTCTCTCACACGGTACGCCGAAACGAAAGCCCTTCCGTTGGGAACTGCTGTTGAAGTAGCCAAGTTCATCATTAAATCCGTCGTCCTCACGCGCGGAGCTCCCGAAATGCTGATCACAAATCGAGTTTCGTCGTTCTTGTCGCAACTGTCGCAAGAAATTCTCCGACACAGTCACGCAAGCCACCGTCGAACCACTGCCTACCACCCGTAGACAAACGGGTTAACGGAACGGCTAAACAAGACCTTCGCCGACATGATCTCGATGTACGTCGCTTTAGAGCGCAAAACGTGGGATAATATTCTGCCGCATGTTATGTTCGCCTATAATACTGCGCTACAATAGACTACTGGGGCCACACTGCTGCAGCTGGTCTATGGTAGCAAAGTGATTACAAGACTGGACTCAATGCTGCCCCGAGGAACTGATGACGACGAAAAAGGCGACCCTCAGTTTGCCATTCAACTGGCAGATATAGTCCGACAGCTCTTGAGGCTCCGGATACAATACCAACAACGCGTCGATGCTCACTGTTACTACCTTCGCGTTGCGACGTCCACTTTAACTTCACATAGCCGACCGCGACTCGAGGTAGTTCACGTCGTTCGACGCAAGCTATTCATCACTCAATAGGACCATGTGTTTTTTCCCCATGACTGAGAATCAACGGTTTTGTGTGCGTTTAGAGGTTTCGTACCTATTCTTACCCAAGTGTAAGATATGAGAAGTCTTAAATGACCTTACCTAGTCAGTACCGCCCTATCTCTTTCCCGAACATTCTAACTAATCCGAATATTCGCGATGACTAGCGAAGTAGATAAGAAGCCGAGGGCGGTATTGCACATTTATTTCGCTGATTCTCTCGTGATAGCCAGATGTCACAACGACGCAAAGGCGCTCGCTCCTGCCACCGTTGATGCTCCCTCCTGTACTGTTATATTTTTTTGTTTGTTTTCGGGCAGATTTTCGCCGATTAAACCTCTATTTTCAGTTCATTGTTCATCGCGCCGTCGCCTTATTTCGTGACAATATTGTCACAAATGACAAGGTGAAACAAAGAAAATAAGTGGAAGAACTGAAAGTTTTTTTTTTCATATGTGTGATAAAGCCACCAGCTGGCCGTGCGGCATTATTACACATACGACGTCATGTCCGTCCAACTGGAGTTTCGTTGCTTTTATATCGCTCAATATTTTTATTCTACCGGGTGGATCAAGGAGACGGCAGGCTCTTTAAATCGACCGGAAAATTCGGTTTCTTAACCTATTGCGCTACGACTTTGTGCAGCGTTGCCCACAGATGGTGCATTTTTTTTTTGTAAAATTAGCAAAGAGCGAACTTACCTGAGAAAAAAGTATAGAAAGAAAAAGGCTTAGCTCCTATGGAAACGCAGCGACGCCACCGGTCTTCAAACAACACGTCGCTGTTTCGCACGGAAGACAAGAGATGGCGCAAGCGGTCGCGACGCCCACTACCGCCAACGAACGAGCAGACACCGAGAGCAGGCGTATTTAGCAGACAAGGAACTGCAGCTGCTTGTTGTTACCGCGCCTATTTTTGTTTCTGCGACTGTCGCCGCCTGCGGAACGCGCACCGCTTTTGAGTCGAAAAGATTGTCTGCTAAAGACGTTGGCTCTCGGCGCCGAATACTCGTTCGTTGGCGTAAGGCCTTACGTTGGCGGCGTTCGTTGCGCCATCTCTTGTGTCCCGTGCGAAACGGCGCCGTGCTCTTCGAAGACCGGTGGCGTCGCTGCGTTTCCATAGAGCTAAGCCTTTTTCTTTCTTTACTTTTTTCTCAGGTAAGTTCGCTCTTTGCAAATTTTACAAAAAAATGCACCATCTGTGGGCAACGCTGCACAAAGTCGTAGCGCGATAGGTTAAGAAACCGAATTTTCCGGTCGATTTAAAGAGCCTGCCGTCTCCTTGTTTCACCCATTATGTAAACTGATATAATCTAGTCTGGCGTGCGACAAGCAAGAATAATCACCAAAAACTATTCTTACTTCAAAAAAGTGTCTTAGTCGTCTTTGATATACCTTAATATCATGTCTGCGAGAGTCTGGTGGAACCGCTCCTCCTAGCCATTTGTTTGTGGATGATATGAAGTGGAGACCACATGAATCGTGTCTTACAAGGCGGCAGATGTCTCAAAAATGACTTGATAGAAACGGTGTTCCGTAACTTCTTATGATGGGTTAGGGGGCGCCACGTCGGAGCAGCGGGGAATGAAGAAAAAAAGGGGCTGCATGAAGAGCTGTGGCGGGGGGGAGCGCTTCTGTTATCGCGTACCAGGTTATGTAGTCGGCTGTCACAATTACTCATCGACTTTTTTTCTTGCGAGGGGGAACAGACTGAGGAAGTCGACTCTCATGCGCTGAAATGACTTTCTTAGTAGAAAAAGTGGCCGGAGGAGTCCAGGAGGCGGAGGGGGGGGGGGGGGGTGTCTTTACTTTTTCGCTTGTCATAAATGACATGCACGCACACAATTATTATTATTATGGTGCATGCTGGTCCAGAAATATTTTCCACGGATCCTGAAATAAGTTTAAGAAAATCCAAACTGTCCGTCTGCGGGGTCGTTGTGATTTGCTGCTATTTTTTCTTTTTTGTATTTCCTGTAGAACCACAAGCAGCCATAGTCATCCTTGGGGCTCGTAGTTCCGTCTATAAAGGATGTCATTACGAAAAGTGAATAGTGGGGCGAGTCGTTTATTGCGTTGAGTGCAAGACGGTGGTTGGCCTCGCAAATAATTAATCAACCTACGCAGGTAATCGTCAGAGAGTTGAGCTGATGCCATATCTATGTTGTCCAGCGTTGCTGTGCTATCTGGCTCTTGTGCGTAAGAAGAAAATTGTGCGTCGTTAGGAAGCGGCCACGTATATGAGCTGTTGCCGTAGAGGTACCGCTTCCCTGTTTTGTACTCGACCGTGGAGAAGTAGTCTTGGAGATTTAAGGATCAATTGCCAAGACGTCGCGAGAGTTTATTCAAATAACCAACCAACAAAAACCGTGGTGGTCAGTTGCAGTACGAAATGGGAATCCATGAAATTAAGGGTGAAACATGAATGCATCCGAGATGACGGCTTAGCATTTTTTTTCTTGGGGATGGAAATGTTGAGTTCTGCTTTGGTAAAGGCACGTCTGGCGTATGCAATGACACATTACTTTGCTGGGCTTTGTGAGCTTCGGCGAGAACAGCGCCTATTACATGGCCACTGACGTCAATTCTGTTCTTGGTGTCGTGATTTTCGGCGAATTGGCCAAAAAGGGGAGCCCAGGCTAAGGCCGTCTTGCGGCATTCTAAGGAGATTTGATGGTTTAGACGCCATGTCAAATTTATGCCGTACCGTGGGCGGTAATTTAGAGGTTTAACAGTATCTGAAAATCCCAAAATAAATTTTCGGAATTAAGGGCATTAACCTAAGAACGTTGTAAGTGCCTGATGTTTTGTTGGGCAACGAATCGCGACGCAGCCCGCAGTTTGTCTGGTTTCGGTCGCATACCGTTTGGGGAGAACAAGTGACCGAGGATTTTGATTTTCTGGGCACCAAAAAAGTATTTCTTAGAGTTTAATAGCAGACCAACGTCCACATGAACTCAAGAAATTCAACAAGACAAGATCAGTGTTCGCCCAAGATAGAAAACAAGCAATCAATATCGCCGGTGTATCAAAGGCACGTTTTGCAGCTAAATCCACCGAGCGGAGCATCCATTTTGCGATTAGTGTCGCAGGCGCGTTTTTGAGAACGAACTGCAAGTCGTTGAAGCTTTAAAGGAGTTATAAACACTGTTTTAGGCATGTCAGTGGACGCAATAGCAACTTGTCAATAGCCGCTTGGGAGGTTTATGAATGAAAAGTAGAACGACCATTGTAGCGTGTCTTGCGTATCATCATTTCGTGGCAGTGAGTAGACGTATTTTTGTGTTACTTTGTTGTGGCGACCATAGTCCACAAAAAAGTGCCACGTAGCGTCTTTCATCTTGATGGCAACACCGCTCAGAACTGGGGACTAGGCGAATGCTGGATCACTTTTGTTTGAGCACGTCAGTTATGTGATATTAAATCACTCTACGCTCTGGAGCAGATATTCGGAATTGTCTGCTTCGGAGAGGAGGGGAGTCGCCCGTATCGACATCATGCTTTACTATCGTGATACGGGTTAACACATGGCATCCAAAATTGAAAACAGCTCTGTATGAAGTTAGAAGAAAGCGCATTAAGTGACGCTCCGCTTCAACGAGTGTTGAAGCCATCATTTTTATACTGTATCGCCGGAATTATTTTCAGTCAATAGTTTAGTTTTGTGGGTGGCGTGTGCAAGTGCAGCAAAGCCGTCTCTAATATGCACCTGATTCGTGGCGATGCGGCTACCTGGGGGAAGGATCTGGGGTTGCGTCTAATTGTTCGTTGTCCAGATGTGACATTTGTATCTTGTTATTGCAGCGAGAGTATAAGGAATGCCGATTCCTTTTTCTCGAAACAAGTATATATAGGTTCTATGAGGCAAAAATAACCTTGACCTGAGTTTGTAATGGACAGTGTAGCAGCGACGGGAGACTGATGTGGTAGGAGTAAATCACTGTCGGTGTGAAGAGCAGCAAGTGGCGCATCAGAATGGCGACTTGGGTCGGCAGAAGGATTGAGGTGCATTTTTTGATTGACGAAGTCAATCAATAAATGCACCTTAATAAAGAAATGCCCAAATAATGCCCAAATCATGCCCAAATGAAGAAAAATACAGCAGGCGAGAAGCACTAGTGGTTTCGGTGTTGAAGCTGCTCCGGGAAGGTATCGACGATCGTGGTCACAACGGTCTCAATCAGAGTGCACTGCAGAAAGAGAAGACAGATTTTAATGTAATTTCATATAACACATGGTGTACCAGGCGATATTCCCAGTATCATTACGTTCTTTCTGAATTACTTCCGTTTCAGACCAGTTGGCTTTAGGGGTCGGTTACAAAGTCGGTTTCCTGTGAGAACTTTGTGGCTTATGAGATTCCTTTGGAGTGTGGATTTAAATACTTAGGTCAGACGTCGAGATGTCTAAATGATAGACTGACGGAACACAAACGGAGTGTGAAAAACAACGCGTCCCATTCCGAGTTAGCTAGGCACCTTCTAGAATGTAATAATAGTAAAGCCAACTGGTCTGAAACGGATGTAATTCACAAAGAACGTAGTTATTATATGAAACGTGTAGTTCAAGAAACGATTCATATAAAAGCGTCTAGCAACTGCCTAAGTGAGGCGTCATTGCAGTCTGGGAACGAATGTAAACAATTTCTACGCTTGTAAGATTGTTTTTTTTTAGTACTAGCAGTGTTTATATGTGTATCCTTGGACTTGTTCGAGGAAGTAACTTTGTTTAGCCAATTGTGTTTCGTAGGAGGAGGGCAATGTCGTTCTCATTTTTGGAGATGGCCCCAGTTCCGGCTGTTAGCACTGTCTAGTATTGTTTCTTCGGACTAAATGTGTTGTTAGAGGAAACACAACTTTGAAGGTCAAACCCTTTCTTTGTGTTTAGTAGTGATTCACCTACGTTCGCCAGGTGGCGGTGGTTAAGCTAGAATGTGACCCTTAGTGTGAGTGTTTCGCAACCGAGGTCAAGGGATATAACAGAAGGTTTACCGAAATTTCAATGTCCCCTCGTCGCAATTTTTTTTTGTAGGGGCAGCGTTGGAGATGTGGTATATAAAGCGTGTACGAAATAAACTTTGCAGCTAAGTTTGAGACGTTGTCTCCTCTTTTTATACATTCATTTTTCCCTTTTCTGCCCCAGTCTCAGGTTTAAAATCATGTTCAACTTACACCAGCTCGCCTGCACCCTGACTGTTTTTTCGTTAACCGATTGAGTGTTGGGCTGTCAAACGGGTTCAATCAGCGGGATGAGCACTGTGGCAGGGTTCGGCTGGCACTCGTTTTTCATTTGCGAGCAAACGACTGCAGCATCTGCGTTCGGCTTGCTGTTTTTTCTTAATGAATGAGTACGAGCGATTTGTCAGCGATCGGCTGGAACTCTTGTGCCATTACTAAGGAGAGAGAAGCAATGATTTTTTGTTAGGCCGTCAAACGGGCTCAATCAGCGGAATGCGCATCGTGCCAGGATTAGGTTGGCACTCGTTTTCAATTAGTGAGCAAACGACCGAAACCTCTGCGTTCGGCTCGCTCGTTTACCAAATGAGTGAGTATGAGCGATTTGTAAGCCTCCGGCTGGAACTCTTGCGCCCTCAGTCAGGAGAAACGAGCACCGATTGAGTGTTAGGCCGTCAAACGGGTTCAATCAGCGGGATGAGCACTGTGGCAGGATTCGGCTAGAACTCGTTTTCAATTTGCGAGCAGACGAAGGCAGCCTATGCGTTTGGCTCGCTGTGTTTTTAATGACTGAGTACGAGCGAATTTTCAGCGATCGGCTGGAACTCTTGTGCCATTAGTAAGGAGAAAAAGCACTGATTTTTAGGCCATCAAACGGGTTCAATCCACGGAATGAGCATTGTGCCAGGATTAGGTTGGCACTCATTTTCAATTTGCGAGCAAACAACTGCAGCCTCTGCGTTGGGCTTGCTGTATTTCTTAATAAGTGAGTACGAGCGATTTGTCAGCGATCGGCAGGAACTATTGTGCCATCAGTCAGAAAAAAAGAGCACAGATTGAATGTTAGGCCATCACACGGGATCAATGAGCGGGTTGAGCATTGTGACAGGATTAGGCTGGCACTCGTTTTCAATATGTGAGCAAACGAGTGCAGCCTCGGCGTTCGCCTCGCTCTTTTGTTTAATGAGTGAGTACGAGCAATTTGTCAGCGATCGGCAGGAACTATTGTGCCATCAGTCAGAAAAAAAGATCACAGATTGAATGTTAGGCCATCACACGGGATCAATGAGCGGGTTGAGCATTGTGACATGATTAGGCTGGCACTCGTTTTCAATATGTGAGTAAACGAGTGCAGCCTCGGCGTTCGCCTCGCTCTTTTGTTTAATGAGTGAGTACGAGCAATTTGTCAACGATTGGCAGGAACTATTGTGCCATCAGTCAGAAAAAAGAGCACAGATTGAATGTTAGGCCGTCACACGGGATCAATGAGCGGGTTGAGCATTGTGACAGGATTAGGCTGGCACTCGTTTTCAATATGTGAGCAAACGAGTGCAGCCTCGGCGTTCGCCTCGCTCTTTTGTTTAATGAGTGAGTACGAGCAATTTGTCAGCGATCGGCAGGAACTATTGTGCCATCAGTCAGAAAAAAAGAGCACAGATTGAATGTTAGGCCATCACACGGGATCAATGAGCGGGTTGAGCATTGTGACAGGATTAGGCTGGCACTCGTTTTCAATTAGTGTGCAAACGACTGCAGCCTCTGCATTCGGCTCGCTCTTTTGCTTCAGGGGTGAGTACGAGCGATTTGTCAGCGATCGGCTGAAATTCTCGTGCCATCAGTCAGGCGAAAAGAGCACTGATTTAGTGTTAGACCGTGAAACGGGTTCAATCAGCTGAATGAGCATGTTCCCGGATTAGGCTGGCATTCGTTTTTAATTAGTGAGCAAACGACTGCAGCCTCTGCGTTCGGCTAGCTGTTTTTCTTAATGACTGAGTACGAGCAAATTGTCAGCGATCAACTGGAACTCATGTGTAATCAGTCAGGAGAAAAGAGCACTGATTGAATGTTAGGCCACAAACGGGTTTGAACAGCGGGATGATCATTGTGACAGGATTAGGCTGGTACTCGAATTCAATTAGTGAGGAAACGAATGCAGCCTCTGCGTTCGACTCGCTGATTTCTTAGTGACTGAGTACGAGAAATTTCAGCGATCGACTGGAACCCTTGTGCTATCAGTCAGGAGAAAAGGGCACAGATTGAATGTTAGGCCATCATAGGGGTTCAATCAGCGGCATGAGCATTGTGACAGGATCATGAGGGCACTCGTTTTCAATTGGTGAGAAAACGACTGCAGCCTCCGCGTTCGGCTCGCTCTCTTGCTTAATGTGTGAGTACAGCGATATGTCAGCGATCGCCTGGAACTCTTGTGCCATCAGTCAGGCGAAAAGAGCACAGATTGAATGTTAGGCCATCACACGGGTTCAATCTGAGGATGAGCATTGTGACAGGATTAGGCTGGCACTCGTTTTCAATTAGGGACCAAACGACTGCAGCCTCTGCGTTCGGCTCGCTGTTCTGCATAATGAGTGAGTGCGAGCGATTTGACAGCAATCGGCTGGAACTCTTGTGCCATCAGTAAGGAGAAACTAGCAATGATTGAGTGCTAGGAAGTCACACGTGTAGAATTAGTGGGGTTAGTATCGTGCCACGATTAGGCTGGCACTCGTTTTCAATTATTGAGCTAACAATTGCAGCCTCTCTTTTCGGCTCGCTATTTTGCTTAATGAGTGAGCACGAGCGAATTGTTAGCGATCGGCTATAACTCTTGCGCGATCAGTCAGGAGAAGAGCACTGATTGAGTGTTAGGCAGTCAAACGTGTCCAATCAACGGGTTGAGCATTGTGCCTGGATTACGCTGGCACTCGTTTTCAATTTGTGAGAAAACAAGCTCAGCTTCTGCGTTCGGTTGGCTGTTTTGCTCAATTAGTGAGCTCGAGCGAATTGTCAGCGATCGGGAGGAACACTTGTGTCATCAGTTAGGAGAAACGAGCACTGATTGAGTGGTAGCCGTGAAATGGGTTCAATCAGCGGAATGAGCATTGTGACTGGATTAAGCTGGAACTCGTTTTCAATTTGTGAGCAAACGACTCCAGCCTCTGCGCTCGGCTCGCTGTTCTGCTTAGTGAGTGAGTACGAGCGATTTGTCAGCGATCGGCTGGAACTCTTGTGGCATTATTCAGGAGAAAAAAGCACTGATTGAATGTTAGGCCGTCACACGGGTCCAGTCAGCGGGAAGATTATTGTGCAAGGTGTAGGCTGACACTCGTTTTCACATAGTGAGCAACTGAGTGCAGCCTCTGCGTTCGGCTCGCTATTTTGCTTAGTGAGTGAGTACGAGCAATTTGTCCGCGATGGGCTGGAACTCTTGTGCCATCACTGAGGAGAAAAGAGCACTGATTGAATGTTATGCCGTCACACGGGTTCAATCAGCGGGATGATTATTGTGCAAGGATTAGGCTGACACTTGTTTTCAAATAGTGAGCAACCGAGAGCAGCCTCTGCGTTCGGCTCGTTCTTTTCTTAAATGAGTGAGTACGAGCAATTTGTCAGTGATCGGCTGGAACTCTTGTGCCATCAGCCAGGATAAAAGAGAACTGATTGAGTGTTAGGCCGTCACACGGATTCAATCAGGGGGATGATTATTATGCGAGGTCTAGTCTGACACTCGTTTTCAAATAGTGAGCAACCGAGTGCAGCCTCTGTGTTCGGCTCGCTCTTTTGCTTAATGAGTGAGTACGAGAAATTTGTCAGCAATCGGCTGGAATTCTTGTGCCATCACTCAGGAGAAAGGAGCACTGATTGAGTGTCAGGCCGTCACGGGGCTTCAATCGGCGGCATGACCATTATGACAGGGTTAGGCTGGCGCTCGTTTTATATTAGTGACCAAACAACTGCAGCCTCTGTGTTCGGCTCGCTCTTTTGCGTAATGAGTGAGTACAAGCCATTTGTCAGTGATCGACTGGAACTCTTGTGCCCTCAGTCAGGATAAAAGAGCACTGATTGAGTGTTAGGCCGTCACACGGGTTCAATCAGTGGGGTGATTATTGTGCGAGGATTAGGCTTTCACTCGTTTTCAAATAGTGAGCAACCGAGTGCAGCCACTGGGTTCGGCTCCCTCTTTTGCTTAATGAGTGAGTACGAGCAATTTGTCAGCGATCGGCTGGTATTCTTGTGCCATCACTGAGGAGAAAGGAGCACTGATTGAGTGTTAGACCGTCAAACGGGTTCAATCAGGGTGATGATTATTGTGCGAGGATTAGGCTGACACTCGTTTTCAAATTGTGAGCAACCGAGTGCAGCCTCTGCGCTCGGCTTGTTCTTTTCTTAATGAGTGAGTACGAGCAATTTGTCAGTGATCGGCTGGAACTCTTGTGCCATCCGCAGGATAAAAGAGCACTGATTGAGTGTTAGGCCGTCACCGGTTCAATCAGGGGGATGATTAGTGTGCGAGGATTAGCTTGACACTCGTTTTCAAATAGTGAGCAACCGAGTGCAGCCACTGGTGTCGGCTCCCTCTTTTGCTTAATGAGTGAGTACGAGCAATTTGTCAGCGATCGGCTGGTAATTCTTGTGCCATCACTGAGGAGAAAGGAGCACTGATTGAGTGTAGGCCGTCAACGGGTTCAATCAGGCGGGATGATTATGTGCAGGATTAGGCTGACACTCGTTTTCAATGTGAGCAACCGAGTGCAGCCCTGTGTCGGCTCGCTCTTTTGCGTAATGAGTGAGTACAAGCCATTTGTCAGTGATCGACTGGAACTTCTTGTGCCCTCACTGCAGGATAAAAGAGCACTGATTGAGTGTAGGCCGTCACACGGGTTCAATCAGTGGGGGATTATTGTGCGAGGATTAGGCTTCACTCGTTTTCAAATAGTGAGCAACCGAGTGCAGCCACTGGTTCGGCTCCCTCTTTTGCTTAAATGAGTGAGTACGAGCAATTTGTTCAGCGATCGGCTGGTATTCTTGTGCCATCACTGAGGAGAAAGGAGCACTGATTGAGTGTTAGACCGTCAAACGGGTTCAATCAGGGTGATGATTATTGTGCGAGGATTAGGCTGACACTCGTTTTCAAATTGTGAGCAACCGAGTGCAGCCTCTGCGCTCGGCTCGTTCTTTTCTTTAATGAGTGAGTACGAGCAATTTGTCAGTGATCGACTGGAACTCTTGTGCCATCAGTCAGGATAAAAGAGCACTGATTGAGTGTTAGACCGTCAAACGGGTTCAATCAGGGGGATGATTATTGTGCGAGGATTAGGCTGACACTCGTTTTCAAATAGTGAGCAACCGAGTGCAGCCTCTGTGTTCGGCTCGCTGTTTTGCACAATGAGTGAGTACGAGCGATTTTTCAGCGATCGGCTGGTATTCTTGTGCCATCACTGAGGAGAAAGGAGCACTGATTGAGTGTTAGACCGTCAAACGGGTTCAATCAGGGGGATGATTATTGTGCGAGGATTAGGCTGACACTCGTTTTCAAATAGTGGGCAACCGAGTGCGCCTCTTGTTCGCTCGGCTGTTTTGCACTAATGAGTGAGTACGAGCAATTTGTCAGCTGATCGGCTGGTATTCTTGTGCCATCAGCTGAGGAGAAAGAGCACTGATTGAGTGTTAGAGCCGTCAACGGGTTCAATCAGGGGGTAGATTATTGTGCGACGATTAGGCTGACACTCGTTTTCAAATAGTGGGCAACCGAGTGCAGCCTCTGTGTTCTGCTCGCTAGTTTGCTTATAGATTGAGTACGAGAAATTTTTCACCAATCGGCTGGAATTCTTGTGCCATCAGTCAGGAGAAAAGGCACTGATTGAGTGTAAGGCCGTCTCACGGGTTCAATCAGCGCGATGATTAGTGTGCGAGGATTAGGCTGACACTTGTTTTCAAATAGTGAGCAACCGAGTGCAGCCTCTGTGTTCTTCTCGCTCTTTTGCTTAATGAGTGAGTACAAGAAATCAGTCAGCAATCGGCTGGAATTCTGGTGCCATCACTCAGGAGAATGGAGCACTGATTGAGGGTAAGGCCGTCATGAGGGTTCAATCGCCGGGATGAGCATTGTGACAATATGTGGCTAGCACTCGTTTTCAATTAGTGAACACACAACTTCCGCCTCTGTGTTCGGCTCGCTCTTTTGCTTAATGCGTGAGTACGAGCGATTTGTCAGCGATCGGCTGGAACTCTTGTGCCACCAGTCAGGAGAAAAGAGCACTGATTCAGTGTTAGGCTGTCACACGGCTTCAATCAGCGGGATGATTATTGTGTGAGGATTAGCCTGACACTCGTTTTCAAATAGTGAGCTACCGAGTGCAGCCTCTGCGCTCGGCTCGTTTTTTTCTTCAATGAGTGATTACGAGCAATTTGTCAGTGATCGGCTGGAACTCTTCTGCCATCAGTCAGGAGAAAAGAGCACTGATTGAGTGTTTGGCCGTCACACGGGTTCAACCAGCGGAATGATTATTGTGCGAGGATTAGGCTGACACTCGTTTTCAAATAGTGAGCAACCGAGTGCAGCCTCTGTGTTCGGCTTGCTGTTTTGCCTAATGAGTGCGTGCGACTGATTTTTCAGCGATCGGCTTTAACTCTTCTGCCATCAGTCAGGAGAAAAGAGCACTGATTGAGTGTTTGGCCGTCACACGGGTTCAATCAGTGGGATGATTATTATGCGACGATTAGGCTGACACTCGTTTTCATTAGTGGGCAACCGAGTGCAGCCTGTGTTCTGCTCTCTCTTTTGCTTAATGAGTGAGTACGAGACATTTGTCAGCAATCGGCTGTAATTCTTTTGCCATCAGTCAGGAGAAAAGAGCACTGATTGAGTGTAAGGCCGTCACGGGGGTCAAATCGGCGGGATGAGCACTGTGACAGAATGTGGCTAGCACTCGTTTTCAATTAGTGAACAAACAACTTCCGCCTCTGTGTTCTGCTCGCTCTTTTGCTTAGTCGGTACGAGCGATTTGTCAGCGATCGGCTGGAACTCTTGTGTCATCACTCAGGAGAAAACAACACTGATTGAGTGTTAGGCCGTCACACGGGTTCAATCAGCGGGATGATTTTTGTGCGAGGATTAGGCTGACACTCGTTTTCAAATAGTGAGCAACCGAGTGCAACCTCTACGTTCGGCTCACTGTTTTGCTTAATTAGTCAGTACGAGCGATTTGTCAGCGATCGGCTGGAACTCTTGTGTCATCACTCAGGAGAAAAGAGCGCTGATTGAGTGTTAGGCCGTCACACGGGTTAAGTCAGCGGGATGATTTTTGTGCGAGGATTAGGCTGACACTCATTTCCAAATAGTAAGCAACCAAATGCAGCCTCTACGTTCGGCTCGCTGTTTTGCTTAATTAGTTAGTACGAGCGATTTGTCAGCGATCGGCTGGAACTCTTGTGCCATCAGTCAGAAGAAAAGAGCACTGATTGATTGTTAGGCCGTCACACGGGTTCTATCAGCGGATGATTATTGTGCGAGGATTAGGCTGACACTTGTTTTCAAATAGTGAGCGACCGAGTGCAGCCTCTGCGTTCGGCTCGCTGTTTCGCTTAATTAGTCAGTACGAGCGATTTGTCAGCGATCGGGTGGAACTCTTCTGCCATCGCTCAGGATAAAGAAGCACTGATTGAGTGTTAGGCCGTCACGGGGGTTAAATCAGCGGGATTAGCATTGTTACAGGATGTGGCTGGCACTCGTTTTCAATTAGTGAGCAAACAACTGCCGCCTCTCTGTTCGGCTCGCTCTTTTGCCTCATGAGTGAATACGAGCGATTTGTCAGCGACCGGCTGGAACTCTTGTGCCATCAGTAAGGGAAAAGAGCACTGATTGACTGTTAGGCTGTCACACGGTTCAATCAGTGTAGTGAGCATTGTGCTAGGAATCGGCTGACGCAACAAGAGTGGACCCAGGCAGCACACCGATGTTGGTCCGGCATTGGCCTAACATTGGCTAACACCGGCCTCAATATTGGACAATATTGGAAGCGCTACCCCATCCAACGTTGGCCCAGTCATTGATGCCAATGTTGGGCCACTGTTCAGCCATGGTTCCAGCCAATGTCGGCCCATCGTCGGTGCCAATGTTGGGCCATTCCTAAACCATGGTTCCAGCCAATGGTGGTCCCACATTGGCAAAGACCGGCGTAATATTGGACAATACTGGAAGTGCGACCCGATCCAATGTTGGCCGTCGTTTGTGCTGACTTTTGGCCATCGTTGCACTCGCCCAGCTGTTTGCAAGTGCACTCACCAAGTTGTTTGCAAAAATATAGGTACGCAGACACAAGGAATATTTTTGAAATCTCCTAAAAGTTTATTGCACACAGCGTATTCTGCAGACAAGTACAAAGTAAGCAATTTGTAATATGTGAAGAGGTACTACTCAGCTGTTATACAACTGAGAAGATTGCAAAGCAAACAACAACCGGGGTAATTGTTGGGTAGTGTCCAGTCTCCCGACAGCTGGCAGACTTTTTTCCCCGAAATTCTACCGTTAGTCGCCCCTCATTGGCGGTGCAATCAGTTCATCGAACGACATTTCATCGACAGATCGCTTCATCAACACGCGATGTTTCATAAAAAAAAACTGAGAATAGCATTTTGTTTTCCTGTTGCAAAGAATTGTTGCAGACTTACCATGAGGAGGCGTGAAAGGGTGGGCTGGTTCAGTGAGCACGCGCCTCAGGAATACACGCGCTTTGAAATGCCCCTACATCGTGAAATTCGTGTAACGAATGTCGAGGAAACGTTGCGCCTCAGGAATACACGCCCGACAAAATGCCCCTACAGCGTGAAATTCGCGCAACGAATGTCGATGAAACGTGAATGTCGACGCAACGTGTAATCACGAAAAGGTGGCAACGAAACGTGTTTTCGCGAAACGCAGGGTGAATAAGGACCTCAGTATTCTACCTGCAGTTGTGACATAATTTCAGGCAGATAATGGCAGGCGACTGTCGGTAAGATTGCAGGAAAATTATTCTCCCGGCTGCCAGGAGATAGGCACTCCCTATAGTTCTAGACGTTATCCGGAAGAGTATACCCGTAGAAGAACAGACAATGATCCCCAAATAGGGTACAGCGCACTTACGTTGAAAATACCGGACTTGAAAAATGTAATCCGAGGTAGATGTCGACACGTGCACTGCAGACCAACCACACAAACACAAGAACTTGAAGGAAGTGATCCGTGAAGATTCAACACGATGTAGCACGCGCTGCCGTTTGCCGAAGCGAACACTAAACGGTTCACAAAAATGTCTTGCGCTTCTTCGAAGAAATCGATACGGGTAAGACTTTTCGAGCGAGATACCATTTACCGCAGAAGCGAAATGCAGAGCAGGCCCGCAGGCCGCATCGCACGCGTAACTAGGTCCGGTCTTCGCAGGCATTCTGGGTTTGTCAACTGCTAATGCGTCCTCCGTCAAACCACGTGATCACGCTTCTGCCGTTTCCCGCGCCCAGAGAGTGGATTCAAACGATAAGAGAGAGGAAACGAGCGAAGGAGTAGAAAGGAAGCAGGCCAGAACAGGGGTGCGCTTACAAAGGCTAATCTTCTGGGGCATCTCAACAATGAACACACCCATACGATTTGTCACTTGTACCCAAAGTTGATAGTGCAGTGGATGTTATGCGTGGCCTTGGGCTGGCAGGTTCCGTGCTCTGCCTTATCACCAGCTTCGAGACTGTAGTCACGTGACCCTAACCGGAGACACGAATGGCCTGACACACACATAGCGTCTACCCTGCTGTCAATACCGATTGAACGAGACAGCTCTTTGAAGGCCAGCTTTTGAACTTCTAAAGAAGCTGTCGAGTCCAAAAGTGATTCTAAACGGGGTAAGTTTGAAGACACTATGTTTTTGCGTGGTACAGCCCCCATTAATATTTAGAATAAAGAACTTAGCGCTACCATTTTCTGCGCACGATGTCCACAAATAAATAAATAAATATATATCTACTTTTATCAATAAATTTAAAAATATTTGTACACTGTTAGGTTCGCGTTTTTAAACTTGAAAGTTTTTCACGAACGAGTAACACATAAAAGACACCACGGACAGCAGATCGTCCGACTTTCAACACACGATGAATCGCTGACGCTCGCAGACAGAAGGTTGCGATGCTGCGCGGACGGTTTTTGAAAGATGCTGCGTAGGGTATACGCCGGGCGCAACGGCTTCACGACCGTTCGAAGGGCAGAGGATTCGCGACGACAAAGTGGCGTCTTGCAACTTCAGTGAGCTAACGGGGCTCGAGAGTTGCACGCTCCCATTTCCGCAGCGCGAGCGCGGCCGGCCACATCGAGGCGCAGTATGTTCTCACGTCACGATTGCTACGTCGTTGCTCTGCCTACACTGATGAGATCAGCACTGACAGTCGAAGCAGCCCTCTCGAGACTTCACTCGAGTCCAATAGACGACTTTCTAGCGCTATAGACTCTCGTAAAACTGAGAGTAGAAGTCACCTCGGTTGCGGCGTAAGCGGCGGCTTTATGTTTGTAGACGCGTGCGTCGACAATGACAAAATAGGCACAGAAACATCAAATATAAAAAAAATAGAGCACGCAGAAAGAAATACAAACATGGCAGGGGCGCGGGCGAAGTAGAAGACGTTAACGCTACGTAATTGTGAAGAATCGTGTGTATCAGGCACGTGAATTAAGAAAGACGAGACCGTTTGAAGTAAAAAACAGCGTTATATTAGAAAACAATATGCCAAGATGAAAACACCCTAATTAAATTTACACACAAAAAGCTACGAATGGTATGACTTTGGGGAAATCGTTACAGGAACGCACGTCCGACAGATTGTTCTCGCAATGTCGGCACACTGCTTCAATGCTGCTCACTAAGGGCAACCGGAAAGTTCGCTGTAACACCTTAACGCTTTCTTGTTTCGTGGCGCTGGGTCTTGGGAGGTTTTGTGCGCTGGAGCGGCGACAAAGAACGTACCGGCAAGCCCAGGGTTCAGCTTGAAGCCGGTGGGTCGGCGGCGGCGTTGGCACGGCGTTGGCACGGCGTCGGCGTCTGGGGTGGCGTGTTGGAATGGACTGGGCCGCTGTGGTCTTGACGCGTGCTCCGCAACACGTGCACCTGCTTTCAACTGGGGTGAAGGCTTCGTGGGAGCTGGAGGTCAGGCCAGGTGGAAGCCTTGAAGAACCCGGGTCTGGACGCCCGGCGGTTCCCTTCCACACGCTGGTCTGCCCGCTCGAACCAATACCACCTAGAACACAAGGCCTGCGCGTTTCCTCCTCTAAACGTCATCACTAGTAGATCCCCTCAGCGCCCCCTAGCTAGCCCGGATGAGCACCATCGTCTGCTACATATCGTCTGCGACATCGTCTGCTCCATCGCCTGCTTCAGTGGTTTGTGTAGCAGATAATGAAACAGATGCTCACGCCGAGTGTCTGTTGCTATAGCATCGATGAAGTTAGGCGTGCACGTGGAGCGTCAAATGCATGAGTGAAATTGCCTTACTGCTGTGCGAAGGGCTGTAAAGCCCTTCGCTGGACGCTGGACGCTGGCACTGGACGCCATTTTCGAGGGCGCTGTTTATACTCCGGGTCGCTGCTTTGAAGCGTTCTTCTGCAGAACGAGCGCGCGCGCTATAGCTCGTCTCAAAGCAAGGAGCGCGTGCTAGCTCGCGCTCGTGGCCGAGGGAGTGTTCGCGTGCGCGTTGCAAATGAACTGGAAGCTCGCAATCAGCTCGCGCTCAGCAGTCACGCACACAGCTGTGGCCGCAGGTGAATGCGACGTAGTTGCGACGCGGCCCATACTCTCGTCAAGCTTCAGCCTGTTTGCCGCTTGGGGCGGGTCGGGGATCTACTAACGAAACGTCATGCGCAGGCCTTGTATTCTAGGTGGTATTGCTCGAACACACTCCATTTTCTGTTCTCCGCCTTCCTTCTCTTTTTTTCTTTCTCGATGCAGGGCGCGTGGCACGCGCCACGGGGATGACGCGCGCGCACACACACACAGTTCGTCGCGTGCACAACGCGGCAGGAAGATGACCCGGCACGCGCACATACACACCGTCGAAATCCGCGCACGTTACAGTAATACATATACATACAAAATACACTGAAAAGACAAAAATAATTAAATCTAAAAAACGCAATCAAGTTGTCAACGCCGAGGTAAGGCAATGCGATGGGAGAGCAGCCGGCAAAAAAACTGCAATAGTCCTATAGGCAGCTAAGGATTTATTTGCGATCGCGGTTACAAAGCACCGGCGACGTACGCCACATGAAGTTGGCTAAATAAAATTCTCGCCCCGAGCGAGCGCATGAATGACTTCTTTCCACTTTCCTACCTCTGCAATGCAAAAAAGAGGGTCGCGGGTCTATAGCCTAGGCGACACAAATATCGATAAGCGATTGGCTATGGCAGTACAATATTGACCACCTTATACCAAGACATCACCAATGTTGGAAAACTCTAGGCTTTGACAGTTTAATATTAACCAGCTTAAGCCAGCGTATATTCAATATCGGAAAGCCATTGGCTCTGACAGTCCAATATTGTACAGGTTATGCCGGCGTATATCCAATATTGGAAAGCTATTGGCTTTGACAGTCCAATATTGGACAGCTTATGCCGACGTATATCCAATATTGGAAAGCTATTGGCTTTGACAGTCCAATATTGGACAGCTTATGCCGGCGTATATCCAATATTGGAAAGCTATTGGCTTTGACAGTCCAATATTGTACAGCTTATGCCGGCGTATATCCAATATTGGAAAGCTATTGGCTTTGACAGTCCAATATTGGACAGCTTATGCCGGCGTATATCCAATATTGGAAAGCTATTGGCTTTGACAGTCCAATGTTGACCAGCCTATGCCAACGTATCACCAATATTGGAAAACCATTGGCTTTGGTAGTCCAATATTGTCCAATGTGATTCCAATATTGGAAAACATATGGCTCTGTTGGGCCATTGTTGGGCCATTCTTTGCCACTTCAAACCCAATGTTGGCCCAATACTGTGTGCTGCCTGGGGAGCTCACCTGGGTAGCGGCGTAAGCAGTGGCTTGTTTATCGTTGACGTGCACATGGAGAACGACGAAATGTATGCAAAAACATAATTATAAAGACATCTACCTGCACACAAAGCAAAACCTTTGACTGGTTAAGGGGTGTATCAACATACATATAATACTAGTAGGAATATGCAGCCACTGCAGTCACGGCCGTTGTGGTGATTCATCTACCTAATGCTCCACAGCCCACTTTATTGAGGTTCAGCTGACATGATCGCTGAAGTCCAAGTGAAGACACAACAATCATTATGACATTAGGCCACGCCTGCCATTTAAATGTTGTCATATATGTTGTGGATATCAATGGCTGATGGAGCCCTTCCGCTACAATTTTCCTAAAATATTCACGTTACCCGAAAACATTTATTCGCACAGCACGAAATAATTAGAAAAACGAACTTTAATCTCAACAGAACCGTAACAAGGTTCACAGCAAAATTTAGAAGTTGTCTAGCGATATCTAAATAAGAGTAAATCCAAGTCTTTATATTAATGTATTTGGTATTTTCTTCGAGGCGATTTTTTTATTAATATAGAAATTGCAACGTTCCAAATACTTTGGAGTTTAATCGACTATACAACACGAATAAGTGAACCCAATACAAATATCATTTTGTATGTTTCTTTTTTTTGAACAGTACTCAAGTGAAAGACTCCAAATGAGGTTTTTTCTGACTATCTTCGAGGTACGTATGTTTAACCTGTATTTCGAGAGCTTGCTTTATTGTATTCCTAGTGCACGTGAGACAAAAATATCAAGTTACTCTGATATTCAGACAAGGCATCAGCATATTAACATGCTGCACACAAAAACAGATATAACAAAATTCCTAGAAAATGAAGGTTTTTACAGTTCCACAGTAAAGGGGACGATTCACATGTATAATATTTTTGTAGTTTATTCTGTTCTATATAAATATATGAAGTACGTTATATTATTACTATTGTGATGTATTTCAATGTGCTCCGAAGCAATCACGTGGTTTTATTTTCCATATAAACAATCTAAATGTTCGAAAAGTAGGAAGCACTAAATATCTTTATGCGGGGAAAATATACCTCAAAATAGAATGGCAAATATAAGATACTAGATGAAGGAATTTTATTTAATGGCAGCACACAGAATTCGCGTGTTTTCTACAGTGCAAAAATTGTAAGAAAGTAAATGAGGGGAGAGGAAGCGGAGAGATATGACGGATTTTTTTTTATTTCAATATTCACAACCGGTGCAAAATGGTAGAGTTGGTGGCACTAGAACAACCTTGTAGATGCTCCAACCGCAGGTGTATGGGCTCGATCTGCAATCATATATATTATGCCTAGCCAATCTCGTGAGAGACCTCTACATATAAATGTTGATATAGGCTCAGGAGTGGCTGAGCACCTTTCGAAAAATTATTCTAGACATCTAAACGAAACTTTTGGGGACGATGCTGGAACCGTACATTGGCACGCCATCGTTCCGGACGGAAAAATTTAAGTGAAGAAGTGGCACAATGGGAAAGTCGAGTGCCATTAAATTCAAGTGGTGAAGAATGTTGTACCTCTCCTACAAGAAGAGATATGGCTTGAGGACTTTAAAGTTTTCTGTAAGGAAGTACAAAACGTGACCGCAGAAACAGTAGACATGTCAAGTGTGCTACCAAAATAAGATTTTATCTTTTTAAGCTCCTGGTGAACAGTAGTACTATGCCGTGAATCTGCGTAAATAAAGAGGCTTAACCAAATATACTCAAAGTTCAGTTCCATACGTTTTTTGACAAGTGATCGAAAAGAAGCTCGATTGTCGTGTGAACAAACAAAAAATAACTGATGTGATGAGTAAATGAGCGACTCCAATGGTTCTAGTGATGAAGGCAAATCAAGAAGTGCGCATATCCGGGGATTTTAAGTTTACACTCCACCCGTCCTTGGAGCTATATAGGTACCCACGACGTTAAGATTAAAGATCTCTTTGTGAAGATGGCAAATGGTGAGAATTTGTCCAGTCTGGATTGCAAGCAAGCCTACTTATAGATCCTCTTAGCGGAATGATCAAGAAATCTGACTATCATTAATACACAAAGGGCATTACCAGGTGAACAGAGTGACATTTGGAATAATCCCTGTATCAGCTATCTTCCCAGGCGTCATTTAAGAACTCGTGGGGAACATGCTGTACACACGGGCTCTTCAGGATGATCTTGCGCTTACTGGAAAGAACGTTCAACATCACTTTCGGAGCCTGGACATTGTACTGCAAAAAGTCAAAGAAATTTGCCTTCGCCTGGGACATAAAAAAAAGCTGCTTCATGTGGGACTCCGTTGAATGTCTGGAACACGTCGTAGAAAAGAAAGCAATAACCTAAATCTCCAGAAGGAGGAGGCGATCTTGCAAGTGAAAACGCCGAAAGACTAGAAAAATATCTCGGAAGGTTTCTGGGAGTCCTGAACTACTCGGAAATCTCCACGGCAACAGAGCCGACATTCTACGTGAATTACATAAACTTTTGCCAAACGATAAAAGGTGAGGATGGTTTAGATCATGTCAGAGAGCATTTAACAAGACGAAGAAACCACAAACTAAGCACAGTCTGCTAGCACACAAGGACCCTACACTTCCTCTGGAACTGCACATTAACTCATCAAACCATGGCATCGGAACAGTACGTCAACACGTTCTACCCAATAAGCGAAGGAGGCCAATCATGATCATCTTAAAAACGCTCTGCTGGGTAGGGCGAATCTACTCTCACAAGGGCTGATTTCAGAGCTTGTCGGTATTTAAATTTCTAAACCGTATTAGCACATACGTAAAACAGGTGAGAAAATACAGGATAGAGTGCTCTATCCTGTATCTTCTCTCTTCTCTCTACATGAGCGCTCATACCGTTTGGAATCTACTCTTAGATTGACGAAAAATCGCTGAGAAATGTTGAAGGCATAAAGAGACTCCACCAATAGCTGTTTGGACTCTACTTCAGGCTTTGGACTAACCACGAACCATTGGTATCGATATCAAATCGAAGTAAGGGAATTCCATGCACGATCGTAGAAAGGATGCCGCGATGGGCAATTATCTTGTGAGGGTGTGACTTCAACATAAAGTATGTGCCAACCGAGAACAATGTGGCGGAGATCATGCTGTCCAGACTCACAATAACTGAAAGGGCACTGCAGAATTAGTAGTGACAAGTCCAGATGAACTCAAATGTGTCCATATGAAAAACCTTCAAGTAATCCCACTGACACGTAAGCATATCAGCAGAAAGACCCAAAAAACACTGTGTAGTCTAAGGTTATAAAACTCACCAATAAATAAAAAAAATTCCAATGACCTTAAGCCTTACTTGTGCCGCACAACAGACACCAATGTGGAGGTCGACTGCTTAGTAGGGGGAACACGCATCATGGCGCCCTCGAGGTGTCGGAAACACGTTTTTAACGCCTTGCATCAAGGTCAAGGCAGATGAAAAAAATGAATGGAGTTGCATGGCACTACGTGTGGTGGCCGCTCTTGAATCATCGCATCGAGACGAGACACCTAAAGTTTTCATACACCCGCGCGAATACCCAAAAAGATATGCAAACGACTGCATGCAGACTTTTCATGAACATTTCAAGGAAGGACATTTTGCTTATCATTCATGCATACAAAAATGGCCACGGATGACTTCCGCAGCAACAATACGAGTATTTCTTACTCGCTTTTCAAGATACAAACTGCCAAAAATGATTCTGACAAACAATCGCCCGCAAATCCGATCAAGGAAATACCTAGATTTCTTGACAAGAAACAGAGTGCCGCAGTCATTCTCACCTCCGAACTATCCCGAAATGAACGGTGTGGCAAAGTACTTCGTGGCACATTCAGCAAGTCTTTCGACGCAAGCCTGAGGTCGGGGATGACCACGAAAGAGGCATGTTATAACTTTGTAGTGGCATACTGGATGCTCCGCCCATGACAGCTGGCTTAACAGGTGCCAAAATAATGATAGGAGAATAAGTTTGCTCGAGATGCAACATTTTAGGCCATCAATACCCGATGTGGTAAAATTAAAAGAGGCGAAGTAACATACCTCGAGCAACTACAAAGAGGGACACCTACATCAAAACCGGTGCTAATCAGTTCTTCGAACAACGTTACATCGACACGCCATGTTTTATCAACATATTGCTTCATTCATAAATCGATTCAATGACAGTTTAGATCAGCTTTTTGGGATAAGGTGCATCAGACTTTTGCCTTACTATGACGTGTACGGGTGGGTCTAGTGGGTTAATGTTCGTGTAATGAGCCGCCAGAGACTCTCGACGCGAAGCGTTTTAAACGGGCCGGCCGGATGGGTTAACACGCAGCCCACTAATACGCGCGCGTCGAAATGTCCCTACAGCGTACCATTCGTGTATCCAGTGTCAATAAAACGCGAGTTCATGAAACGTGTGGCCAATAAAGATTTTCCAAGAAACGTAGTTCCACCGAACAAGTTTCGACAAGACAATAGGGACCGCAGAACGACCAGGTATGAATAAAAGTCTACACAAACGGCAAAAAATGGCCAAAAAGAATCGTTGTCCAGGTTCTTGAAACCAAACACAAGACCACTCGCCCAAAAGACGGAAATATATACAAACTGCACATTGAACAGCTAAGACATTTACCCAAGGAAAAAGAGGGAATATCAACGTATCAAGAAGATAGCCTCAGGCGCGCAAAAATATCCTGAAAGTTCCCCATTCCCGCAGCCTAAATAAGACAAATGGTTCACGGTAACTGATTTCCATTGACGGCTTTCCAAGCAGGGATCAAGACAGAAGAAACGCTTCTGCATTTCCGGTGGCAGGCACACAAAACTCTCCAGCCACACCGCTTAATGGCACACGCATTGAAGACACAGGGGGCAGCCTTCATACTCACAAAAATTAAACTCCAACACGTCAACCACCTTTGTGGCTCTGCCTGTGAAATCATTATTTTTTTTTTATTTTTTTAGGGGAGATAGTTTGTCTATTACGGTCGTGTCTGCCGTGTATGGCGAACACGACCTATTGAGTGAAATAAACGACATATGCAACCCGCAACACCGGGAAGGGAGAGCCGAGAGCCGCTCCACGAAGAATCACGGGACGCTGGAGCCACGGACTGGGCGTCTTTGCAGACCATACAAGGCACCCCTTGTAACACCATCCCATTGTAAACTAACTGTTATATACGTATATATATATATACAGTGCGCTTTTGTTTAAGCTTAGCAGATTTGCTTAAAAAAAAGCCGTGAAGGTTACACTTATTCCGCTTGTGGAGGTGAGTTATACGGCCAGGGGGACATTATGTGGGTGGCTAAGCTATTCGATAATTCGGCTAATTAATTAAAATGCGTTAATTAACTTTTTAATAATGCAAATAGGCATATGGTTCCAGTTAGAAACTTGCTGAACATCATCGAAATCATTAAATCACTAATTTTCAGAAAGACTTTGAGTGCATGAGAAGCGTAGTAGTGCACTAAAGTTACAACTCGTGGAGCAAGTACAAGGCTAGCGGTTGCGCTAAGGGCCCGCGCGATTTTTCCGTCGCTTATCTAGTCCCAGCCTTGTACCTGCTCCACGAGTGGTAATTTAGTGCACTACTATGCTTCTCACGCGCTCGAAGTCTTCTGAAAATGACTGAATGGCGACGCGCAGCAAGGTTCTGATTAGAACCATATGTATATTTTATTAATTAAAACGTTAATTAATGAATTTTAAATAACTAGCCAACCGATCGTTACGTTGTTCCTTCTATACTATGTCCCCCGTAAAACTCACCTGCACAAACCGTATATGTGTAACTTACAAGGCTTTTTTTAAAACAAATCTGTTAAGCTTAGAAAACACACTGTTTATATATTCATGGTGTTTTTTTAAGCTTAACAGAATTTTTAAAAACAAACCATTAAAGCTAGGTTAATGCGGTCTGTGCAGGTGAGTTATAAGGCCAGGGGGACATAGTATAGGGGACAAATCGTAACGATCAGTCGGCTAATTAGTTAAAATCTGTAATTAACTTTTTAAATAATGAAAGTAGTCATATAGTTCCAATTATAAACTTGCTCAGCGTCATCGAAACCCAATAAATCAGTACTTTTCAGAAAGACTCTGAACGTGTGAGAGGCGTAGTAGTGCACAACATTTACCACTCGTGGGGAAGGTACAAGGCTGGGGCTAGATAAGCGACATAAAAATTGCGCGGGCGCTTCATCAAAACTGGTAGCTTTGTACGTGCTCCACGAGCGCTAAATTTAGTGCACTACCACGCTTCTCACGTGCTCAAAGTCTTTCTGAAATTTACTGATTTAGTAGTTTTGGATGACGCTGAGCAAGTTTCTAATTGGAACTATATGTCTATTTTCATTAATTAAAAAGTTCATTAAAGATTTTTAACTAATTAGCCGACTGATCGTTACAATTAGCCTCCTATACTATGTCCCCCTGGCCGTAAAACTCACCTGCACAAACCGCAATAATCTAGCTCTCAGGGTTTTTTAGTTTGTTTTTTAAATTTTGTTAAGCTTAAAAAAAACACCCTGTATATATATATATATATATATATATATATATATATATATATATATATATATATATATACCAGCATTATTTGTTTTTAACCACTATATCTAAGCCACCACTGTCGTAAACCAACTGAGACTACGTGCATTGCCTACGTGCCCGCCGGCGAAATGCCACCATTCACTGGGTGCAGAAGCGTTCCGGAGCACAAGTTAACATAAATAAAAAAATATCGCCACTTTGCATGCCTGTTTTGATTATCCTTCCATTGCCAGAGCTAGTTTCGATGTTCAAGGTGGCATACTGCCTGGAAAAGCAGAGACCTGCCCACTTGAAAAGGTACCGAGCGAACAAGATCGCCTTGGTACGCCTAGATTTGGGGCCAACCCCTCGGCCACTGCATATCCGCTCCTCACACCATCGCGCTCCGACAAAAAAAAAACGGGCAGATTCATCCTCTCCCTCTAGGTGTTTCACTGGTTTATTCAGTGCAAACGAAACGACAGCTAAAGAACACCGGACATGCCTACTGGCACCCGTATTATATGCTGATCGCACAAGACTACGCCAGGCATGTGGTACCTGTTTTCCATCTGCCCGCTGTACTAGGAGCCCTGACCTCGCGCACTGGACGCCATCATACAGTGTTCACGCCCTACCTCGCTGCGCGCCTTGGTTATGCCGCACCCCTCCCCCCTTAAAGCAACCGCTACAAAACACCAGCGATTGCTGCTAGGCACCACCACCGGAGCGCTGAGGAGGGATGGAGGAAGTACAGACGATGCACGAATTGGAAGCTACTGAGTGAGCAAAACTTTCGAGAAATAAGTAAGAAACGTGTTCAGGAGGCGTCGCAGCACCGACAGCGGCTCCACAATGATAGCGTATAACTCCAGCACCAGTCTCGCTATGACACACGTTACGGAATGGCATAATTAAACTTACACTATGTTTTCTAGGACATGTAGTGCATAGCTAATGCCATCTAGAATAAGAGGCCTGCTCATTGGCCTCCTAGACGTGGTCACTAGTAGATTCCTCGAACGCCGTCTGGATTGCGTCGCCCTGGCCACCAGCGCGTCATGCAGGGTCTGAGCCAGCGCGACACGAGCACGCTGCGACACTTTATGAGCCTCATTGTGTTCACCGCATGGCGCGTGTTAAAATCCACTAACGTAATCATGATGCCCTGTCAGCTAGGTGGTATTCACATATTGATTGACATGCCGAGTGTGTTGGTTCATTTAACTCCTTATTTTGACATCCAGGATTTATTTAGCTGCCCTGGGAGTGTGTACATAAAAGAAAACCTCGACGCAAGTGTTTTAACCTTCAGTACTGACTTTGTTTTCCCACAGGAATGTGTCATAAGACAGTTTGAGAAACTGAGATCACCTTCCAGATGATTGCTGCGTTTGAATGCGTTTATTGTAATCACCTGACCAACTTGGAGCATGCATCTGAGCATAATAAAGTGGTGATAAATAAAACACTCAAAAATCCGTGTGTTCATTCGCGAAACTATCTTTCTTCCAAGTGCCTGACACAAATTTTGGATAATACGGTCGTTACACCATCCGAGACAGATGAATCATTCTTTTCATTCCAGTGGACGCTGGCGGTGCCCCCGATTGATTCTTAGTATAAAAGAATGCTTCTAGTGAATGAACGCCTAAAACGCCATGCGCGCAGGCATCTCATTATCGTTCTTTAGCCAAAGAGACTCCACGCATTGAAAACAATGACGCCGAAGAACATGAACATAATAAATCACGCTCTTTTTTAAGTTGTCGGTTATTGTATTATGAACAAATTAAACTTGTGCAAGATATTGTCGCAAATGACGAGGCGACGAAACAAAAAATAACTGAGTAAACTGAAATGTTTAGTGGGGAGAACTTGTGCCCAAAACAAAAAGTGAACAGAAGATAACAACAGCGTCGCCGGCGCCGAAGTCGGCGTGACGTCACGATTGAATGGTGGAGCGAGACCACACCGGCTCGCCATGGGAAGTCTCTTAAGTAAGCGCGTTGCCTTCCCGAACGATTTGCGTGGAAGGTTCGGTGGGTAGAGCATTCGGACGTAGAACAAGACACAGGGTTCTTGAATTTACCAGAACATTAAACTGAAGAAAAAGGAATAAAAGACGCTTAACTCCCTGGAACAAACCCTGTGCCTCCAAGCAAAGGACAAAACGCGGTAACCAATCGGCCGTGCACGCCCTCACTCGCCAAAGCGCGTGACAGTATTGTCAAGATTGTAGATGTGACGAAACAATGAAACAGCTGAGAGAAGTGAAACGATTAATGGGGTGAACTTCTGCGCAAAAGAAAAAAAACAGAAAAAAACAACAGAGCGTCGCGGGTGTTGCAGCTGGCGGAACAGCAGAATCGGAAGCTGAGGCGAGACTGGCTGCGGAGCCCCATTTGTACACTCGTCGGCTGCTGGAACATTCGGTGTGGAAGGTTCGGTGCGTAGAACATTTTAGCCTCGAATCATAAAGACGGTTCTTGAATTTACTAGAACATCGCATAGCAGAGTCAACAAAAATGTATGGCCACGGACGGGAATTGAACCCTGGCCTTCTGCGTGGAAGGCTAGCACGGTAACCGTTAGGCCACGAGCGCGCAGCCTACTTAGTCAGCTGCTCAATTCCGCATTAAAAAACGCATCGCCCTGATGCAGCACAAAACAAAAAAAAACATAATAACAACAGAAGGACAGCAGAATCACGAGCCACAATTTACTGTTCACTTGTCAACGAGAGTGCAAAGTTCTATTGTTCGTAATACGGCTTCATTCAGACGGGAAAACGCAATGTATAGCGCCTCGGCAGTTTTTTGCTGAGACCGCGACGACGAGTCGGTGCCAACACCCACACCCTGCCTCCGGTGTTGAAGTGGACGCAGCGGCGACGAAGATTGTACCGGCTAGCGTCGACACGCTGTTAATTGTGGATTCAAAGGCAGGCTAGCTGGCGTGCCTCTTCTATTCTCTGACTGACCACATCGGCATTGTCGCATCCGTCATCCACTGACTCATGGGCAACATCGCATTAAGCATGGTCGTCACTTTTCTGCCATGCACCAGATTGAAGGGTTTAAACCGGGTTGTTTCTCGACCTGCAGTGTTGTAGGCGAAAGTAACGTATGATAATACCTCGTCCCACGTCCTGTGTTTTACGTCGACAGACATGGAGATCATGTCGGCCATCGTCTTGTTGAGCCGCTCCGTTAGACCGTTGGTCTGCGGATAATACAAGGTCGTCCGACGATGGCTGGTGTGGCTGATCCAAAGGATATCTTAGGTTAGCTGGGCCAATAACGATGAACATCGGTCGGTTATCTAGACTTCGGGAGCGCCATGTCGAAGGAGAATAGATTCAACAAAACACTTGGCAACTTCTAACGGTCTTCCGACGGAATGGCTTTCGTCTCCGCGCCTGGGTAAGGTAATCTCTGGCAATACTTATCCAGTGGTTCCCCGACGTTAAAGGCGGAAATGGCCCAAGCAAATTAATTTCATTCGGGTAGAATGGCGTAGTTGCTGCCGATATCGGTTACTGAAAGCCAGCAGGTGTTGTCGGAGGCTTCTTACCCAGTTGGCATTCGCGATATGACCGTTGTGTACAGATGAAGTCTTCAGGAGTTTTAGCTAATAGTACTTGTCACTTATCCGGGCAAGGGTCCCGTTGTAGCCGAGATGTCCAGCCGTTGGGTCGTCGTGGCACGCTTGAAAGATTTCTTCCCACAGGCTGGTGTTGACAACCAGTAGCCAGAAGTTCTGCTGGTTCTGAAATTGTTTGGGAAGAGCATGCTTCGCCGCAAGACAAAGCTCAATGGGTCCCGAGAAAAAACCCGTGGGATTTAGTTTCCCCGACCTTTGAGGTGGTCGATCACGGAGCGAAGTTCCGCGTCGTCGCGTTGAAGTGCCCGAATGTCGGTTGCGGTAGCTATATTACGATAACAGGCCGTCATCGTCATCGGCGCCGGGAATGGGAGGTTCAACTGGAGCCCTAGACAAACAGTCAGGGTCGTTATGCTTGCAGCCAGACTTATGCACAATGGTTACGTCGAATTCTTGCAGTCGAAGACTCCAGCATGCGAGGCCTTCTGACGGATCCTTGAGGTTTGCGAGCCAACGGAGTCGTGGTGGTCAATGACCACGCGGAACGGGATCCCGTACAAGTAAGGACGGAACTTAGTTATTCGGGTAATTTCCCATATTTGGCGTACCCGGAGTGTTTTGACAGTTGAGCAGCGCGGGTGTAGCGACGCCTGCATGTGGATGGTAGTGGGAATCAAGCGCTTCAAGCGCGCGCTCGATGTTGGTTGCCTGAGTGACGAAGGCGTCGACGGTTGCAGGCGGGCTGCGGACGAGGCCTCCAAAAATGTCGTCCCTCACCCCGCGCATGATGACCCGCAGCTTCTTGTTGTTTGAGGTTAGTGGGTCGGCACGGGCGCAAAGGCTCAGGACATCTTCCACAAAAAAAACTGGTGACTCTTTCATTGGGTCCCTGGGTTCCAATCCGGAGAAGATCCTCTGCCCTCTCCTGTCGGTGATGGGTGGCGAAGGTCCTCTGCAGCTCGGCCCCACATATGTCCCACGATGAGAACGAACCCTCGTGGTTCTCAGACCACCGCCTTGCGGTGCCCTCCAAAGAGAAATAAAGATTTTGTAGGCGCTGCTCGCTGGTTCATTCATTATGGTGGGCTAAGCGTTCATGATGTTGAAACCAGTCCTCCATACCCTCGTGCGCCTCGCCATGGAAGGTCGTCGGAGTTCGTTGGGCTGCGTGCAGGTAGATGTTGCCTGGGGTATTTACGGTTTGCGCCAACTGGCTGTCAACGTCCGGGTTGTTGACTGGTTTGTAGGCATGGCGACGAATTCCGGGGGTAGAGCTTGTTTGCGGCGACTTGATCGGGTGTTGGTAGTGCCCTCGTTGGTTCTTCGTGGGTTTATGTCGGACTTGGACTTCGGGCACTCGGAGGGGTCGCGGCTGGGGCATGCGTTACCCCGCATCTCGACAAAAGTGTCACGAATGAAGTGTTGATGACGCAAAAGAATAGCTAGTGATTTAAACAAGAAGGAAAAAGAAGAGAACAACATAGCGTAGCAGGAGTCGAAGTCGACGGAACAGCAGTATCGGACTCTGAGGCTGGACTTACTGCGGCTTGCCATGCGAAGCCCCTTTTGTACAAGCGTGGGCTCCTGGAACATTCGGCGTAGAAGGTTCGGCGCGTAGAACATTCTAACCTCGAATCAGCAAGACGGTTCTCGAATTTGTCATATAATCACACTACACACTCAACAAAAATGTGTAGCCGCGGCCAGGAATTGAACCCTGGCCTTCTGCGTGGAAAACAAGCACGATAACTGTTAGACCACGGACACGCTGCCTACTTAGTCAGCTGCGAGTGGCAATATGCACACTAATGGCAGGCAATAAGGTGGTTAATTTAGCCAAAAAAATATAATTAAAATGTTGTATTGCAACACTCTAGGCCAATGTGTTTTATAGGTAAAACGTTCCTGAATAATAAGCGATTAGTGATACTCTCTTTAATGGCGCTCTCCATCAGAGAGTTTACAAGTACTTTGTGTACACTTTATTGTTGTTCTATCAGTTTTAGGTATGAGTGGCACACTTTGCTATCCGAGCTTGCCTATTGGGAGCAGCTACACCTACCAGCTGCACCAATATGCAATGGGTGTCACGCGTTGTATATTTCCCTATAACTTTTGCTTGGAACCTGAATTTGTGTAGATGACAGGTGGAATAAGGGCACGTGACGTCAATTTTCCTGCAAAATTTGTTCAGTAAACTATATTTTTGCACAGGTCTCGCGACATGAAGTCGGATGACAATAATTTCACCGTTAAATTTAGCGAGAAAACTAAATTTGTGTTGAAGTCACGTGACGTCATCTTTTCCTCTAAATCTTGTGCGACACCGAATTTTTGTAAAGGCCGCATGCCACAGTCATGTCACGTCATTTCGTTCACTAAATATAGCATTGGAACTGAAATATTTTGATGTTGCAGAAGCCTTGTCCGACAGCTTTTGATAATAGCGGTGATCTCATAAGAACCGCTCCTCAGTGTAGTTTTATGTTCAGTGTACTATCACGGTCAATATGAGTGCGAACACCGCTCCGCGTGGCCCGCGGTACTATCAGTGCCCCCTGGCGATTGCTCTTTAAGGCATACGTGCACCTCGGGGTCGAGACATATCGTCTCTAGCGATCGCCACACCACTCTGCACTTCCGGGTCGTCTGCTAGAGAAAAACGGTCGGCGAAACCGCGAAACTGTTCACCAATGACGAAGCTCATTTTTTGCTATACTTCGTTTCAGCTTAGATCCGAGCGCTTCCGGTGTTATGAGCCGAAGGGCGAACCAAACAGCGAAAGAGGCACAACGTCATGGAGTGCTCTCTGCAGTTGATACGACTAGACAGTATTCGCCGTCTCTCTGTGCGTGCTCCTCCGCCGGCAAGTCCTATCAAGCGCAGAGAGCACGTCATGACGTTGCGCCTTTTACGCCGTTTGATTGGCCCTTCAGATCACAACATTGGCCGCGCTCAGACGCAAGGTGAAACGAAGTATAGCAATGTGCGCCAGCAGAAATAACTTGTATAAATACTTTTAGTATCATCTTTTTGATTAGGAAGTTTTAATAGATTATTCCCACTACTCCGACAACAATACCCGATACTTCGCCGACGCAGCATGCATCATATTGTTATCGGAGGTATCAAAACAATCAACCAAGACTTCGCATGCGTTTTGCGAGAGCAAAGGAACACCATTGCGCAATGCGCACAGGCTAAAAGCTAGCGCGGTGCGAGCGGCGCGAAACAAACGACGAGGACGTTCTATGTGTTTGTTCTACGTATCGTAGTTTTTATGTTTTTTATGATGAACGGTATCGCTATCACCCACGCTCGCATCGCGCAAATTCCTTGCCTCTGCGCATTGGTGGTCCTTTGTTCTCGCAAAAGTCATGCGAAGTCTCAGTTGATTGTTTTGATACGTCCGATAACAATATGATGCATGCTGCGTCGGCGAATTATCGGGTATTGTTATCGGAGTAATGAGAAGAGTCTACTAAATCTTCATAATAAAAACACGGCCCTAAAAGCATTCATACAAGTTATTTCTGCTGGCGCACATTGCTACTGAGAAATACGCTTTGTTATTTCGGTGACCAGTTTCGCAATTTCGCCGACCGTTTTTTGCTAGCAGACGACCCGGAAGTGCAGAGTGGTGTGGCGATCACTAGAGACGATATGTCTCGACCGCAAAGGTGCACTTAAGCTTTAAAGAACAATCTCCAGAGGGCACCGATAGTACCGCGAGCCACGCGGAGCGGTGTTCGCACTCATATTGATCGTGATAGTACAAAAAAATATGCCTTGCGTGCCTGGGCCTTAGATGGTAGAAGATCCTTTTTTCCTCTCCTAGTCCTCTTTAAACGCCGCGTGATTCGGTTGAGGCTGAGCCGAATGTAAGCGATGTAGCTAGCGGCGAGACGAGCGACGGCGATAGCGACGACAGCGAGCTACCAGCGAGGGATATTTCTCACTGCCGCTCGTCGCGTCGCTCCGTTTTTGGATTTTCAGAAAACGTCACTGAGCGCCTTGGTCGCTTGCACCCGTTTCTTTCGTGCTCTTTGCCACGTCGAGTGACTGACCGAACGGCAACGAAGGGGGCCGCCGTCGGTGGTCATGTCGCTCACCAAATCGCTTAGATGCGGCTTATATTTTATAGTTAATAGGCGTGTTGCAGACCTCTAGTATGTAAAGAAGTTACACTGGTCTACTAGAAGTTCGTAAATCTGCCAGTCGTGCTTTGCAGAAGCCGAAATTAGTGCTCCGCCTAGGTGGTACTTTGGTTTTTCGTCCTCCCTGCCACATTGTTCTGGGTCGTCTCGCCTCGTGAATGGTCATCACGTCCCCTACATCAATAAGTGACGTGAATTGGGAGGAGTGTGATGGGCAGAGCGAAGTTTTAAGATTTACTCATTCATCCATCTCATTTAAAACTGGTGTGAAATAAGTTCTCTGTAGCTTCATTGATGTCTTTGTTCTGGCAACGACTCCAGAGTCGAGCTTATGTCCCTCATTATCGGTAAACACAGAAACCGTTTTCCTGCCAAAAAAATGTGCAGGTGTTAAAATTGTTTTTTTCATTTTATCTATGTAAAAAAATAAAAGACTTGAGATGACGTCCGCCTAGATGTACTGTGAACCCGTCGACACTTCTTCAAAATTAAGATAGCTTCGTCCCAGAGCTTTCCTGAGAGAATTCTTCACAGTCCGTATCATTTTGTTTAGACACATCCCAACCATGAGGCATTATCGGCGTTAAATGTCCGTGCGATGCGATCGTGAGCTACATAGTGCTGTACCTTTTGATATCGGAACAGTTTACAGACAGCTTACGTGTCTGCTGAGAGTTTGTCGAATGACAAAGCCTTGTCTGAATAAAGTATGTTCGGCACTCTTCTTATGGAAACAAACCGACGTGGAGTGATTAAGAAGGATTGTGCCGATACATTTTTAGAGCTAAATGCGAAGTGTTCGTGTTACAAAGCAAATAAAAATGGCTATGTAGGACTTCTTGTTCTCAAATTTTGCGTAAAGTACACCAGCAGAATCGATCCTCACGAGGTAGAATGGCCACTCGACACGTTCTTTTGGCAGTTTGCCGTAGGTGCTGATGCGGCCCTTAAATCCTTGCACACTTTGTTCAGTTTTGCAGATACTTTTTTACTGCTTGTCTTTGCACAATCCAATCCAATACTGTTGTCCTATCTCAGTTAATATTTTTCTACTCTGTGAAGCTCTCGGTTGTGTGCGCTGCAAATATGCACCTCAGTGAAGCACTGTGCGATGAGGAGTATGAGAGATGGTTTAAGGTCTTCGGATTGGCTTAATTGTCTGAGCCGACCGCCTATGCGTAGAACTCGGATGTCATCTATAAAACGTTGCAAATCTCTTAGTTTCGATGAGCTGTTCAGAGGCCTTTTATTTCAGATGCTTTGCCATTCTTCGAAGTATTCATTTTTTTGTATGTCACCTTTATCTAGTGTTGTTCTGCCCTTTTGAGTTCTTCCGTTGAAAGGTAAATAGAGGATTTCTTCAGTGCATTACTATTTTCTTTGAAACGGTAAAGTCCAGCAGTGACGCTCAGAAGCCCCGAGAGGTCGCAGTGGACCTTAAGTGAAATAGAGCTTCGTCTACGGCAGATTTTGCATGTAGTATGTTGATTTTAATATCATTGTCAAGGATTTCGTAAGATAAATCTCATTTGGGATCAGCTTGTGGCTATTCGGGTGACAATTCCACGAGACAAAAAGGACCAGTTTACAACAATTTGTTTTACTTTAGTTTTGACTGGAACAGTCCACTTGTTAGGCAGTGTGCCAAATTATTTTTACCTTGGCAGATTTTCCATTGAGATGGAGGAGTGTTGCTTTGAATCTCGCTCACTCTATTTGCAACGAAAGTCTCCCACCGGTGACCTCTGCCTTGATGATGATGATTCAGAGATCTATGGCGCAAAATGCCACATAGGCCATAGTGCGCCAATCTAGCATGATTTTATGTTCGTTTAGTATGTTGTTACTCAAGAGAAATGAGTGGTATTAGGCATGGTGTAAAATGCAAGTGGTAGAAGTAAAACTCAGTGCACGATCAAAAGAGATTAGGTTATCTCCCAGTAAACGAAGAGGGCGAAGGGGTATACGGTATCAGAGATCTCGAGACAATTATACCGTCGTTTGCTCTCAAGGTCAAAGCAAACCCATAGAATGTGCAGGATTTACACAAGAGATCCACAGTGTGCACAGCGCGGTGGATCTTCGACACAGAGGACGTATTTGTGGAAGATGCACGAATCTCCTATGCGAAGTCGACATAATAAAACATTGTGAAACCGATCCGCGAAAGAGAACTCTCCCACAATAAAAGAATGGGCTTGAAATTGAAGCTTATTATCAGAATCACTTTCCCATTATTATCTGCCACCTATCAAAACTTAAAACCCTCATGACTGGTTTGGTGTCGTGGTAAGGTATCGAGCCAGCTAATTTCAGAAATTTCAGGAGGATGAGGCCAGCCTATTAGCTTTTTTGTTGCCTAATATACCCACCTAAATTGAAACGCAACGAAATGTAATATAGTATCCGGTCTGCTATGCTGTAATAATCTTTTACACGAACAAGCTGTAAGAGCGTAATCCTGGTGTTTTTTCCACAAAAAAAAACAATGGCAGTGATAACACGTTGCGAATCTACAACTATAATCGAGCTCCCTATCCTTTTTAGTTCAGTGTGATGAATTGCTAAAAATACTGTAGACAGTTTCGCTTTAGATTTACTGGTAAATTAATTGAGGCGTTTAACAATAGAACTGTTCTCCAAGTTCATGGCACATTCCGCAAATGATAGATTTTTGTACTACAAGAATAAAAGTTGGAATTATCAGTGCTTCTTGCCTGTGATTGTTGAACTTCTTTAATGACGACGGTCGGAGTGAACGTGTGCTAATTGAACTTTGTAAGACACCAGTCGCAACAGACTAGCAATCTCTCCCAGGGGTAAGACAACAAACTGGCTGAGGGGGTGTCCCTCCATCATACTTGGGTAGTAATTCAATTACAGTAATTGAATTACTGTAATTTAATTACTTTTCTTGGTAATTTGTAATTGTAATTAATTACTTTCGGCCAAAAGGAATTGTAATTGTAATTTAATTACTTTCTAGCGTCAGTAATTGCAAAATTTCAGGCACAATTACAATTACTTTTGCAAAGCTTTGCGGCGGCGACGGAACCTCTCTGAAAGCCTCAGCGCTCGCAAAAGCGGCCTAGCTCTCGGTGAAACACTTGCACAAAGACACGCACAACATAAATAGCGTCGCATTGTTTGTTGTTTTGTTGCTTACACTGCGGGCTGAGAGACAATCCTCTTTGGAGCCTACCTCAACGGCGCCGTGTTGCGCCGTCTGCTGTAGGAGCAGAAAATAACAGCGTAAACATACCAAAATATTGAAATATATAAAAAGATTGAGCTTCAGCTTCCAGTTGGGCTTGGAAATTTTAATTGTCTATAAAGATTTTTTTTTTTTGCCAGCTTTTTACGTTTCTCTTTTAGTACTATCGCATATTTGTATCTTTGTATTTATTCCAAGTTTATTTCCTGTTGGTTTTACTTCGTATAGTTTTTGCATAAGCTTTTTGGAGACTGACCTCGCACCTTTGAATATTGCTACCAATGATTTGGGAGCCCCGATTCGGTTCTTATATATTTCTGAGCCATTATAATTTCAACACAAAGTAAATAATTTACAATACCATGATGTTTGTATGTGAATGCAGTCGTATTAGCGTGTGTGGATTTTAGTTTTATATTAACACTTGTAAAATATTCATATATGACTAATTGTCTATTCCCGGGCTAACAAAACTCTGTCAACCCAATTTTTTCTTTAGCGATCTGGCGTCTTTCAGCATATGAACTAATTTATTATTATTTATAAAAAAATATAAGAACGTAGTACTTCATTTCGCCATACTGTCAAGTTCCATCATGCATTTAAGGAAATTCATAAAAGGAAAGTACAATACGTGGCATTTATGCAGCGATGCAGCCTCCTCAAACATTGGGGAAGGAATGAACAAATACGTTGCATTCTATACAACTCGTTTAAAGTTATATGGCCCAAGTCGGGTCGCTCTCAGAGATAAGTAATTGTCAAGTAATTGCATTACTTTTTGAAAGTAATTTGTAATTGTAATTAATTACTTTTCACGTAGTAGTAATTGTAAGTGTAGTTAAACTACTTTTGAAGCAAAGTAATTGTAATTGTAATTAAATTACATTTTGAAAGTAATTTACCCATGTATGCCCTCCATGAAGGGGAATCAATACAAGTGCGATCATCTGCGAGAATAAGACTTCTTATCGGCACGATGCTGGGCTTGTTTTTGAAAAGTCGGGAGATCCTTGAATAATTTATAGCAAAGTGTGTTGCATTGAGAGGTTTAGCCAGAACCTTGTTGGCACATGTCATGATAAAATATTTCTGTTCTTTTATAGAAAGAAAACGCGCTAGATCCAGCGAAAGCACATGTGGCGAAGAGGAAACCCGAGATGGTGTACTAGGTCCAAAATACCAAAAGCTGGTTGTCTCGCTGTTCCATATAATATGGCACCATAGACAAGACGCCATTGTAAATCATAAATATAAATTGAAGAATACACCACCCTATTACGATGACTTGTGCACTAAAACTTTGAAAATGTTTATACTTTGAAGACATTGTCTTTGATGAACTTCAGTTGAGAGAAAAAAATGAGTTCTTTATCAAAAATGACGCCCTGGAATTTATGCTTGATTATAAAATTCAAGCTAGTTGCTTTAAGCTTCATTCCTCAATTGAGAGTCTTCCCAAGTCGTGAAGAAAGCGGCACACAAAACGTTTTGGCTGGAGAGAACTTAAAACCATTTTCGTCTCACCAGGTACCCAGTTTATTTAAGTATAACTGAAGCTGGCGTTCACAACTGGAGGTATTACAAAAGGAGCAGGAAATATGAAGATCGTATAGGTACGATTCATGTGAGATTGCAGAGGGGTGTATAGCGGCTATTTAGTTTTTTTTTTTTTTTGACTGGAAACAACATACCACTTAAGATGCCTCCTTAGGGAACTTTATTTTTTAAATAAAGGGATCCGTCAGGGTACAGCCCGGTCGAACATGGGATGTCCTGTCTGTCGAAAAGTACCTTTATACACCTCATCATACGACCCCGAATACCATCGCCGTAAATACCCTTAAGTATTCCCAAAATTCAGTTGTTGTCATCAGCTCTTTTGAGGTCAAGGAAAACCAAAATGCAATGCTCTTTATGCACAAACATTTGCGGATATGTATCTCCACACGGATCAACTGGTTGACTGCATATCGTCCTTGACCAAAGCCGTACTCGTAATTTGCAAACAAGTTTGTTTTTTCTAATAGGTATACCAACCGCCTGTTTTAATGAGTCTCTCGTATATTTTTAGAGCGCAGCTCTTAGGCGCCCGTTTCCGGCTTGAGTGGCGTCGCCGTAGCCGTCGCCGTTGGCGTCGTCGTCACTATTGGCGTACTCGCGTGGTGCATTATCAGACGCGTGATGTGATTGGTGACGTCACTGATGGCGTCATTATAGTGACGTAAAGTAGTGTCACACGTGACGTCACAAGGACCACCAGTGACGTCCGGCGACACCATCGTAATGACGTAAACGTCGTCATCACTGATGACGTCATCAGTGATGTCACATGTGACGTCATCAGTGATGATGATGATGACGGTGAAGCTGAGGTAATCACGATGACGTGTGGCGTTCGACGTCCCCCGCCCGCCGCAGGTGATCGACCAGACGACTCGTTCCATGGACTTAGGGAATGGTTATTACCGTGACTGAGACAGAAGCCCGGTCGAAACAAAACAGTCAATTCCCACCGGCCCGGCTTGGCCGTCTAATTTCTAGGCGGGCGTGGGAACCGCCCCCGCCGTTGGTGTCGGCACTAGCCGCTGCCTGGCGGGCCGAGCGCCCCACACCTCCCCCTCTTAGATGTCGAGGTCCTGGATGGCCTCATCGTTCTCCGGATCGCCGAGGAGATCCGGGCGCGCAAGGTGGAGGACCCGGATGGCCTCGGCGACCTCCAACGGGCGGGGGGCCACTGGAAGAGCCACAGAAGGTGGCGCAGCACGGCGGGCCCATTCCGCGGCCACGAGGACCTGGTTCAGGGCACCCGCCAGGTGAGTAGGGCGGTGGATCTCCGGCACCCCGCAGACGGGTCACAGTAGGCGGCGCTCCGCCTCGTTCTAAACGGCCATGGGCTCTTCCCTGGGTGTTGCCCCGGACGGCTCGGGGACGGTGTTCGGTGGCGCGCCGCGGTCAGACCGTGGCTGCTCCCTCTAGCGCAGCCTCAAAGTCCAGCCCCCTCGGACGTTCCTGGGCCACACCGTCCAGGTTGCGACTCTGGCATGCTCGTGGCGTGGCGGGAAACGTGCCGCCAAGCGCCTAAACTGGTGGGCACGGCGGACCCGGTCCTGGTGGTAGTGGCGATCTTGCGAGAGCGTTACGGAACGCACACACATATAGAAAAAAAAAATGCGAATTACGGGGTCTGATTGGAATACGGCAAACAAGTTCGGAGGCACTCGCGAACAAAATTGCCCCCTTGTGAAAACAAAGGGCAGACCCGCGGAAAGGAGATGGACACTCCCCCTTCCCTCTCCACGAAGAGAAGCACAGCCAGCCAAAAAGGATATGAACAATTGTGTGTGGGTCACCGTGGGCGCAGCTTGCACCTCCTAGGTGGTGTTCCACGGTCCGACAGCTGGCTGGGGGCTGGCTGGTCCGGAGCCTGCGAAACAGCTGCTGGCTCGAAGCAACGCTTTTGCTCAGACACATGAATCGGTCCGTATTGCTGTTTGCCATGAAATCGTGCTAAGCGGTAGGTTAGCGAAGAAACTTTCTCAGTTATGCGAAAGGGTTCATCCCAGCGCTTGGCGAGGGATGTTGCGAAGCATTTCGACGAGTCGCTGAGGGAGTGTGTCCTTCGAAGTACCAGGTCTCCAACCTGAAATTGAACGTCGCGGTGGCCCGTGTCGTACTGGGCGGCTTGTTTAAGCCGAGCGACGTCGAGGTTCTCTCGTGCTTCGTGAACGGCAGCGATGTCGGTGATGAACGTCTTGAGCAAACTGCGCATACGGACGTTCATCCTGCGCGAAACATTTGTATGAAAACGAGTTTTCCATTGGACAGGTTATCTCCTTACCACAGTTGAGGAGTGCAGGTTTGAAACCGGTTGATCGGTTGATCATTTTGCGCGTTTTGAGTGCTATCTCGTCGAGTTGGGCATCCCAGTCTATGTGACGGGCTGTGCGGGAGATCAACATCATTTTGAGGTAGCGGTTGACACTTTCCTTTATGTTGGCCTGCGGGTGATGTGGCGACGTTAGCATGTGCCGTATTCCAACCGCTGCGCATGTGTCGACGAAGATCTTGCTCCGAAAGTACGAAGCACCGTCCGTGATGAGCTCTGCGGGGAAGCTGAATCTGGTGAAGACGGACAGATCTTCCCAGATCCACTGCGAAAGAAGCTTCCGTAAGGGAAACAGTTCGACCCACATGGTGAAGTGGTCGGTCACAACCAGTGGATACTGATTTCCCCGAGGACTACGTGGAAACGGTTCTATGATATCGCATGCAATAATCTGCCAAGACGACTGTCCTACGACTGGCGCCAATAATCCTGGTGGTTGGCGAGCATACTTCAGTACATCGTGCCTGATTCCTGGCCAAGCCGCGACACGATATAGCTTACCGCAAGTCTTACTGCCGCAGCTGTGGCCCGCTAATGCTGAATCATAAAAATACCTGATGAACGACTTGCACAGCTTCCGAGGTATCACGATCCGGAAAGGCGATTTGTCGGTGTCGACGTCTGCCTGGGGGATGCAGCGGAGGAGTCCATCCTCCCTTAGCAAAAAGAGGCCGTACTTGAAACGAAGTTGAAATATATTGAATATGGATATTCGTTTTGTATTCATTCTGCACTATATTGTCCGCATTCGAAATACGCGCCTAATGTATTCAAGATATATCATAAATATTAATAAAAAAACATTTTAGATATACCAAAAATATAATTCCTTCCTCCTCAAGATGCCATTTGTGTATGAAAAACCAACTACACAATTTTTTTTCTATTTTGGACTTTGTTAGTATATGGTGGCCTTCTGGCATTTGAAGGCACTACTAAATACATTCCACAACTACACATTAGAAACGAACACGAACACAAAACAATGACGCACTGAACACCTGCATCACAGTCCCGTTGACTGCCCTAGAGCCTTATATAGCCTACATATTCAAGGTAATCATTTGGCCGGTGACCCCCTCTGCACTTATTAAGGTTACAAGTATCCTATCCTCTCCTCAGGCGTCTGGTGAAGGGGAAACAGTGTTTTGAAGATTGTGGACGATGTCTCTTACTAAAAAGCATTGGCACAACTAATAATAATTCGGCGCAGTCGCTGAAACAATATCCACAAAAGCGACTTCTAGAAGAAATGTTATTGCTTCTCTGCATAGCACCACTCAGAACAAAGCGAGTCAACGCAGTTTCTTCACTTTAAAATAGTTATTTTGCTTTTCTTTGCTAGTTTCCTGTTTAATATGGTCGTTAACCTCACTATATTAAAGTCACTAATCACATCACGTACAATGGTGAGTATACACATTCAGTGAACTAACATTGTCCTATAACACAACCACGACAAACATATCTGCTCACAGCAATTGCTGAAGCTTTCCAGCATCAGTAAGTGTTGTGGTTGCAGGTCCCGAACCCCTTTGTGACTGGTGTGCAAGAAACTCATAAGGTGTGTTCTTGATAGAAAAAAAGTAAACAGTAACATAAACTGGGCTGATTAATCAGTGCGATGCTGCACATCTCAATTGACAAGCTAATTAAATGTTGTATTTAGGCACTTCAGTGTACTCCACATCTGCTTGAAGTGAACTTCTGAAAGGCGAGCTTTTCAATACTTTGGTTGTTTAAGTCAAACTTCCAAAGTATTGCAGTCAAACGATACTTCGAGCAGAACAGAACAGTATTTACGATTTCCAGGTATTTTAAGAGTATTCTGCACTTATGTTTGATTGCGGAATTTTTATTAGGGTTGGAGTATATTTTACATAAAATAAGTAAATATTTTAAGAAATCTATGTAAAAGGTATTTCGTTCCTACTAATTTAGTATTTACGTATTTTAGAACGCATGAAGGGAACTTCGAATGTAGTTTAAATAAACGTATTTTAAAAAGATTTTCAGAAGTATATTTTAGTACTAAGTAAACAAAAAAGAAGTGTACATTTTCGGTCGACTTTTAGTGTACTTACAATTATGAACAGTACTTCAAATACACTCAAATTAGAATGTGGTATATTTCAAACGTAATAGTTTTCGCTAAGGGCTTGCTCAGCAGGTGAAAGTCGTACTTGCCGACGCTTCCGGTGGTGCCCGCTCTCTGTACTGCAAGCCCTTCGCAAACGCGTCGGCAAAGTCCGTCTTCCTGCTGGGCCTTTCGGAGGTCTGCTCGGCTCACCAACGTACCCCACCGTGACTCCGAAGTGTTGGACACGATGTCAGTTAATCCCCCGAACTTTGGTTCTGTCTCAGTGGGAGGGACCAGCAAAGGAGCTCATTAAAATGCGTCCGCCACGACGTTAGTCGCTCTTTTCTTGTACGCGAAGGAGTGTGAAAGCCCATCGTGCAAGACGTCCGGCTGTGTTTTGCAGATTCTTCAGCCAGGAGAGCGCTTGGTGATCAGTCTGGATCTGAAAGAGAGCGCCATCGAGATGCATGTTACACTTCTTGAGGGCGAAGATGATGGCGAGACATTTCTTTTCCTTTTCGGAATAGTTCTGCTCGACCGCCGTCAGCGTGCGGCTGGCGAAGGCGACTGGGTGAAGAACGTTGTCGCGCACACCTGCGGCTGCTGACTCATGCAAAGATAGCGCGCCACCTATTATAGACACTGAAATCTTTCATTCAGCATCTATTTAGGAGATAGGAAGGACTGCAGTCTCTGTGGTGCGCCACCCACCATTGAGCCCAACAAGATAGGTAACACCTAATATATATGATGAAATTGCTGGGAATGCTCCTCTGCCAGCGCATGCCCGAATATTATACCCAAAAGTTGTTCTAAATAAGGGAACCTATTGCCACCAAAGGTTGGTCCTTGCTGCAAAAGAAAGTGAAACATAAATAATGAAAGATGTTTACAATTCCCTGTAATGCCGAATTAGGGCGCAGCTCTTGTGAATGAGGAGAGGGATAGGAGAAGGGGTATGCCTCTCCTCCTCCTCTTTTTCCCCTCCTTCTCCGTCCACCTCCTCCCTCCTGCTTCTCCCCTCCTCCTCTCTTTCTCCTCCTGCCTTCCTCCTCCCCAACCTCCTCTTCCCCCTACCTACCTCCACGTCCCTCCCTCCTCCCTCGTGATGATACTCGTGACGCTCGTGAAGGTCAGTGGTAAAGACCTCGGGAAGGACGCTATGAAGGTCATGGCCTTCGTCGTGACCTTCGCCAGTGACCATCGTGATGTCCCTCGTGACCCTAGGGACCCTCGTGATGTCACACGTGAAGGCCTTGTGAAGGTCGGTACATTCGTCCCGACCTTCGCGAGTGACCTTCGTGAAGTCACTCGTGATCCTCGTGACGTCACACGTGGCGTCACGTGTGACGTTAAAATTGCAAACGTCCCATAATGCAACGCGCTTTTACGCCGACGGCGTCGGTGACGGTGACGCCACTGCAGGCGGAAACGGGCACCTAAGAGTTGTGCTCTAAAAGGAAAGATATGAAAAGTGAAACGTAAGAGGGGACAGTAGAAGAGTAGGCGACTTACTGATTCATCCTAGCCGGGCCTTACGAGAACACCCGTCTATGAAAAGCAAGTGCCGAAGTTACGTGTTTCCCCAAGCGGGGGGACCCCAAGGGTTTAACCCCACCCCGGGCTCAACTCAGCCACCAGGCTTCACTTTTCGCCTGGCAAGGGAGTGCTACGCACGGCCAGGCGTGGGCTGGCGAACCCGGATGGCTTGGGGTCCGTGGGGGACCCCAATTGTGTCCACAAGTACACTACGTGGACTTGGAGAAACAACATATTTTTTTACATAAAACAGTAACCTAGAACCGATGACAGCTTCCATTGCTCTAGGCGAGGGAGCGTCTGCTTTTAATTGTTACTTGCGCCTTTGCAAGTAGTGCATATATAGGCACTGTGTTCTCAGCGTCCAATGTTTTTGCGCAGACAACCGCACCGTAAGCCTTCGAACTGGCGTCAGTGAAAGCATGTAGTTCGTAAAACAGCGTAGTGTCTCTGAGCTCCTCGAGCAGGACTCGAGATATGTAAAAACCTGGTAGCTGTGCAATCACATTGTGCCATGTCTTCTAATATTGCTGTATTTCCTTAAGACGACTATTGTTCAGCCCATCTTTAACTCCCACAGTTTTTGGAACATAAATTTGACCTGGATCTTGAAAGGTGATTGCAGTCCTACGATGTCATTGATTATTTTGGCAGTTCGGAAGACATATCGTTTTGTACTTAGATTCGTTTTCAAGAACCTCAACTTAAAAGTTCACATCTTCACAGTTCCCCTTTGTATTCCCCTCCCCGTATTCCAATTAATTCCAATTACCTTGGCGTCTGTCGCTAAATGAACAGGTTGGCGAACTGCTTTCTGGAACAACTCTTGCAGTGTCTTGCGAATGAATGTCCCTAATTGTAGAGTAATGCCAGCTGCTTGCATGATGTCTCGTGTATCGTTGAACAACTTGACAGCTGCTGCTTCACTCTGGGCTCCAGTCAAGAGATCATCGACATAGAAGGTTTGCGCTAGAAACTGAGCTGTATCCGGGTCTCCGCGTAAAAACAGTAAGGAAAATACGTTATTTACGTATTCTTAAATGCCCTAAAAAAATGAGCTTGAAATTGTTCCTTGGGATGACAGTTATATCCAACGTCCGATCGCTGACGACGTTTAACAAAAAGAGCCTACCCCAGCGGTATACAGCAGATATTTTTGAGCTTGGGAGACTCTAAACACCTACAGGAACTTGCTACAGATGTAACAAAGGGCACCGGTTATGTTGGTTGTGCGGCATTGGGGCAGTCCTTCAAGTCCACAAGACGATCAAACCATAGCGCGCCTATATTTACAACTGAGTTAAATGTTCTGATAATGACTGTTAACAAACTAAAGAAAAGGGTATCTATAACAAAATGTATTCTTTTTTTTTATCTCGCTCAGTCAGCTTCTTGCTTGTAACGCCGTACCGTCACGAAAGCACAATGTGGGTTTTTAGCTATGAGAGTAATTAATTAAAGTTCTGAAAAGTAAGCTGGTTATTGAGTTCTGTTGTGTCTCTAGAGTCAATGTAAAAAAAGCACGCATGATTAGGAAGAGAAGAAGGGGACAGCACGGAGCGCTTATTTACAACTGACGTGTAATTGATGACTTCGAAAACGATAAAAAGGAAGACAGGGAATCATGAGTGATAAGATCCTTGACTACACGTCAGCTCTGAGAAAGCGCTCTGTCCTGTCACCCTCTCTTCCTTATCATTTGCAGTTTTCACTTCATGCTTACCCAACTAACAAACTTCCATATAATAGGCGGCTATAAGGAAGCCGACGAGACAGCACCTGCATTGAAAGAACAGTTGGTTCAACAGCGTCCAAGTCAAAAATTATAAAATCGTTCTATGTAAATAATTATATTTTTTATGAGAAACAAATGTCACTCTTATTGCTACAATCTTCTGCAAGTCGCAGATATCACAAAGGCGAAGCATCGTATGCCTCAAACCCATGCAAGTTCATGGGAAACAACCAAGTATACGAAGGCATATACTTCCACAGGTTTAACAGCAACAAGATAACTTGACACTATTACCGGACATAGAATGCAGAACAACCAAGATAGTCTATGGACGCCTCATGGGCAAGAACGGCAAGGCCATGGTAATCCCGTCCGGGAGAACCTAAGTGTCAAAATAAAGTTAGGTTCTCCTGCGAAGTCGTCAACTTTCTGTGCGGGACCCATAGGCTGCTGAATTTCTACGGCATTGGGCACAAAACGGACGTGCGCCCAAGCCAAGAGTGCCGATGTGAATTATGTGGGCGAAACACAAACAAAAAATAAATAAATGCACAAAGAATCTAGTGTAAGAACAACTGCTGGCTTGCCATGGCAACCAAAGACTGCCCCAAGATATATCAGATAAAAGGCTGCTCTCGAAGCTACAAGAGCTGGAGTAACAAAGAGCTAGAAGAGCCGTTCAGATACATTTTCTGTAAAACGGCGAAACATTTTCTGTTAAACAGCGACCAACAAGAGCGGGAGAAAACACACGAAGAACTGGACAGTGAAACCGTGAAGGAAACGGGCATGCACGAACCTCTAACAAAAAAAAAAAAAAAAAAAACTGCTCGAAGCCATTCATTCTAAAAAATAATGTTATGCACCCAGACTCGGCGGGATTACATATGATCCCCTAAGAAACCTCCAAAGGCAAAAACAAAAAAAGAGCTAGTAAAAATAGATCGAAGCAAGCAAGATAAACAAGACACCGGGCGAATGATAGGAGTAAGACCCTCTGGCCAATCTTGTTAACTTCAGGATCCGCAACTTCGTCGGAAATTGGTTCTGCAGATACTACCACTGTACCTCAAAGCACACGAGAGGCTGTACCTAAGGCAAACAGGATCCAGGAAAGTCACGGGAGCACAAGAGAGTCTGGAGCTTCTACACGAACACATGATGGCAGACAAAAACTGTAGACCCAGGACTCGTGGTTCGAGAGGCCGTACTCCACGAAGTGGGTGGAGAAGAAAGGAGCAAGAATTTCTGGACTAAGAGGAAGAACATTAAACTGAATCGACGACTTCATAGCTAATAGTTAATCTAGTATGAAAATCGTAAGAACAGGGGCTTGAAGTTACCCAACAACCGAGACGCTCCACAAGAGACAGTAATATCACCCACATTATTTTACGAGGTAATGGGAAGCCAAGAAATGCGAAAGATTAAAAAGCTTGGGTCCACAACACAAGATGATGATATCGCGCTTTGAAATAAGCGGGGCTCCCTGATAGATTGGGAGCAGATGATGCGACGAGGCATCGACTAAGTTTCGAAATGCATGGACGAGGTCAGCATGAAGCATTTTCCTGGAAACGTTGAAATGCATGGCAACTGCGTGACCAAGGAACCACACGAAAGGAGTTTACAGCAAGTGCGACTTCAACTCACCTGTCGCGAAAGAGAACGACATCCGAGCACCGAGATTCTCAAAGTAACATTTGAAGAAAACACTCGGAATAAGAAATGGCTACCCAAATTGAAGAAGACATGCGTCTAGGCTTTGAGACGTATCTGTGGAAGCTTACAGCAAGTGCGACTCTGACTCATGGGACCAGAAATAGAATGACATCAGAGCACCGAGATCCTCGAGGTAACATTTGAAGAAACCGCTCGGAGTACCAAACGGCTACCCAAACTGAAAAAGACATGCGTCCAGGCTTTGAGACCTATCTGTAAGAAAACGGGTAAGGCATGAGGGGCAAAAAAAAGCCATTTAAATCATGGTAAAGCCTTCCTGAGATCCAGTAATTCCTGAGATCCATACTTCTGCAACGGAATAGACCCAACCTAGGCTCAGAGGAAGCTCATTGCTAGACAGAGAAATAGCCATACGAGTGGTGAATAAATGAGCATGACTGACGAGAAACGCATCCCTCGACAGAGAAAATATCAAGGGACTAAGAATATAGAGGAGAAAGCAGTCACAAGAGATTGAACATTTTCAACGCCTCGAAAAAATTAAACACAGTTGAAGACTATAAAAGTCGTAGGCTACATCAAGGAATGTAGCCCCCCCCCCCCCCCCCCCCCGATAAAAAAGTCCTCTACCGTAGGAAGACGTAGGGATGACTAATCACGAGCCAACATTTAAAGGACAAGAATCAAGAAAGAAAATTTCGGAGCCACAAATCCAATGGCGGCGGAGAACACTCAATACAAGGAGACACGATAGACAAATTACGCGAAAGACGACTGAGCTGCAGCAGCAGCGGCAGTCTTTTAATCAAGGTAGGGACAAGACCTGTCATGGAAGCTCCCAACACAAATTTTGGTTACTGCCTCACTCACAGTTTTTGGCCTCAGAAGAACGTTATAGAGCTGTCACTTAAAGAAGAGTTTTTCAAGCACCAGCGCTACAGCTCAAAATAAAGCAGGAGAAACCAGACTAATCTGACGACTAAATCAAAACAGAAAGAAAGTGGAGACTTTTTAAATGCGGAATATAATCAATGAAAAGAAAAGTTTACAGAAACCTCAGATTTAGCCAGCCCTGTCAGTGATTTCTTTGAAAAAGATCTATGCTAATAAATCAGGCTACTTGTTTGTCTACGGTTTGATATAAGCAGTCAGTGTATCGTCAAATATATCGAAAAAAGTGTGTGGCTTCTACTCTCACACAAATATGAGTAAGAAGTGTTGCTCTCCAATCGAACCAATTCCGTAGAACAACTGGCTACCCTCTATTAACAACAAAATATTCCAACACGCCTGCGCTCGCAACGCCTACCACACCTTGACAGAAAGTAGCCTGCGCCCAGAACAGGCACGCACGCAGATTACGTTTCACAGCTACTTACCTGAGCTTGTGGTACGAATTGAGTGCCTCTATGTAGTGCAAATGGGGGCGTGAATTTCGCGCTTTTTTACTTTTACAGCGAAGTTCCGAGTTTTAGACTTCGAGCGCTGCGACACAACGGCGCATTGCGCACAGGAGAGCGACACGCCGAAAATATCGACGAGCCGCACGAGGTCTTCCCTACCTAACGGTTATTGACGATTCCGGCATCTTCATGATACATGTGGCAGAAGCCTAAATACTTTTCAATATAAATTGATTGAGGTTTCTCTGGAGTGGCCTAGTTTAAAGTAAAATAAGCCATGAAGTTATGAAGTGTCTACGAATTTAATAATATTCGAGAAAGTTTCGAAGTCTCGCTTCTAGCACATATGCAGACAAATACCTCGACCGATCTATTTACTACAATGCATGCGGTTTAGATTTATATAATGAATAATATTCTTGAACCAGCTTGTCGATGCAGGAGACTGTCGAGTTTGCCAGACGTTCCGTGGTTTTCTCTTGCAGCGCGAGGCGGATCCCTTCGATGCGCTGCGCCGATACTGGCACATCACCATTCAGTAGATAGCACGTCCATCTGTGTTCGAGAAAGATTCATGAAAATTTTTTTTGCGCGAAACTAAATGATCTTTTGGCTCTCAAATGAAAGTCCCTTGAATAGAAAGGTCAGCGGCTCGACTTTGTTTTCATGCAGACAAATGTTATCTCGCTGTCCCATGTCACGCTAGCGTTCGAAATCTGAATTTCTTTTCAAGTGATATGCTGACAAACATTTTTCGCAACGCTAATTGATGTCTCGGATTTCTAATCGAAGTTTCCTTATTTGCTACGACTGCTGACAGGGCGAGTTGATGGTTTATTTAAAGAAAAGGGTCAACTCGCCTTGAAGGAATGCAGTAAACTGCTCCAACAAGCACAGAACAAATTTTGCTCCCTGTGCAGAAGGTGCCATTTATTCATTTCCACTTTCCTGTGGGGGACAGTAGACAGGACAGACTGGACGGTGTCTAAATGACCGCCTACGAGTGCATGGCAAAAACATCGTCAACATCAACTCGGGACATTTAGGGATTCACTGTAGGAACTGCGGGTAATTGGCGCCTTTGTGGAATTGTACATTGCTACGGAATAATCTCAACCAACTCACCAAAGAAATTATAAAAGCAGCAAGGATTGAAACCTGGGATAACAGGTGTACCAGCAGCCCATCTATAACTCTTTCAAAAGGGGAACTGGAATATTTGGCCAAAGGGTCCTTGAGGCAGGAACACAAGCCGCTCATTATTACTGGCTCGAGCTTGAGCCAGTCTGGGCAGCCGGGGAAGCTTCACTGGGCCTAGATTGTTTTGCCCCATGGCGCGCTAGGCAGCCCTATCCTGGTATTCCGGCCTGGCGGCCACCGGCAGTTTCCTGTATTGCCATAGACTGGCTCACCACTAGAATTATTGCCTCGGCCAGGCGGGAATCCCAGGGGTACCCCAAGGTTGGCTTTTTATTGCATATACAGCATGCGCCAGGTTAGTGGCCTAGAAGTCAGTCAAGGTTGGCTCGAAAAAAGTGATTCAACCTGGACCTGCAGGGCAGTTACCCGGCCTACTGAAAAATTTTACAAGCTGGGCCAGTTCAAACAAGATTATTGCCAGCGATTAAATTGGTTAAACTGGACAAACTGAAACTGTGCATACTCGTCTTATTGGGGAACTGTGCATGCCAGTATTACTGTGAAAATGTGTGTACTGGTAATAGTGTACAGCTGTTTATACTGGTCCACTTCATGCAGTTAAACCAGTTTAACTGGTCCTATTGACAGCACAGGTCGTAAGATAATAATTCGCTTTATTTCCACAAAACAATACATATACTCCAGACCGCAAAAATAAACATAACATATTAACAATGTAAGAAATTCGTCATGATAATATGCAAGTGTCCCAGCCGGTTGGTGATAATTTACACATATGGAGTGTCGGCTGGTTCCCCTGGTGGTTAACATAGTACCCCATGGCATCTGAAATAAGAATAAACATCATTAATTAGAGCAATAATAGATTTATTTGCACCCGTTTGTTCTAAACGATATGAAACTAATGCCACGAATAAAAAAATATGCATTATTATAAGCAGTATGAGAGGAAATAAGGATGCGTGGGCCAATCGTACATGTGGTGCCAGCCTCGCAGCAATTAATTATAAACCACTTGTACGCGATTTGACGACCGACGAGACAAACGACGACGATCCGCTTCGCTGTCGCTGGGTCACTCGCACGCCGAGCTAAACTGTACGAAAGCGACGGGAGCAATCGACCAAGGCGATGAGCGGCGATATGAAGAAATCCAAGAACTGAGCGTCGCAACGAGCGACCTTGAGAAATCTCCGTCGCTCGTCGCCGACTCTCGGCGCTGTCACTGTCGCTTGCCAAATCGCTTACATGCGGTTCAGCCTTCACGCTAAGCAACGCTTAGGAGTGAAAAGATCCTGCTGTTTTACACCCTTCCTGCCTCCCCAGTCTGTTGTTCGCTATGCAACTTGTGTCCCTTGAAGTAGAAAATCTCTGAAGCTGCATGTACACTGTCGTTTGCATTACAAGTATATTGTTTCAAATCGAGTTGCCGAAAGGTTCAGTTTTACACGCACCTGATTATGAATATGAATCCAAATGGTCAAGCCTGCAAACCTCGCTCGCTGGCGCGGAGACAGAGAGAGCCATAGCCTGCGCTGCAATGAGGACGAAGCGAATTCCAACATGCCGTTCTCGGATGCAGCCGTTGGCCCACGAGTGAGTGGAACTCAGACAGAGGCTGTCATCAGCCAAATAAACCATCGGCAGAGGCAGCTCTCAAGGCTACGGCAAACTATCTTATACAAATAGAGCTTGGGGGCAACTTGTAAGCTCCCCAAGCAGAACAGCAGCGCGATCAAAGGCTCAACAGTCGCGCCAGATCCGTATTTTTATTGTTTTGGTTCCCTGAGCAGCCCCTCCGGGACCAAGCGACTCAAAACTGGCGCTTGAAGCGGGTGCGAGGGCCGCGCTGATTGGCACGCGCGCTCCCTGCCCTAGCACGTGAGCAGCTCTCCCACTTCAAGGCACACGTGACTTGAAGCCACCTTGGCGCCGTTAGGTGTTTGCACCATGCCAATCATCAGTGCCGAAGTACGGTCCCTGACTATAGCCTTAGTTGGGCGATCCTAGGCCATGCCAAAGTTTGTCTCTTCTCTGGTGCGCCAGAGCTGCGTGAATTTGGTGCCATACCTGAGCCATAACTACCAAAGCCATGCCGAATTTGGGTATTTCGCACATGCCAAGTTTGGCCTTTCTCTGGTCCGCCAGAGTTCTGCCAAAGTAGTGCACCACTTGAAACATAACTGCCCGAGCAACGCCTAATTTGGGCATTTCGGCCACACCAAGTTTGGCTTTTCTCTGGTCCGCCACATTTGTGCCAAAGTAAGTGTCAGACTTAAGCCACAACTGCCAAAGCAACGCCTAATTTGGGTATTTCGGACATGCCAAGTTTGGCCTTTCTCTGGTCCGCCACAGTTCTGCCAAGGTAAGTGCCAGACTTGAACCCTAACTGCCAAAGCACCACCTAATTCGGGTATTTCGGCCACGCCGAGTTTTGCTTTTCTCTGCTCAGCCACAGTTGTGCCTAATTAAATGCCCGACTTGAGCCATAACTGCCAAAGCAATGACTAATTTGGGTATTTCGGACATGCCGAGTTTGGCTTTTCTCTGGTCCACCACAGTTCTGCCGAAGTAAGTGCCAGACCTGACCCCTAACTGCCAAAGCAACGCCTAATTGGGGTATTTCGGCCACACCGAGCTTGGCTTTTCTCTGGTCTGCCGAAATTGTGCCAAAGAAAGTGCCAGACTTGAGCCATAACTGCCAAAGCAATGCCTAATTTGAGTATTTCGGACATGCCAAGTGTGGCTTTTCTCTTGTGCGCCACGCTTCTGCCAAAGTAAGTGCCAGACTTGAGCCATAACTGCCGCAGTAAACCTTAATTTGGCGATTCGGGTCATGCCGCAATTTGGCTCTTCTCCGGCTACCCACTGAAGTGCCAGTGCCAAAAGTGGCAAAGAAAGCCGAGAGGCCTGCCCGAGTTTGGAATATCTCTGGTGTGTCATAGAAGTGCTCTTTCACGCGCCCCAGAAGAGAATTAAATTAAATAGGCGTTGGGAACACGATGGTCAGATGTCATCACCTCCGCTTCCAAGCAGCACGGCAATACTTTGCATTATCGTGGCAGTACCGGCCGAAATACGGTTCCCATATCGCTCAAATGTCCAGTTTTGCACCACCGTTTTATATCCGGCAGGTATTGCCGTACAGCCGTTTAGCCCCGGCCTAGCGTTCGCGCAATGATGTGGGATTACTCTACCATGCGACAGCTCCGTATTGGCCAAACGTCGTGTAAGTATGTGTACGTTGCATATCATTTTCTGCACATCCAATCACATATACGGACAAGCAAAATGTTTTCGATCACTCGCAGAAGTTTAATAAACCACTGTCATTACACACAGTGTATTCCCGACATATTTACAAAGGTCACACTTCTCTGTAAAACGAAAAGCAAATTATAAGATATAATACACACTGTCCTCACGCCAAGGAAAACTCGTCACACAAAAAACCGCGGAGATTGAGAGGAAAGCAGTACTACTATCAGAGCATGCTTGCAGTTTACTTACTAATAAAATAGTGATATCATGTAATCCTTCATAGATGCATAATCCAACTCAGGCACCTCACAAACACACTCGAGAAAGAAGGTTGCACACATTCAACTGACGTCTAGTCGTCGGCGAAGAGCAGTTTTTGTCGAAGCGTATCCAACAAACACATTACAAGAATTCCTCGAACTCCGGTGAAAAAAATGCTATTACCGAATTATTGGCATGGACGTATTCCGGCCGTCTACGACGAAAACGCACGGCCACGTCTGCAACGCACGAAAGCAACAGAACACTGAAGAGCGCATTTAAAAAACCAGACCTACGTGGCCCGCCTATTTATAACTAGGCAAACGGCGAAAACAACAGCTCAGAGATCCCATCAGCGTGACATAGAGAGTCAAGCGAAAACATTTTCGTCCAAACGTTTTTCTCCTACGTGTCCTACGCAGAGAGGTCACGCGTTTCGTTCCACCCGTTTGATTTGCTTAAAGCGGCTGTCGCGCTCGCTGACAGCCACACGAAACACAAAAGCAGGTGGGGAAGATTTGCAAAAGGCGAGGTCGAAGGGGCATCAACAATGCAGCTTAGCTCCCTCTGCATTTTCGACGCTTTAGAGTAAAAAAAAAAAAAGACAAAGAAAACTTATAAAAAAACTGCTGTACAGCCAAAGCTATAGGGGAGAGAGTGTATCCGGACCTGTTCAACAGTAGGTAAATAAGGGACGGGGGAATCCCAGCCCTTCTCTGGAATGAAATTGAGTGGAATGAAAGGAAATGCCGCTTCTGCCGTTGACCATGTCGCCTTGCCTAGTCTGTCAGCGTTCGGCTTCCATTGTGGGCCTCGGAAAGATAATTTCCTTTCTTGAGAGCGGAATGGAAGGGGTGCTTATGTTTTGCGAGCTTGTCGCCATCCGATAGGCCACAATTATTTCTCTCCCGACTCGCTCGCAGTGGCCTCCCATGGCTGTAGTGACGGCGAAATTAGGAGAGCAGCCGAAATATTTTCTCCCGTGAATGACGATCGGGTGCTGAGAATCCGAAGCAGCTCTTTCGACGTCAATTTCATGTTCTCGGAGTCAGTCGTTGAAGCATCGCCCCGTTTGCCCGATGTACCTGGCCCCGCAGGACAGGGGGATCGCGTACACTTCGCCCACTTCCTCTCCTTCCCCCAAGATTTCTCTTTCCCGTAGTCCCACGGAGCGGGCGGGCTTTGAGCTTGAAGCCGAAAATAAATGTTGTTGAAGCTGAAAGCTTGTCCTGTATGTATCCTCCCTTATGTGTCTCCACTTTCTAGATGTTTAAAAAGCACCAACACGATAAAATGGAACAAGTGCCGGGATTTCATTTTAATTCCCCAACTGTGATGCCGGAGCGGCGCAACGGAGCACCGGTCGTTTCCGCGCTTTGATATCGCTAGGATTTAACAATTCTCAATCACAATGCAAGACGCGCACACAGCTACGCTCGCTTTTGCAATGCTCCGCCTAATAATGATATCTTTTGAGGAGACGTGCGCACATCAGTCTCGCGCAGCGCTAGCTCGATGGGAGCACTTTTTGAAAAAGCGCATTCACACCGAGGATGTAAGCAGTCGCGCGATGCGACTAAATCGCATCGCAAAAAAAAAAAAATTAGATGGTCACTCTGGCGTGCGCGATGAGCGAGTCCAACACCTTCGTTGACGAGTCGCTTCTCAAAAACTCTCGCTCCGAACGCCGTTGATTGGCTCAGCCTCTCCGCGACTAGATCGCATCGCAAAACGTCAAGTCAGCAACGACTGCTCAAATCGCGTCGTTTTTTGCCCGCCATGGTCGATTGTGCGATGAAAGTTATCGCGTGACTAGATACCATCGCCGGTGTGAACGCGCCTTAATGTCGAACCAGTCTCACGGCGCGTCCCGATATTGGCGTTTGTACCTACGCGCGAGAACAGCATCCGGCACAATTTGCGTTTGCAAAGCCTGGTTCAGCCGCGTCAAAACGTTCAGCTAGCCTTTGGACTGGAGAAATCAAAAGACACTCAAAATAAGATAAAGTGGCCTGCCGAATAAAACTTGATTTCTATTTAATTAAGATGAAGACCACCCGCGTACATCAAAAACCTCATCAGCCGAACTCCAAGGCAGTAAGCCTAGTTCTGGCACTTGTTTGACAACTTTGGCCCGTAGCTGCCAGATGACAGCCGAACCATCTGGAAGCGAAGCCTAACTTTGGCACTTGTTTGGCGACTTTGGCCCGTGGGTGCCAGATGACAGCCGAACTACCGGGAAGCGAAGCCTAACTTTGGCTCTTGTTTGGCGACTTGGGCCCAAAGATGCCAGATTGCAACCGAACTACAAGGTAGTAAGCCTACCTCTGGCTCATCTGCGGCGATTTTCGCCCGAAGATGCCAGACGATAGCCGAACTACCAGGCAGTGAAGCATAAGTTTTGCACTTGTTTGGCGAATTAGGGCCAAAATACCCAGACGGTTGCCACTGGAGATCAATTTTGGCTCTACTTTCGCTTTTTCAGACGTTTCAATGCCCTGAACTCCCAGACAAAAGCAAAGTTTGGCCCAGAACTTGGTGCTTACTGGGGCCGCAGGGCACCAGCCCATTCCAGGCGCCTGACTCACCGGTGGGACCGCCCCATTTTTCCGCGGTTTTCCAACATGACGTGAGAGGCTCCCCGCGTTCCAGGGCACTTGCGCTCTAAGCGGCTTCTCGGTGCAAGCAAGGCTAGATAAAGGCCGCGGTGAACAGTGGAAAAGTTTTAAAGTCCAAGTGGGAACGATTGGCCGGAAGAGAGAAATTAACTCCAATGGGACGATTGCTTCACTGAATTCTTGACCTGTCATCAACTATTTTTGCAAAGCTAGGTGCAGCTGTATCTGTAATGCGACATCTGCATAGAATAATGTACTTTAAATGCCTAACATTTTCTCGGCAGTAGCATGACTCATTATAGAAAAAAACATCTTTGCCAGTGGTATTTGTAAAACCTTGTTGTGCCGAATTGTTTGTTTTTCACTGTGAGCCGTTTGGAGTGTAAGAGCCCAATTAGTTCATGTAGAAAAAATGCTAATAATGAGGTTTTACCGCTTGGGAGTTAAATTAGAAAGAGTGAAACCAACTTGATCCAAACAAAAAAGCGAATTGGATGGATTATTGGTTAATTGTTTTAAACTTGGCATACTACAAGGTTGAACAGTTCAACGAGCGGTTTCTTCAGTTCCGTAGGTATGACTTGTTTAGCTACCGTGATGCCAGTTTCATTGCCAGTTGTAAATATTTGACTGCCAGTTCGAACAGTTTGACTGCCAGTCTAAACTGTCTGGTTGACAGTTTGAACATTATGACACCAGTGTCGCCAGTTCAAGCTACCAGTTTTGGAGCGCTAACTTCCAGTTCCAACTGTACAACTGACAGTTCGGCCAACTCAGCTGCCAACTTTGCAAGTTCATTTTCCAAGTTCGACCAATTTGGACGGTTTGATTTCCAGTTTGTCAGGCGCTATTCCACTACAAGCAGTTCATTTCGGGTTTGGCTTGTTCATATCCAAGCTGTTTTCAAATCGTTTTTTTTCTCAATGGGGCAGTCACCCACACTTGGCTATATGGTTAACTGGACCCAAGAGCCAAGGCTGTACCTGAAGTCATTTACGACTATAAATAAATGTTCTTAATGCCGTTGAAAATTAAGAAAAAGCATATAAGGAAGAATACAACTGAAGGACGTTCACAGTCCCCTGTAACGCCGAATTAGAGTGCAGCTTTTGAGGAGGTGGAGGGAAGGGTACTGAGAGGAGAAGGTGGAAAGTCCCCCACTGCTATGGATGTGGATTGACGTGTGCTTAACGGAAGTCGCAGAAAATGCACATCTTAGGTGAGAGTATCGCGTGTAAATATTGCGGAAATATAGCGGCCCAATTTCTTTCTCTAACTTTAGTGGGCAAATGTTTCCGCTAAATTTAGTGGGGAAATTTGTTCCGCTAAATTTAGTGGGGAAGTTTTTATCCGCTGGATTGACCGGGGGAGGTTTTTCTACTAAATTTTGCGGGTAAATTAGCGTCATCGTCACTGATGACGTCATCGGCAACGTCACGTGCGACGTCATCAGTGACGACGCCGATGAGGATGACATCATCGTGATGACGTCATTATAATTATCATCGTCACTGATGATGTAATCAGTGACGATGACGATGCGGAAGACGATGATGTAATCGTGGGGACGTCATTGTCATCGTCATCGCCATCGGGCGGTTACACCAGCGGCAACGCCGATACCGCTCAACTCGGAAACGATCGCCTAGGAGCTGCGCACTAAAACGTTCCGGTTTTAAGAAGGTATGATTTTTTCTTTGCTCTCTTTTTTTTTATACGGTTGCTAGCTGTTTATTGTATTCGCGACAACCCGTCGAGGACATATATACTGAAACACACGTGCAAATGTTCAATTTATGTTGTTTCCAAGATGATCTACTCACCCAACTTACCGCCTTGTTACACAACTTAACAATATCATGAACACATATATGAACACGGTGATAAAACAAGGGATGTTTAAGGTGCACTATTTTTAAGCGGCTGATATCCTCTATTTTTTTATGCAGTCCGTTGTTCTCATTAAGTGTCAGCAAAACAGCTGCGATAGAAGAGGAGTTGAAGGTCAAGACAAAAAGAGAACCAATACACCTGACACGGAGAGAGGGAGACGGCACAAGCATTCGCCTTTGTTAAATACGTTATTTTGTATTAAGCTAAAACCGACTTCTTGCACTGAAACGCTGCTTTCTAGTGCGAAAGCTCGCGCCACAAAGCACCAAAAATATGTTAAGAGAACGTTCACACAGGTAAAACAAAGTAAAAATTGAATGAACTATAGAGTACCGGTGGCTTTCAGCGGGCATTCTGGGTCCAATGAGATACGAGCTTGAGTCAAGGAACATTGCATAGCTTGTGGGAACCATGGCGGCTCCCCACCCCAGTTGACCGACTGCGAGGCAAAGCAGTCGAAATTATCCCGCGTAGCGGCGACGTCACGCCAGCCACGCGCACATCAGATGCGCCGCCTTGATAAGGCGGATCAGAGACGGCGCACAGGGAGTCGCTGCCTGGACTCAGGCGCCGTTGATAACAATGTTAATCGCTTTGTCCATGTCCCATTAAATTTAGTTTCTTGTTGAAACCGTTGGCTTCGTGTTATTCCTCCGGGTTGGGTGTGCAGAAAGGCAAACCGACCACATATGAGTGGTATGCTACTCACTCGCAGAAATTTCACGGGGCTTGGATTCTTCTTTCGATAAGCTTTTTTCCAAAAACCCGTGTTTTCCTACCGTCGTTGCGTGCTTCCGTCACGTCCGTGTTTGTTGTATTGACGTGTTTCTAACTGTTTGTTTTGTAACCGCGGCAATCGTTTTGCGCGCTTGTTTTTGTTTCTGAGGGGCGTTTCCTTTTTTTTTTGACGCTGGTGTTGTGCTTGTCTCGGGTTTTGGGGAGGCGTTTTTTTTTTGTGCTCCCAGGAATGCTCAAACGGGAACAGGAAGCCGCGATGGACGCAGCGGCACTGATGAATCTACTCACGAAAGTCACGGAGATGTGCGCCTTCCTGATGCAGCAACTGGCCCACACGACTGGCCAGCAGGAAACCCCACAGCGGGAGCCCTGACCACACTTGACGGTTCCAGTCTACATGTGGTACGACGATGTCAAGTCTTTGGCAGACTTCCTGGGCGAGCTGCAGACGTACCACTTTGCCTCCGGTGCCTCGGAAGCCTTTAGCGTGGACCGCATTGTCCCGCTGGCGTTGTAAACTACCGAATGGTTCTGTTTGGGGTCACAGGCCCCGTTCACCAGCCTAGTGGACTTTCAGACACAGCTTCGAGAAGAGTTCTTGCCTGCGAGCTATGCAACGCAGATTCCCCGAGAGCTCAAGGCAAGAACGCAGCACCCGGACAAAATTCTGGTCCGGTACGTTCGGGTCATGCAAGAGCTATTCAAGATAGCTACCCGAAGTCACATGAGTCGAACAGAGTAGCTCGGGTCAGAAGACATTGTCACCCAAGGCACCGCGTCTACCTCACCAGCCGCACCATTGAGACTTTTGAACAGCTAGCCCGGGGTGCCCGCCTCATCGAGGAAGCTCTTCATGCCGAGCGGAACTACGTGCCGCCGCCACCAGCCAAGTACTCTCTCGAACCGGCATGCGCATGGCGGGGCCCCGAGGCCTTCATGCAAGTGGACTGTCCGAACGAAACCTCCCTTCCCCAACACGTCAACCAGGAGTTTCGGCGTGGCGTGCATGGTGATCTTCCGTGCGGGATAAGGGTATATTTGCCTCACCCTCGTCGAGAGATTCCAAGATGTCACAGCGGGGCCCGTGAGGGTTTCGGACGGGTGTCGCCATGACAGGTGGCAGGTCACTGGCCGTGCCCTATCGTAAGCTGGGGCCCAACAGAGATCACCACCCAAGCGAATCATCTTCATCAGTCTGCTCCTACAAGTGCTGGTGAAAACAGGCATGGTGCGGTCGCAAACCCGCAGCGAAGCAGCATCGACCCCCGCCGCAACGGAACAAGCCCTCCCCACAACAGCCAGTCGCAAGCCCTTTTCGAGGCCCTCCCGTAGTGGTTCCTTCCACTCTCGACGAAACGACTGCCGTCGTTTGTCGAGAGTGGACGTGTTTGTCCGGAGCTCCCGATCCCTCTCGCCAGGAGCAATATCGAACGGAGCGGCGGCGTCGGTGGCGCCGACCGTGCAGGATTCAGCGTAACACTCTGACGGCGGCTACAGGATGCAGCTGCCCAACTCCCACAAGGAAGGCGGCTGGAGACGACGGTATTTCTACACGGTGACCTGCGCGGGAGGCCGTACAGGAACCAGGACTTCGCTGAGGCGCTGGAGGAGTCCGTGGGTATGAAGCACGTAGTGGGGCTGGGAACCTTCCAATACAACCACGTGCTGATTAGCACACTCGACACCGCCGAGGCGAAGGAGCGCCTCGCTGCATTCAAGGAGCTCACCGAGAAGGGAAGAAGGTGCGTCATAATCGACCCCTACCAGACGGAGGTTACGCTGCGTATCCATTGTCTGCCTACCTTTGTTACGAACAGCGTGGTCGAAGGCGCTCTTGCCTCTCTTGGGAGGTTGAAGCGTTCCACGCGGGAGAAATGGCGTGTTCCAATTGGCACATACGAGGTGCACGCCACAACGAGAAGCGTCACCCTCGTTCTCTGTGAGGGGGTCAACAAGGAGAACCTTCATCATCAGGCCTCGATCCCTGGCTACCCGGTGTTGCTCTCAATGTCTGGCCGACCGCCGCTGTGTGTCCGCTGCAACCAGCTGGGGCACATGCGGAGGCAGTGCCAGGCTCTTTGGTGCCGCAGGTGCCGTGGATTCGGCCACGTCGAGATTGAGTGCGTGCCGACATACGCAGCCAAAGCCAGGGTCCAAGTTAACGTGCCCCGCGAAGACGTGCTTCTGGACGACGGTGACGAGGCAATGCAGCTGACCTTCACGCAGCCGCTGCCGCCGCTCGACGCCGATGATACATCGCGGGATTCAGGCGAGCATCCCGAGGTGACGGAAGGAGAGTGCGACGTCAAGAAAGAAAACGAAAAAGTTGCACAGTTCAACGACGTCGTTCAGCTGACAGACGGGCTGGCGGCATCCGCTGAAGCAACCGGCTCGACGCCGGCATCAAAGTCGGCCGCCCCTTCAGCGGAGGCAGCCGCTCCGTGCAAGTCTCTCCAACCGAGCGGCCCAGGTGCAGAGGAGCAGCCCAAGGTTATCAGGCAAAGTCAACGGCAAAAACCTAAGAAACCGGACAACCCCCCTTATAATGGCGATTAGTATTTCCCTCATTTTGGTAAGCTCACCCGTCACATCCCTCGAAACTGCCCTGTCAAGTACCTTTTTTTTTTTTTAGGGGGGGGGGGGGTAGGGCGGAGAAAGCGCGAGTACGCTGCAGATGAACTTTTTAGAAAATAATGTGCCATGAACGACAATCAGTGCTATTATTTGCAGAGTGACGTTGAGCAGCTCGTGTCTGGGCTCCCACCGCTTTTCTATAATGTATTCATTTAAATACGAGGTCTTTAAGGAACAAGGCAATTTGTTTAGAAGAATTCTTTGCTGAATTTTCATTTAAACTTTCTGCCATTATGTTAGCTGAGACTTGGAGCACGAGTGAACATGATGTGCTCAGGTTACCAAACTATACGACTTACTATTTAAACCGATCCAATGGACGAGGCGGTGGAATTGCGTTACTGCTCTGCGACAATGCTGAATGTCAGCTACTTGATTGTTACAGTTTGACTACGCCTGACTATGAAATACTCTCTTTTTGTTCAGATAAGACAGTGTACTATGTTTGTTACCGGCCACCTAATGGAGATATCTCGATATTTCTAAAATTCTACGATCAATTTCTAACCTGGTGAAAACTAAAAGACCTTAATTGCTGGAGGAGATTTCAACGTCGACATGAGTAACGATAGCCAATCTGCCAGGAAGTTTAGCACTGCAATAACATCTAATGGTTTTGTCTACATGATTAATGTTCCGACTAGAGTCACAGCCGAATGCCAATCCGTCCTTGATCTGTTTATTACAAATTCATTGCAGTCGTACGCTAAGGCTGGAGTTATAACCTGCAGCGTTAGTGACGATCTATCTCCCTGTGTTCCTTTGTGTGGAAACAACTCAACTAGCCGCTAACAAAGGCCCTACAATTCTATACCAATCAATTACGGAGAACGCCCTTAATTCTTTCCGCGTTGCATTGCTGCGGGAAATTTGGAACAAAACAGATACACTCAATGAGGCGAATGATGCTTACGATAACTTTATTGACATTTTTAAAAAGCTATATACCGACCACTTCCCTATTAATGAACGTAAACACAGCCGAAAAACAAGGAAGCCGTGGATTACGTCGGAGCTGCGTAAAGAAATGAAATTTAGAGACAAGCATACAGATGCTTCCTGAATAACTCGTGCACCTTATGATTTGAAGACGTTTAAACAGTACCGAAATAAATTGACAAAGAAGCTGCGATCTGCGTGGACAGAATACCCCTCTTCTGCTTTAAGCGATAAAAACAATCGCCATGACGTGTTATGGTCCAGACTAAACGAACTGTTACATCGTTGTTCTCCACATGCTCCTGTCTCGAAACTACGAATGAATGGAGGGGAATTGTCTGGAGCCGAATTAGTTGACGCTTTTAATGTTTTCTTTGGAAACCTGACTACACGCGGTAACTCGTCGGCTGCTCTCGAATATGTGAGCATTCGAAATGACAAATCAATGTTTCTACAACCGGTCACCGCTCCAAAGGTGATATCAGTAATCAAAAGTCTAAATAATAGCAGTAGCTGTGATATTGATGGTCTCCAGATACGGCCTGTAAAGCATGTAGCTGATATAATCGCGCCTATCTTCACTGGTATATTTAACAGCTGTCTAGAGATAGCTGTTTTCCCATCAAAAATGCAAAAAGCAAAGATTGCAGTACTTTACAAAAAAGGAGATGGAAATGATTTGGGAAATTATAGGCCAATTTCCATCCTGCCAGTTTTTTCAAAGGTATTTGAAAAACTTTTGCACTCGAGATTTTCGGGATTTATTGATAAGTATAACTTGTTGACGCCACACCAATTCGGCTTTTGTAAAAACAAATCAAGTGAGCTAGCATTACTTGAACAAAAAGAATATATACTCACACAATTTGAAAACAAAGCCGTGGTTCGTGCTCTATCTAAATTTTTTAAAAGCCTTTGACTTAGTAAATCATGACATTTTGCTTGAAACGTTTAACTGCTACGGTATCCGAGGACGGGTTTTATTGCTTCTAAAATCTATTTATCTAATCGAAAACAGGTTGTTCAGATTAACAATATGCGCTCAAAGGCGCAACCAGTGCTTTGAAGTCTGCCACAGGGCAGCATATTAGGGCCACTACTCTTCAACGTTTATCTTAACGGTATTGCAGATATTAGCCACACCGCCAAATTGATAGCATATGCGGATGACACTAGCATATTTTTCTCTGGCCATGACATTCACGAACTTATAGATCGATGTAATAATACAATGAAAACACTCGAGAACTGGTCGGCAGCTAATGCAATGCAATAAACGAAAGAAAAACAAAGGCGGTTATATTCAGACCCAAAAACAAGCCCATTCCTACACATCCAGAAATCTTCCTTAATTCACGTCGTATAGAAGAGGTAGAAAATTGCAGGTGTCTCGGTGTAATATTTTCCGCCGACATGCTATGGGACGCTCATGTAAACTTCTTGCTAGCAAAAATAGCGCAAACTACTGGCATAATTGGAAGCAAATACTCCTCGCGGATTCTATTTCAATGACACACTGCAAAGTGGACTGCGCCGCGCATAGTTCGAAATGTATCATCTTGAACGAGTACAGTTTATTGAGCCTCATGAGGCAGCCTTTTTCCCGTCCTGTTAATCGACTTCGATGTGCAATTTGCCACTCTTCGGATTCATTTGCGAAAAATATCGTGAGAGGCGCATCCGGTCCAGTGTGTTCTTGATGAGGGAGAGCGGATGCACGTCTTTCCTCAACACCGTGTTGGGCCGCGAGTAATCTACGCTGAATCAAAGCGTTCCTTCCTACTTTTTCACCAGTACGACTGGAGAGGCCCCCGGGTTGCTTGACGTTTGTATGGTGTCGTCGTTGGGAATCTCTGGGACTTTTTATGAATCGCCTCTCCTTCCTTTGGTGAGACCCGGTACGGCGGCCCATTCACAGGGGCGAATCCTCGTTCGTATAAATACGATGGTTCTCATTTGTTGTCTGGCGCACTTTCGACGTCATCCCAGAGCAGTCGCTGAATTCGGCGAGGTCGTCTATGAGCTGTCGTCGTTTCATTGCACTCTGCTTGGGTTTATGTCGAGCTGCGGCGGCGGTGTACTGTACGTCTGAGATCGTGCGGTTTTATCGGAGAGTTTGACTATCTCACCGGAGTTCTGGTGTTCGTTGACGTGGCCTTCAGCGGTACTTTCGTGAGTTGTTGCGCCTCCTGACGAAAGCTCGTCACGAGGACCACAGTGCGCCCATCATGCAGCTCTGCTGTGCACCTTGCGAAGCCTATACCTCTTCCGAGAAGCAGTCGGACGTTGCTTTCCGCATGAACTTCCCCAGAGGTGACGGTATCGGTCACGACGGCAAGAAGAACACTCGACAGCGGCGGCAGGTTCACGTGGCCTGGAAAAACTCGGACGGCGGCTGGCGTCGTTTTAGATTCCTCCGGACATAAGACGCGATTTTGAAGCGTCAACCTGTTCGCACCAAGGTCGATCGGGCACCGTATTCACAGTGGAAGTCCAGGCCAAGGATGTCGCCTCTTGCACCGTCCTGAAGGGCAACCAAATTGACTGGTCAGGTCTCCCCGTGAATTTCGACGCGAGGAATGCGCCTCCCGACTGGTTTAATAAGGTGCCTTCTCGCGTTTCATATTTCAGACTAGTCTGTGGTCGGTTTGCCTTGCGGCATACCCGACCCGGAGGAATAACACGGAACCCACGGTTTCAACAACAAGAAACTACATTTAATGGGACATGAACCAGACGATTAACATGGTTATCAGCGACGCCTGAGTCAAGGCAGCGACTCTCTGTGCGCGGCCTCTGATGCGCCTTATCAAGGCGGCGCACGCGATGTGTGCGTGGCTGGCGTGACGTCGCCGCCAAACGTTTGGCACCTTTGCCTCGCAGTCGGGCAACTGGGCTGTGGAGCCGCCAGGGTGTCCACACTTCCTCCCCCCCTCAAGGCTCGTCCGGCATGTCGATTACCGAGACGACGTCGTGGGCGTCAGGGGGTGGATGGTGCTTTTGGGCGGACTGGCGTCGCAAGTTGCAAGGCGCCTGCTGGACGAGCGCGATGGCCAGTTGGAGGTCGGGCCCGGCGGGTGTGTTGACGCACGTGACGCTTTCGGCGTTCGCTCTTCCCAGCTTCTTGGTCACATGGTGCTCTTTCTGCAGCGGCTCGGTCAGCTCCAGCTTGTTGCTTGAGCTCCTTGGTCACATGCTGCTCTTTCTGCAGTGGCTCAGTCAGCTCCAGCTTGTCGCTTAAGCTCCTTCCTCTTAATCAGGGCTCGGCTGGCGGCCACCTTGTTGCTCTGGACCGTCTCCAGCAGGTGGCTGCTCTCCATATGGTCCTCTTGATCCGAGTCAGCTGCTGCTCCGTCCTGTAGAGGGTGGCCGCGGCCCACCATGATACCGGCTGCCGTGTCGTTCAGATGGCGGGTGTGGTGACGGCGTTGACCACGAGCCATCTTCGTTGAAAAACAAGAAAGCAGACGACATGGGGCTCAGTTGTGGGTTGAGCCAGACGTTATCTTCGCACCCCTTCCAGAAAGTTCGAAATAACTTATCTGAGGTGGGTACACAATCTTCTCAACCCCTCCCTTGAAAAGGCAGCAGATCCGTGGAAGTAGAAAATTCGTGGAAGTAGAAAATTGGCCACAAATAGCGAGAGAGGCGAAGCCGAGAAGAAAAAAAAAATGGTTCCTCTTTCTTTCGTGTCACCGACGTCGCAGTTTATACCGCCGCCTTGGTAGAGACAAGGGGGTTTCCGGAACGCGACTGCCGTCAGTGTCGTTCCGGTCCTGCGAGGCATCTTCGTCTTTTGCTTCAAAAAAATCGTTTAAGGCCGGTGACATGAACAGGTCCGGTTTCCTCACTGGATTAACAGTGAACTAGTTTTTAAATGAGCGGTGAGCAATTTTCATGCACGCGAAACGGACCTTCCCACCTGTTTGCGATGGAGGCTGCGAATCCTCGAGCAACGACACTCAACGTGTGAGTACGCCGGAGTTCAAAATCTCCCACCTCGAATTGCAAGTCACGTCGAACCTGGTTGTGCCGTTCTGCCTGCTGCACTTGGGCGAAGTCGAGATTTCCTCTGGCGTCTCGAAGGTTATCGGAGAAGCGCTTTCGCAGGTCCTCCGCGAACTTCACGTAGGGGCGAAGCCTTCCCCCAGACTCTGTAGAAAGGAGACTGTTAAAAAGCGGGAAAGCAAGCTCCTCGCCAAAATTCAAATGTGCAGGAGTGAAATCCGCTGACCGATTAGTGGTCGTACGGGTTGCGAATGCCAGCTCGGGCAGTTTCGCGTCCCAGTCCTTGTGGCGCTCGGTGTAAAACACTAACATCATCTTAACGTTCCGATTTACCCTTTCCGCGATGTTTGCTTGTGGGTGGTACGGGGACGATCTTTTGTGATTAATTCCCAGCACAGCGCAAGCGTCCACGGATACATTACTCGTTGGATAGGAGGCGTTATCACTTACAAGCTGTACAGGAAAGCCTAACCTAGCGAATATTTCAAGTAGACATCCCCAGATGTTTTGCGTATCTAGCTTCCGGAATGGCAATAACTCAACCCACATCGTGAAGTTGTCGGTTACCACGAACAAGTACTGATTGCTCCGGGTACAACTTGGGAAGGGGCCCATGACGCCACAGCAACAAATCTGACAAGGGCTCTGACTCACGATTGGTTGCATCAGACCGGGGGGGCTGACCACCACGTGATTTTGCCTTCTGGCACACCGAACAGCTACGAGCGTATTGAAGCACTTCCTGCCTCATGCCTGGCCAGGTAGCAACTTAGGATAATTTTTCATGCATTTTGCTCCCACTGCTGTGTCCTGCCAAGCCAAAGTCATGCAGGTATCGAATATAAAGCTTACGTAGCTTTCGGTCTATCACGGTCCGCAACGCCGAGCCATCAGGATCGTTGTTGGCCTGGGGGTTCTAGCGCAGCAGGAAGCCGTCGTCGCTCATCAAGTAGGAGTCGAATTCCTTGTCACTTGGGCGGTCGACTGGACCTCTTGCTGTCAGCCAAGCGGACACGCGTTGACAGAGTCCGTCATTTAGCCGCGCCTTGCGAAGCTCCTCGCGGCTTACCAAAGTACCCCACTATGAGTCTGGGGATCCTCGTGCCGTCGCCGCGATGGTCACCAATTCATGACTATTCTGCAAATGTTCCTCGGGAAGTGGAGCACGAGAGCGCGCATCAGCAACTTTGTTGGTTGACCCTGGGTGGTACAATATGAAGTAGTCGTACTGGTGTAGCGTAAGCGCCAAACGAGCAAGACGTCCAGCTGGATGCGTAAGTCCCTTTAGCCATGATAGCGCTAAGTCATCAGATTGGATATGGAAAGCTGCGACATCTAGGTACATATCCAAGCGCTTCAAACCATGAATAATGGCGAGAGATTCACGTTCTGCGACACTGTAGTTGCTCTCGGCTAGAGTGAGCGTGTGGCTCGTGAAAGCAACTGGCCGAAGCACACCGCCATATTGGTGCAGCAAGACAGCACAAAGGCCACAGTCGCTTGCATCTGTCTGCAGAACGAACGGTTTGTTCAAGTCTGGGAGCTCTAAACAAGCGTGTCAGTCACGGCTTTTGAAAGGGCTGCGAATGCGCATTGTTTTTGTTCGGGCCAACACCACTTGACGCCTCTTTTTAGAAGGTTATTGAGCCGTTGGGATATCTCAGAACAGTGTGGAATGAAATCTCGGTAGAACGCAATCACTCCGAGGTGTCTTTGTAGGCTCTTTACGTCATGTGGGCTTGGGTATTCGGTTAGCGCGCGCAACTTATCTTCATTGGGGCGGAGCGTGCCGTTATCCAAAACGAGTCCAAGGAGGTTAATCTTGGGCGCGGCCAACTGAACCTTTCCGGGATGAATCGTGAGCCCAGGATTACGCATTCGCTCAAGTACAATGCAAAGGTTCTCGACATGCTCCTCAAAAGTTCTCGAGAAAACCACCACGTCATCCATGCATGCCATGGCAAATTCGTACTTCGAGTTCCCAAGTACAACATCCATCAGGAGTTGAAAACTGGCTGGAAAGTTAGACAAGCCAAACGGTAGTCTAGTGAACTCGAACAACCTTCTGTGGCTGATGAAAGCAGTTTTCGGAACGTCTGATGGGTGAATCTCGATCTGAAGAAACCCGCGACTGCAATCCAGCGTTGTAAACACGGTCGCGTTACCGAGCGCGTACATCACGGAGGAAGTGCCGGGAAAAGGGTAGCTGTCTTGCACGGACACATCGTTAAGCCGCCTGTAATCCACGCAGAGTCTGGCTGTTCCGTCCTTTTTCCGGAGCCAGAACAACTGGGAACGCCCAGGGGCTCTTCGACTCAGGTACTGAACCGGTGTCAATCATTTCCTTGAGCGCCGCATCAAGGAGTGTCTTTTTGTGGACGCTGATCGGTCGAGGGTTGCACCTCCGAGGCGGCGCGTCATCGGTTTCAATACGGTGCAGCAGGATGTCAGTCTTTCTAGGTGTTTTCGTGAACATCGGTGAGAAAAACTCCAGGACGGCTTGCAGCTCCTACTTCTGCTAGCTGCTTGCGGGGCACTTTCGCAACGATTCTCGAACGTCGGCGGGCAAGACGTCCTGCACAACAGTGACGTGGGCTGCCGTGGGCAGGTTACGGATGCAGTCCTCCCGTCTGGTAAACGGAGTCAGGTCCTGTTGTTGTCCCAGCCGGTATCCGCCACCAGAAAAGTCGAGCGTCATGCTTTCCCCTGTAATGAAATTTCGTCCCAAGATCACAGGTACCACGAGTCCTGGCGGATAAAGAAATCGCTGACGCCGCTTCTTTCCGCTGAACCGTATCTGCAGCCTCACGGCTCCTCCAGCTGTGATCGCTGTACCAGAAGCTAGCTGGAAACGGGTTTCGCACTCCCGGTGGCTTATGTTTTTTGCTTTGTAGAGTTCGAAAAGGAAATCTCTTATGAGCGAGATAACGGCCCCAGAATCCAAAAGTGAGGCAATAGGAAAATCGAGCAGTTAAATTGGCATGAGCGGTTCACTGATGTTAGGCTCGGGCTGGATTCGATATACCGATGGAATCTGTGCCGCGGCCTCACTGCTCCCAGGGACTGTAACGGACGTCGGCGAATGGCTGTCTGGTTTCAGCGTCGCTGGCCGTAGTAGTTCTCCTGGTTGTTCTGGTTCCGGCCCTTTGCCGCCGGTTCGTGCCACCTCTTGTTTGTAGTGTCCAGACGTCTTGAACACTGGATTCGGTGATGGCCTGGCTGCTGGCAGTCGTAGCAGCAGTCCGACGACAGTAGCCTTCTCAGGCCACCCGTACCGAGGTACCCGTCAGACCGCCTCCAATGATCGCGTAAGGAAGCACTATGAGAGGGCCTCCAAAATTGCTTGCGGCTGGCTGTTGTGGGGAGGGCTTCTTCCGTTGCGGCGGGGGTCAATGCTGCTGGACTACGGGGTTGCAATCGAACCATGCCAGTTTTCGCCAGTACTTGCAGGAGCAGTCTGATGAAGGTGATTCGCTTGGGTGGTGATCTCTGTTGGGCCCTAGCTTACATTAGGGCATGGCCAGTGACCTCCAACCTGTCGTGGCGACACCCGCCCGAAACCCTCACAGGCCCCGCTGTGATCTTCGGGAATCTCTGGACGGGGGTTAGGCGAACACACGCTTATCCCGCACGGGAGATCACCATGCATGCCACGCAAGCTCTCCTGGTTGACGTGGTGGGGAAGGGAGGTCTCGTTCGGGCAGTCCACTTGCGTGGAGGCCTCGGGGCCCCGCCATGCGCATTCCGGTTCGAGCGCGTACTTGGCTGGTGGCGGCAGCACGTAGTTTTGCTCGGCATGAAGAGCTTCCTCGATGAGGCGGGCGTCCCGGACTAGATCTTCAATGGTCTCAAAGGAGCGGTTGATGAGGTAGACGTGGTACCTTGGGTGACACTGTCTTCTTACCCGAGCTACTCTGTCCAACTCCGGTTACTTCGGGTCCGCCCTCTTGAAGAGCTCTTGCATGACCCAAACGTACCGGACCAGACTTTCGTCCACGTGCTGCGTCCTTGACTCGAGCTCTCGGAGAATCTGTGTTGTGTAGCCTGCAGGAAGGAACTCTTCTCGCAGCCTTGTCTGGAAGTCCACCAGGCTGGTGAAGGGGGCCTGTGACCCCAACGAGCACCTGGCGCTGGCTTGCAACGCCAGGGGGACAATCCACTGCTCAATGAAGTCTTTTGCGGCGCCGGAGGCAAGATGGTACGTCTGCAGCTCGCCCAGGAAGTCTTTGACGGACTTGACTTCCTCGTACCCCGTGTAGACTGGAACAGTAAAGTGTGCTCAGGGCTCTCGCGGTGGGGTCGCCTACTGGCCAGGCGTGTGGGCCAGGTGCTGCTTCACGGAGTCGCACATCTCCGTGACCTTCGTTAGCAGGTTCATTTGTGCCGCTGCGGCCATCGCGGCGTCCTGCTCCCGTGTGAGCATTCCTGCAACCACAGAAAAAAAGGAACGCCCCCAAAAACCAATCACGCATAAACGAAACGCCCCCCAGAAACCAACTTAAGCGCGCGAAACGATATCTGCGGTCACAAAACAAGCAGTGAGAAAAACGTCAATACGACAAACGCGGACGTGACGGAAGCACGGAACGACGATAGGAATCGCGGGGAGTGGGAAAAAAGCGTACCGAAAGAAGAAACCAAGCCTTGTGAAATTCCTGCGAGTGGGTAGCATACCACGGTTGGGCGCCATTGTGGTCGGTTTGCCTTGCTGCATACCCGACCCGGAGGAATAACACGAAGCCAACGGTTTCAACAACAAGAAACTACATTTAATGGAACATGGACGAGACGATTAACATGGTTACCGGCGGCGCCTGAGTCCAGGCACCGGCTCTCCGTGCGCCGCCTCTGATGCGCCTTAAAGAGGCGGCGCACGTGATGTGCGCGTGGCTGGCGTGACGTCGCCACCGCGCGGAAAAAGTTTGGCACCTTTGCCTCGCAGTCGGGCAACTGGGCTGTAGAGCCCACAAGTCCTAAGCGTCATCACTTTGCGGAGGCGTCGAGAGAGTCTCCCACTCCAAACTGTGTAGTCCGCACTGGCGTTCACGAGTGGCGACGCGTTGTGGCCGTCGATAACAACGTTGAGGGTGTTCGACAGCGTTGCAGAATCATTGCTCGGATTCATGGCGTCGGTAAAGGGGGAAGTTTCCGGCCTTCTTAGATGCTGTTTATATCATAAGTCTAAGGCAACTCCACCTCAAGGCGATGCCAAGCTTAGCTTTTCCGGCGGGAAATGGTGGACAGGCTTCCTCGATGGGGCCTAGGGTTATCTTAATTTTTGTCAATCAACCTATTTCATATTTCACATGGTATACTGGTTGGAGATTTCAACTTTCCATAAATTTACTGAGACAAAATTATTCCTATAGGAAGCTGTGAATACTCAAGCCTACTTGTAGATGTTGCTTTTAGCAGTATCTTTATTCAGGTAGTTAGATGCCCCACGCTCATGTCTTGTGTGCGTGATTCACTGCTAAACCTTGCGTTTTTATCAGAGGCCATTGACAGAAATATTAATATATGTAATGTAGAGGGCATATCTGACCATGCAATAGTTGTTTGCGATTTATCTTTCGGGCGAAATACGGGCGGTACTAAAGAGTTGACACGGTTCCGGGATTTCACTCGTGCGGATGATGTTGGCATCCTCTATATGTTGGAATTTGCATTTGAAGAATTTTTGAGATCAGCAACCAGATAGGTGTAAGTGTTGATAAGTTATGGCTCTTTTTGAGAATGTTGTCTTATCGTGAATTGACAGATTTGTTCCGGAGCGTTCAAGAAACAAGAAGCAGAGTCCTTGGCTCACACAAGATATTTTACACCTGAAACGAAAAATACACCGTATAGAAAAGTACCAACCCTTCCTTCCCTTCGCCAACAACTACGGGTACTCGTGCGCAGATCTAGGTATTACTTTGCAGCGTCAAAACGGCAAACTTCCTGAAGAAAAATCCCAGAAAACATTATACATATTTGACTAAAACAAATTTAGTAATCATAGAACTTGGCCGCAACACGAACACGCTCACCAATTAATCAAGAATAGCAAGAGAGATGAATTGTTGTTCTGTTTATACCATAGATTGTGTTTTAGTACCCCCATATACGCATGACCATCGTAAAATTGGCGACTTAGTAGGGTCAGTAAGTGTTATTTTTGATAGCCTTCTCCAACCGGACGTTAAAAAGTCATGCGGCCTGGACCGGATTCCTAACGCTTTCCCTCACAGGTATGCGGAATGAAGTGCGAAGTATATTTATAACATATACTTTTGCAGCCCAAAATCTGGCAAAGTGGCAAAGGACTGGAAATAGCTAAAGTTGTACCAATTCATAAAAGGGGAGATAAAAAGTACTTTTCAAATTACAGACCTGTCTCGCTGCTTAGCACATCCAGCGAAGTTCTCGAAAAGTTTCCTTTTCAACGCATTCTAAAGTTTTAGAATCTGCAGGATTTTTTTATAAAAGATCAACATGGGTTTTGACGTGGCTACTCAACAGTTACTCAGCTTCTCCACACATTCTATGAATTCGCTGCTACAGCGGATGACGATGGCCAAGTGGATTCTATCTTCTAATATTTCGCGAAATCCTGCGACAGGGTATCACATCCGAAACTACTCTCGAAACTTAAGCAGATACTCAATAACGATTATCTTTTACGTTGGGCTGGTTTCTATCTTACGAACCGTGGACAGTACGTGACCGTTGGGAAAGCGGAGTCCCAGGATTTGCCAGTCCACTCAGGAGTACACTAGTGCTCGGTGCTCGGCTCTTTGTTTTTTTAGTGTTTATAAAGGATCTGCGTGTAAATAAGCCCAGGCTTCAGAGCCGTCTTTTCACCGACGACTGTGTTTTGTTTGCCGAAGTGTCACACACATTCGATCAAATAAGTTTAGACAGTAGCCTACAAACTGTGTTTTCCTGGTGTCAAGCATGGCAGATGCATTAGAACGAAAAAATGAGTGCTAATAACAGTAACAATAAATAAGTCCCCAAGCTTGTTTTGCTATTTTATCAACTCAGTACCGCCAGAAAGTCTCACTTTTTATAAATATTTAGGTATTACCTTCACATCTACTTTAAGCTGGTTTGTTCACTTAAAGAACATTATAGCAAAAGCATCTCGTTAACTGCAGAGTCTTCGAAGGACTATGCGACTTTGTACCCTGGAAACCAAGCTTGTCGTGTACAATACTTCGATTTGTTCATTATTATAATACGCGAACATTTTATGAAATCCATATTGATTGACAAACATGAGGTAGGGCAAAAAATACACTGCGATTTATATATAATGCACACGGCATGCATACGTCTCTGTCATCTCTTTATTCGTTATCCAGATTAACCAAGTTATCGACCCGCAGAAAAGTGAAGCGTCTGACTTTTTTACATAGCCTTATACACGATAATATTGAAATGAATTTCGAATACTATCTGGTGTACGATCTCAGTCGAGTAACACGGCAGAAGCATAAAAATCTTCGAGAGTTTCAAAGTAGAAAATACTTTTTAATTACTTTTTTTTTTCTAGAGATGTTCGAGACTGGAATTGCCTGCCTCAAAACATTACAGGCAGTGCCACCTTCGACTAGTTTGTCAGCACCTTAAATGGTTTTTTGAATCTATGTGACTAATCATTGCCAAATCTTACCTCTGTCTATTTGGAAGCGTCTCTTCTATATGCCTTTCACTTTTTTCTCAAGTATGTTTTTTGAAGCCATGTATAACTAGAGCTATGCGGTTGTATATGTCACATATGCACTTACATTCCTTGGCGCACAAAAGTAGACCGGCATTATTATTCAAACAAATAAAACAAATAAAATAAAACGTGGTGCTTTACGTCTTGGTAACGTCAATCGGGATTCTCGGGAAGTACACTGAACCGGTGATGGCGGACGGCGCAGGTACTTCTCAATGTACCCTGGTCCTTCTCCAAGCCGGGGCCGAGGATCGTTGGGCGCGAACCCTCTCGATCCCATCTGACGGAAGCTGCACCATCGGTACACGTGGCCTGCCTCTCCGCAGTGACAGCACATGGGCGGTTTGTCGGCCGTTCACCATACGTTGGTCTTTCGGGGTGGACGGATCTCCTGGCAGGCGTACTGAACCTGGTCGTCGTGCCGTTGGCCGCACTGCGGCGTAGAAGTCTAACGTTGAGGAAGCTCGAATTTTGGTCGAGGAGAAGGCGGTGGCCGTCGGATCGCTGCCGTGGGTGTAAGTTAGCGTCGGTTGCTCGAGCGGCGCAGGATTGAGAGAAGCCCGTGTGATGATTGCTCTCTGAAGCTCTTCTCGCACTTTTTCGACGATAGACAGAGATGCCGGGGCGTCGGCAGCAAGCAGGGGCTTGTTGAGTTCATCGCGATCCGCGTCGCGGATGATCTCGCCATGCTCGTCGGCATTTGGGCTGAGCTCGCAGCGGGCCGATTCCACAGTTGAAACGTCGTTGAGCCGATGAAAGTGGCAACCCCGGGCATTTAGTGCCCGCTCCATATCTGTTGCTTCTGCCGCAAACCCATCGACTGTCGTTGAAGGGTTGCGGCCAAGGCCACCAAAGATGTCGCCATTCAAGCCTCTCATAAGAAATCGCAACTGTTTTTTTTGGGTGGCTTGCGGGCCTTCGCGAGCACTTAGACATAGCACATCTTCAACTAAGCTGGTTGCGCTTTCGTAGGGGGCCTGAATCCGTGATTGAATCAGATCCTCCTTCTGCTGCCGTCAGTGTTGGCTCGTAAAGGTCCGCTTAAACTTGGCCACGTAGACATCCTGCGCCGTGAGCGAAGTCTTGTGGTCCACAAGGCAGTGCCGCGCAGTACGCTCCAGCGACATTAAAGGTTCTGCAGGAACTGCTAGGCGGACCATCCGTTATGGCGTGCAACGCGCCCATAGTGCTGAATCCAGACTTCGACACCCTCGCAGATCTAGCCGTGGAAGGGCGTTGGCGTACGAGAGGCAACGTGTAGGTAAGCGAAGGGGGAGGAAGCGGTGAGAGTCTCAGCTTCCAGGCCCCGGAAAGATATAGTTGGTTTCGTCGACTTCTTTCTCTGAGAGTCTGGCAGATGACCGAATTCTTAGGGTTGATCTTTTGTGCGGCGACTTACTCGGGTATCGGCTGTCTCCACGGGCGGCCTTACTGACCCTAAGGCTGAGTTTGCGATGCGACGTCTTGGAGGGGTACGCTTCATGGGTTGAGGTACGCACCACTTCCTCCAAAAATGTCGCGAATGACAGACGACCAGGCAAGAGAAAACGGGATCAAATGAAAATTTAAAAGAGAGCCTTGTGCCGGGAACTAAAAACAACGAAGAGACGTCGAAAAAGCCGCAGCGACAGTCAACGTCTGCAGCAGCAAGTAACGGTACGTCGGTGTAACAGCTGCCTATCGCGTGAGAGAATCTGTGAATAATTCGGTAGTGCGGCGTTCGGGGTTTTATCTACTATGCTCGTCACTTCAGATATTGGACCTAGAATGTTCGGGAAAGGGCTACGGGGAGACTGACTAGACAAGCTCATTCTGCAGTTCTTAGTGTTTAAGCTTGGGGTAAGTGTTTACGCAAATCGTCTAGATGAGCGGAGAAGCGTATCTTGTTGACCAAGCACGCGGCATTACCATCTAAAGTTTATCAATAATAAATCGAAATAATTCTCAAAAGCAAACAAAGCGTCAATTCAGCTAAATTGAAGTCGAGTGCGCCACTATCCACTCGAGATTTCCAAAAGAATATTCAACATCTCATTAATTTACGTAAATTATCCGATATATAACTCCAAGAACTCGAAATAGAGGTAAAATATATGTAGCTCTCAGCATAATCTCAGTCTCTAAACATTTACTATATGTTATTAAAAACGTAAGCTAAACGTGACCACAAAAGGCAAACGAGTATATGCATGTATTGTAGATTAAAGTGACTGACGGCTGGACTAAATTGGGTAGCACTAGGATGCCTTTTTATCCGTATGAATTAGACTGGATGGAACTTGGATCACATTGATTGTCCTTCGGGTTATATGTGAAAGAAAACCTTTAGTGTGGGCCTGTCCTCGTCAAACTATAAGAGCAGGGAAATGCGGTACTATGACAGAGTGCTCAGTCACACTCGTCTGTACTCCAACAGACTGTTAAAAAATATGCGCTGGTTCCCCCCCCCCCCAAAAAAAAAAAAAAGTATGGTCAATGCGCGTGCGCAGGAAACAGATACTCTTGAAATACAGGGTCTGCGGGCGCGCAGTGCCGACAGCAGCGCCACCATAATGACCTGGCTTTGTTGAGTTGATTCGGTGTACATATCATTTTAATGTTTACAAATCAGTAGTTCAACCTACAATCTGCCCAATGCATCACACGCGTGTTCGCCAACAGTTAAGACTAAGCAAGTCACGTGCCCTGGGCGCGAAGGATAAGAATTGCATTGGCTAAGATATCGGTTTTAGAGCAGCCACTTGGGCTGGAAATGAAAGGCCGGCGGACAGCTTTTCGCTTGTCTAGTGCAGTTGCTGAGAGAAGGAGAAGGGCAAGGAGGTCTTTAATTTATCCCGTCTTCTCGCGAGCTTCTTTTCATCGATAATGTTTTCGGGGTTTCGTGAGCCTCGAGTGTGCAAGCGCATCCGATGCACGACGATACGTAAGAGATGCCTGCTTCAAACCGGGCATTTGAAAAGGTTACCTTGACAATTTCGTCCTGGCAGTGAATGAACTAGCCTCCTACTGCTGAATTCAATATGAATTACGATTTTCTTATTTTAATATTGGCCTTATACACTCAAGAATCAACCCACACGAGGAGGATTCTGCATTCACAGTTGTAAAAACTATCAAATCTATTTCAATTTTGAACTGGAATAATACCTTTTTACTGTTTGTTAATTTACAACATTTGTTTTAGGCACTTGTGTTTCACCTCTTTATGCCTGCCAAGTTAAATCAACAAACGGTTAAGGGGAGCAGAGCTATATATACTTGATATATATTAAAATTAAAATTATTTCAGTTTTGCATAAAACTCAGTTCACAGGCGCTAGATCGCAGTTCAGCTACGAGTGCTCACAAACGCGGTGCGTAAGAATGCAGAAATTTACGTATGCGGCAATGATTTTTAACAGTGATTTCCCTGTTTTCGTTCTGCGTGTGCTCGCAGCCGTATTTAGTCTGGTTTATTTTGCACCACCAGTGCAGTGAGTCTTGCCAGCAAATGGAGATGTCGTTTTTGCCCAGTATGCGCAAGATGGTTGTCTCAGAAAGGCAGCGATGCGCGTGGCCAATGCAAACTCTGAATGTGGCACTTGCTAAGAGATGTTTATTGAGGTTCAGTAGAACATTCCCATGACACACATCATTTTTGGTCAGAGTTCGGTCGGTACTTGGCATGTGCTTGGGGCCTGCCTGGCCAGTTTGGCCACCGGCAAATCTCCGGCAACTGGGGATCAAAATATATCTGGCAAGCACTCGGCATCCGATGCTCCTTTTTAATTTGGCGATAGGAGATTAAAAAAATGTCAGGCTAACGTTTCGCATTCAATGTTTCATTCATGTTTGGCTAATATCAAAAGATGTCTGTAAAGCATTTGTCATCCAATGTTCCACTTATGTTTAGCCACCGGAACTCGGAGATGCCTGGCAAGGCACCATGACAGAACAGCACACGACAAAACAGCACGTGACAAAACAGCACGGTCAGAACAGCACGCGTCAAAACAGCACAGTGTCAAAACAGCATGGCGACAAAACAGCACGCGTCAAAATAGCGCACGACAAGACAGCATAGCGTCAAAACGGCAGAGCGACAGCAGAGCACGTGCCAAAACAGCACGGCGTCAAAACAGCACAGCGTCAAAACAGCACAGCGACAAAACAGCACAGCGTCAAAAGGGCACAGCGACCGAAGTGAACGGCGTAAAAACAGCACCGCGAAAAAACAGCACAGCGTCAAAACAGGACATTGACAATATAGCTAGGGTTTGGCGTTTTCGGTTTTTTTATATTTTGAAATTCGGCGTACCTTTTTATTCTAAACAGAAGTTTTCGGTTTATTGCGGTGAATATTCGTAGACTCATAAACTTCTCGGTTCTTTTCGGTTTATTGACGAAAATCAGTTTACTGACGAAAATGCAATATTTAAAAGTGTTTGTTTAAAATTTCTAGTGAGTAAACCAGGTACTGGTTTACTTAAGTACCAAACGCGCGTGTTGGTAACAGTAATTAAACATGAGGAAGATACATAGAAAGGGGGGACGGACAACAATGACCTCTGTCTGTGGCAGCCGACGCGACCTGTTCTGCAAGATGCACTGGGGCCCTATCGTGATCTGTCATTATAGTCGTGTGCTCGTATTTGTTTTGTACACAGGACGAACATGAGCTTCACTACCACTTCGGTAAGGAGAGGCAAATATCAAAATCCAGATATTTCCAAGCATTGTTCTCAGTGCGTTTTTTCCTCCACTTTCACGACTGCGGGAGGTGGTAAATTCGCGCCAAACACAAAAACGACAATAAAACAATCGTATTTATGCCCTTCTCTAGTAGACGGAAGCTAGGGGTGTTATAAAATGTGCGGCATTTACGGACGCCCTTAATTTTCATTGTTCAGTTCACGGTTAAACACTCGTCTTTGAACAAAGGATTCGGCACACAAATCTCTATCAGGTGAAAAACCCAGATTTCATTCTGAAGACCCCTGCGCCCCAGGTGCTTTTGTTCACAGTTGAACCGATCTCGAAGACAAGCTGAAAACTGCGAAAGGAAGTAGTCATACGGCCAATATGATGAGTCACATCCCCCACTCCTCCAAACGCCCTAAAAAATACTGACCTTTTTTAGTTAAAACTGATTTTGAAAAAATGAATCCGGCGTACTTTTACCGGTTTTATTTGGTTTAAAGGAATGGTATGAACCGAAATATGGATTTAAAAAAATGCAGAAGGTGTAGGCGGGACGCTAAAATCCCTAGAACACTACTCGTAAGGCGATATCTCGAATGGACGGCCGTATTTTTGGGAAAAGAGGTCGAGATTGAACCAGGCCGACGAGGCGCGTGACGTAAAGATATCACGTTTCCTCCTCTCTTCATTTCGCCCCTCAAGGCGGCGAGGCGGAGAAGACGCGAGGCCGTTCCCTCTCCTTCTCGGAAAAACAAGCCGTAAACATATCTGTCAAATGCGCCTCCTTTTTTTTTTTTTTGAAAAGTACGATTATCCGTTCGAGATATCGCTGTATGAGTGATGTTCTGGTGTTTGTAGCATCATGTTGCACGCTTTTGCCGCCGTGTTTTGTGGAATCCAGATTTCGGTTCAGCATCCCTTTAAGCCGAAAACGTGCATGTCTAAAAGTAGGCACTGTAAAGGAATGGAGGGTCTAGGCCGATTCGTCGAAAGCCATCTCGTCGACGGCCAATTTGTCGAATCCGTTCTCTTGAGAGCAAGTTCGGAGTGGGGAGTATACTCGGTGCGCACACCATCAGTGGAGCAGATATTGATTTTTTTTACCCAAATTTTGTAGCACAAAAATAAACAAATGAAAATGAAAATGAAAGCTCTCTGGGCAATACAAAAGCCCACTGGTGCGTATTCTGGCTATTTCTCGAGCAGTTCCGCTAATTTTGAAGCGCAAGTTTGCTGGTGATGTCGTCTACAATAAATGAATCAATCGCACGACAATGTGCTGTTGTTAGTTGTTAAGCAAAAAAAAACAAAAAAAACAACAAAAAGCGTGTGCGGCAACGGTGTGCTCAGCCCATGCTGTACGGCAGCAGGCATGTTTCTGCTTCACCGGTTTCCACTTGGTCGAGGCCTTCGTCGGCAATAATCTGTGAATTTAACTCAAAACAACTTCTCGCCTGCAAGCTGCAGCCGCGAGTTTCCGGGACATTTTATTCACGGCGAATAAACCCCGTAGAATCGGTGCCCATGGTGCACCTTGAATACGCTCGACATTAAAGTCACCTTATTTTACCGGTTTTATCAATGTATCTGTAGTCGGCGCATCTCCAGCATTTTTTCTATTTTTGAGGGGGGGGGGGGGGGGGGGGCGTTTTCCGCTTAGGTGGTAATTACGAAACGACGAGTACTACGGAACCTCACCGGACTGCCGCAAACCAGATCGCTCATACCTTGAACTTATGGATTTATTTTCTCATTTACTTTTCCTCTTTCGCTGGTTCTAAAATTCGGGACACTGACTTGAATGCGATACCGTCGCCACCAAGGTACATTTTTCTTTCATTGTTTCTCCACTAGCTGTTAAATAATGCCATGCAATGCCCAATCCTTTCCCTTTACGTTCTGTTTTGTTTTCACAAAATGCTACCAATTACAGTCTTTTTAACGCTCAACACTGACGTATCAAGATAATTATCACCTTTTACACTAAACAACTGGTCAGTATAAAATGCAGCAACCTCAGCTAATAAGGAGAAGAATTAACGGAGTTAGCATAATTGTACAAAACGAAATTATTAAAGCAAACGATATATCAATCAATTCCGCAATTTTCGACCTCGTTTTTCTCTTTTACACAAATATCTAAACGCAGTAACAAAAAAAATCATTTTTTACTCTAGGCAAGGTATAAAATAGATGAAAAACAAAAGTTTCTACATGAGTTGGGAACTTTTCGCGACGCTGCTGCCAAACGAATGTTGGTCCCAAAATTGAGCTTGTAAACTAATTTAATTACTCGTCACGGTGAACTTTAAACTTCCTTCTTTCATAAGAATATGAAAGAAATTGGTAACGAAGTGCCGACTAGATTGCGAAAAAGTCACAGCTTACTTCCACCGTCGTGTAAAAAATATAGCTACTCGCGTGAGGCGGGCGAGCCGCCAGCGCACGCAGTTTCCACCCGCTACGAGTCAGGGTACGCAACATGTCTTCTTAGTAAAGCAAAAACAACTCTCTTCATTATACTTAAACCAAGACAGTCATAAGCACCCTCACAACAGAAACAGCGATACCAGCGGCCGTGGTATAGCCACGGATAGATCCCGCGCGCGCTACGGCTCACGCAATCAAGGGCACGCGGGTACCGCCCAAAGATGGCGGACTGTCGACAAGTACCCGGATGTAAGTAGATGGCGCTAGAGTTGAAGAAAATGGCGCCGTCCAGAGAGCCGTAAGTGGAATAGTGTATAGATAGAAGGGATTTAAATTTTGTTTCAAATGATTATTAAGAAAATATTGATATTATCCTTGAACGAGTGTCGAAACCAGTTTCAGAGTACCAAACAATTAAAACTATTAAGAGCGCTCAAAGCATTGATATATTAAGCTGGGACCATTTTTCTGCATCAGCCTGGAAATAGCTTCAAGCTCCTGCAATTGTCTACTTCGTCGATCTTATCTTTTACCCGAGGTTTACCTCAACACCCTAGACAGAGTTATGGTTGAGAAGGTGAGAAAGTTGCCCTCAGATGTAAGCTTTATTAGGAGGTATGTCGACGGCATAATTGTGCGCACTTTTCAATAGCCGCCTCGGTGGCTCTGAGGCGAGAGCGATCCGATGTCTTCAAGCGGCTGAGGAGGTACCCTGTCCGGCAGGGCATTAAAGATTTTTTTGTCAGGTTTCACATGGAAGTGTTACCAGTGAAAACCTGGGAAGAAAAGAAAGGTTTTTTCCTCCCATGGGGAACAAACTGTGTCATTTGCAATTTTGCTGAGACGCTGCAGCACACCTTCCTGTATTGTACAAACGCCGAATTATTCTGGGCCCAGCTGCGGGCGGAAGCCGGAATTTCTTTATATCCAACATGGCACAGCATGAAGTTTCTTGATGTCGGGAAGCAACAGCATAGCCTTAGCCTGGAAATATTAACCTTAATTGGATTACACGCAATTTGGAGTTCTTGCACGGATCACACGCTGGTAAGAGAAGGTGGTCAACCCACGTGGAGGTATTTGATTCAAGGAATTAACTATGTCACCTCCTTAGTTAAGGAGATAGAGTTCCCTGAGAGAGCGACTTTTGGGAAACTCTTAAGTCCCGATTGAAAATAACGAGATGACCAGATAACAAGTCACTGAAGGCAGGTGCTGTGCTATTTTTTTCTGTTGTTCTTACTCTCTGGCCCACTGTTGAATTGTACTGTCCATGCAAGTTACGTTACTGTGAATGTATTCTGAACTGTTACACCTCATGGGGCAGTCGCGAGCCGCCGACTCACCCATTTCCTTTTACTATGTAAATAAAGCATTCTTATCCAATAAAAAAAAAGAAAAAAGCTCTGAGGCGAGAGCGCTGGCCTACGGATCCCCATGTGGCGGGTTCGAATCCCGGCCGAGGTGTCCGCAATCTGACGGAGGCTTATTGCGGAGAAGGCGCCATGTAACCGAGCTTTCGGTTGCACGTCAGAAGGTACCCAGGTGGTCGAAATTAATCCTCAGTCCTCCGCTGGGGCGTTCCAGATGCCCGTCGTTGGTTCGTCACGTAAAGCCACCAAATTTGATTTTTTTTATTTTGCACTTTTCAAGATAAGTTATCGGATTCCCTACAAAATGTAATGAGGTCAGCGGTCCCGGAGCTGGGGTTCATTGTTGAAAAATCGGAGGAGAATGCCATTCGATTTTTGGATTTACGCATTCATGTGGGCAATGGGCTGTGTTGGGAATAAGCAGGCGCCGAAGCCCGTTCTGTCGGAGCAGAGTTGCTATTCTAAAATCGTAAAGGCAATGGTAGTGAGGTCTCTGATTCAGAACGCTCTAGAAAGGTCATGCACCCATTCAATGAAGCAGTCTTTAAGAAGACAATGGCGAAGGCTGGAAAGTGCCGGCTATCAAGAGGCCTTCATTAAACGGCTTTTTCTCTGCAGATCAAAGATAAGCAAGAGAAGGGCAGTGTTAAAAACCGACGGGCTGCAATCCCGTATTTTCACATAACTTGAAAGCGTGTGCAGAGAGATTTGGGGTTGACACTGTTTTTACATATGATTTCAAATTAGCTCAACTGACTCCCTATGAAGCAGGGCAAAAGTTATGTAAAAAAAAAGCATCGCGAGAGCTCTGTTTCGTGTGTAAGTGGAGTATTGTACGAAATTCCCCTAAATGCGGCTTTAAATCTGTTGGTCAAACTGCAAGATGCATTAACGATAGGTTAACAAAACATAAACGGAATGTGCGGATTAACGCTTCAAACTCTGAACTAGCGAAGCATTTCCAGGAATGCAATGAATGTACAGCAAACTGGTCAAAAACAGAAATCATACACAAAGAGCGTGAGGAGATGAGATGTGTTGTGCGAGAAACTGTTCGCATAAAAACGTCGGGAAATTGCACCAGCCATGCGTCTTTGCAACTTGGAAGTCAGTTCAAAAAGTTCTGACTGTAAAGCTTTGTGTGGGGTGAAGTTAGGAGGGGGCGGGCTTGCTTCGCAGAGTTATTTTGCCGTTGTTCAGTTCGGGATTATAACGGGGGGCATAGATGGCGACTGTGTGTGATTCATGTTTCAGTAAAGTGTATGTGTGTGTGTGTGTGTGGGCGGGGGGGTGAGGGGGGGGGAGGTGAGGGGGGGGGGTGAAGGTCATTGTATATTTCCCAGTGCTTGTGATGCATTGCCTGGTGATGGATCCTTCCGGGTGCAGTGGTGACGACCTTGTGTATCTGCTTTCTATTTTGGACTCGGTGTGCTGGGTGACGATGGAAACAATAGGGCACGTTTCCCTTTGGTTCTGGTGTATTGTTTCCGGTTCGGTGATCATTCATTGTGGTGGTGGCGACGTTCGGAGGAGGGGTATATAAGGCGTAGAGACAATAAAGTTTGTTGCTGAGTTTGGGACGTTGTCTGTCCCCTTTGGCACGTGGGCATCATGAAAGGGGGCCGCCGAACGTGGCGTTTTTGAGACGCAGGTCTACATACAAAGAGTTTTTGCGACAGGCATTCTGCACGTGGTGCAAACGTGCTACACCCGCGTTCAACTAGCTGGCTATATAACGATACCTCACACTTGTGCTTTTGCGCATTGCCAAAGGCTTAACAGTATAGCAAGCATCGTGCTAACTCAGAAGCGGTCTGAGAAGTTAATGTACAGGGGATATCCGTATCGTGTCGCCCGGAGTACTTGTGACCGCGTGTTGTGGAGGTGTTGCGTGTGTGGATGTCGAGTATCAGCAGCAACCCATGGAAATGGCGACAGCTTGGTGGTCGAGAAGGTATGGCTCACATTTTTTGTTTTCATCATTGCATTGGTTCTAAATATATTCACAGAAAAAATCGCAGTAAATATACCAGGTCTTTCGTCTTTAAATGAATGCATGTTGCCCTCGATTAGAGTTTATTAAATATAAGTATGACTTATATTTAATCAATGAGGTTTGAACTTATTTTAATTACTTCCCGCTGCTGGAGTATGGCCAGATGCGTTTTTTTTATAAACTCTGCGGCGATTTTGGTTGAGGCCTTCAATTTAGACTAGTCCGTACACAGAAATACAAGAGTTATTGCGGACATTACAAATCGATTTCGATCGTTTCCGCAGAAACATTGGAATATAATCCAAATAAGTGTCACGTAAATAATAAATACACATTGAAGTTGGCGTGTTTTCCTTCTCAGGCAACAGAGGACCATATAAGCCACCTGACAGACATGGGAAAAAATGTGGGAGCTTCTGTAATGCACACCATGAAAATACAATCTGCCACTTCTAGGGATACTGCTTGAACGGTCATCGCAGAGAATACAAGGATTTTATCAGGTTCGTGACATTCCAGCTTTACAGGTGCAATCCAGTACTCCGAAATGGTCATTTATATAGTTTTAAAAAATGCCAGCCTTAATTCTGAAAGCAGCATAGGCGACTTTGCGTTTGAAGCAGTTGAATGTCCGTACTTAATTGCAGTTTCGTTCAGAATTCCAGAGGTCTGCCCTGCCAACCGTATCAGCCATGACGAGAGCTCTCCAGAGACAACGCCGACGCACGGAGGCGCTTCCGGCAGCACCACGCACATACAGCGACATCGTGCTTACGACGCGTTTTGCGCGACTTGCTGACGGCCAGCAGTTTCTTTTGCATGACGGAGGATCTGGTGATCCGGACCGCTTGATAATGCTGGGAACTCGAGGCAATCTCACGACGCTACAAAGCAGCCCTCACTGGTTTGCAGACGGAACGTTTAAAATAGCTCACTGCATCTATTATCAGCTGTACACCATTCACGCGTCGGTATCAGGGAGGGTAGTGCCAATGGTGTACTGTCTGCTGAAACGTAGGACCACGGCCACCTACACAAGAGTGTTCAACAAGTTGCTCGAACTCCAGCCAGGCCTGTCACCAGAAAGTTTCCTCTCGGACTTTGAGCAAGCAGCTATACATGCCTTCAAATCAATCTTTCCAGCGGCGACGGCAGCTGCTTCTTCATCTGAACAGTCGATCCAGCGACACATCCAAGAGTGTGGGTTCCTGCAAGAATATCGAAACGACTCGCGTTTTCGTGAGGCTGTCCAGCTCTTGCCGGCGTTGGCGTTCCTGAAACCGTCAGATGTTGCGCAAGGTGGGTTCCCATTTTTTAAATTTATATTGTTCAAAAAAGCGCTGAAGGGAGGTCAATTAAGGAATTTCAACGACATAATTATTTGTCATACGCCTTGCCACTGAAGGCAAAGCCTTTTATACTTTGTTGCAACATCGAAGTCGACGTTATAAAAGTGTGCTTTATGAGTTATTTTATTTACTCTTGCGGGTTTAAGCTAGGAATAGTAGTGTCAGTGTGAATTTCAAACCACGACCATATATCCGATGGGCAATTTCTTGCTAACCTTTTAATTGTATAACTTCGGCCGCGTCTTTTGCAAGCTGACATAAAGAGCACACTGCTCATAGTCTTTCAATATTCCATGAACACGAGACGATATGTGAAGGAGCGTCTCATGAATGCAGGATTTGTAGACATTCAGGACCACGTCAGCAATCAAGACGCCAGCACATCGTCTGTCTTTGAATACTTCGAGCGCACTTACATTGGCGTGCTGTTCGGAAGAAACCGGACCCGCCGGGAGCCACCCTTCCCATCGTCCCTCTGGAGCTGCCATGAACGCGTCGTCGACGAGCACCCCAAAACCAAGAACAGCGTGGAGGCATGGCACAGAAGCCTGCAGTCTTCCCTCGGTTTCCAGCATCCAGACCCATACCGACTCATCGAGGCACTCAAAACCGAGCAGAGCCTCACCCAGCAGAAGATGGTAGACAGCCAAAGGGCATGCACACCGTCGGGCTCCAAGCCCTATGCAAATATCTCGCAAGAGCTACGCAATATCTTATCCCAGTATGACGCTCAGCCCGTCATTGATACCCTTTTGGGGTGCCGCTTTTCCTACACTATGTAAATTGAATGTTGAAGGAGAGCGAGTCAAATAAAATGTATTTTTAGGACATCATTTTTACTCTTGCCTCTGTCTCCAAGTTTGTTTTTCCTTCTATCGTGGATGTTAATCGGTAGCCAGAAGCCTATTAGCAGTATAAGTATGCTGCTAAAGTAGCGTCTGGGAATTTACGTGCCAAACCAAAGAAGGACATATCGCGGACTTTAGCGAAGGACGTATGGTGAATTCACTAAGTGAGGATCTTTGGAATTCTTCTTATATTCTGCGGAAATACCTAAACACTCGATTACGTGGCGCATTATTTGCAAGACCTTCATGTCAGCGTCCTAACTACAAAAAGGTTACCAGCGTACGATGAATCTCTAACTTTAAAGAGCTGTCAGAAATATGTCTTCATTCACTTTGCAGACTCTGCTATAAATGTAATCGTCCATGAGGTTCACAGTTAATGCCGGCTGTAAAACTAAGCGGTTGCCAAATAAGACACACTCATCCCTACTACATCTGAATTAAGATACGAAACTTGATTGAAACTCATCCTTGCTGACATGTTTGGCCAGCGAATTTGATGAACACAATGGCAATTGATGTTATGGGTACATTTGACCTTTGAACCTATTTTTTTTCTGTTTATCAACGACACGGAAAAATCCGACAAACGTACCAACAACAGCTTCGCTGTAAAAGGAGGTTCGAACAATTGCATTTAATTGTTTAAAGCGTTCCGCCTGTCACCTTACGGGAATGCTTTACGCTGAATGCCGATCGGTAACTCCTGTTGTGCTAGAAATTGTGGTTTACTACCAACTTCCGTGCCTTCCAAACCGGGTCCGGCAGATCCAGTGGGGGGTCGCAAATCAATATCTGCCCTCAGTATTTTTTATGGATTTCAGTTTAGCTAGTTTTAGCATACATTTTATTATGTTGACTGACACTAGTACTCATCATTAAATCATTGAAACTGACTCTCGTAGACTCGTGAAAAACGTGTGGGTGTCTCCGGGTGCGGAGTTTGGTAAGCACCGAAATAGGCAATAAATTCCTTTATAACTAGGGTTCGGAGTTTTCGGTTTAAACCGATAAAAGTACGCCGAATTCATTTTCGGAAATTCGGTTTTAACCGAAAAAGGTCAGTTTTAGGTTCGGCATTTTCGATTTAAACCGATAAAAACCGATAAAAGTACATCGAATTCATTTTCTAAAATTTAGTTTTAACAGGAAAAGGTGACCTTCCAGTCGTACCGCAGAGCCGTGGCGAAAGAGTGGAACTACAGTGTCTATCGAAACGTGTCCGAATGTATGGGATACACGGATGCCATCACGACGTTTTGGTTTAATGTGCGCATCATCGATTGGAACGTGAAGTCCGAAATGCCCCATGACTTCGCCATGTACGAGCGTGTTTTCAAACTGGTTGTAAGGCAGACTGACTTGATGCAAGCTCTATATGTTGTGTTGTGCTTCAAAACGTTGCATCGTGTCTCTTTTGGCGGTCACAATTGGTTGATTGGCCGATTTTGGCTCAGGCAGTGCTTCATCTCCTCAGTCTGCCAGTGTCCAGTGTTAGCGTTGGGAGGGCATTCTCGAAGCTCAGGTGCTCAGGGTCATATTAACAGGAAAGAAAGAGTGCGGATCGACGAGGAGAACCTGGGAAAGTACATCTGTGTGTACTATAATAAGATCACGTAATCCTGATGTACAGAAGGTGAAGTTCCATGCTTTTTTCGGCATAGGCTTAAAATCTGACTTGTTTGTACTTCTGTGTTTTTTCTTTCTTGTTTCTTTTACAGTTGCACACATTTGAAATAAAGTGTCCATTTCTTTTTCAATATATCTGTGCCGTTATTCTTTGAGTGATCACAAATATCAGAGCTACAAGGATCATCTGATCCGGTGTCCGTTGGTGTTTATTTTATATTCGCCGAAAAAAGCCGATAAACTTCTGTGGCCATAAATATACGCCGAAAAAAAACCGGAAATTGACTTTTAAAATAAACACCGAAAAAAGTACGCCGAATTTTGAAACAATAGAAACAGAAAACGCGGAACCCTATTTATAACCTAGCGACAATAAAATAAAGGGTCAAGGAGGTTCGAAATTATTCGCGCAGAGAGATGTGGAAAGCGCGCTCGAACTTGCTATATACGTGCTGTTTTGTCGCTGTGCTGTTTTGACGCCGTGCTGTTTTGAAACGTGCTCTTCTGTCGCTGTGCCGTTTTGACGCTGTGCTGTTTTGTCGCGTGCTATTTTGACGCGTGCTGCTTTGTCGCCGTGCTGTTTTGACGCTGTGCTGTTTTGACGCGTGCTGGTTCGACCGTGCTGTTTTGTCGCGTGCTGTTTTGTCGTGTGCTGTTCTGTCGCGTTCCCGCCTGGCAAGCATTGTGCATATGATGATGCTCTTTCACTTGGCCGCATAAGATTGAAAGATGTCTGGCACGCATTTGGAATTTGACGTTTCATTAAAGTTCGGCCACCGGAGCTCAAAATGTGTCTGGCAAGCATTTGGCATCGAATGCTCCTCCTTCAAATGGACACCGGTCATCAAAAGATGCCTGGTAAGCATTGGACATCCGATGCTTCACTTTCACTTCGCTCCTCGATGTAGAATTATCCCGGGAAAGTATTTGGGTCCCAGTTCACATTTTTTTCTTAGATGTGATCAATGATAAAAATGATAGTCAAATGTTTTTTTTTCTTTCCAAATATGGTACTTATCACTTTACACATGTATTTGTGTATCCGCTGCAATGTATAACGGTAGCAATAAGGAATAGGTCATCCTAGTACAATCTGTGTATAAAGTATTCTAATATTTCGTAAAACAACCCCTTTATATCAAATCAAATACATGCAAGTATATTTGCCCGCTTTGTTTTCGCACAGACATTATAATAATATTAATGTCGTCATGTTCCATTCAAGCGAAGTGGGAGTTTGGGAAAAAAAGCTGGAGAAATTAGCTCGACAAGGTACTCCTTTCCAGAAACAATACAATTTAGAGATAAAGAGGGTAGACCGTGAAGCACATCGCGCAAACACACAGTCATACAAACATATTTTTATGAGGCTGATTATAAAATATTCACAATCATTACACATTTATACTCATGACCTCATACTAATGTTTGCAAAAAAAGCTTCAGATATATATATTTTTTGTGTTCGGTATAGTTTATAGTGCAAAGATTACTGAAATGGAGAAATTCTAGAAGCTTACGTTTTATTATTCGCTCCCCATAACTCGTTTTACACGAATAAATGCTTTATATGTCAAATCTATGTGTGAGCTGCGTGATTGTTCTTTTACATATACACCCAAACTGAGCAAGAAGTTTCGTATTGTTTTTGTTTACTGTTTATAGGTGATACTTAAACAGAATGCATGCATGTTAATATTTTCATTATGCCATGTTTTTGAAAAGCTGTACAGAAGAATGATCCCACGGAATGTTATCTATATACCTTAGGATTTTCTGCTGCAGAAAGCAAATCTTCAAGTTTCGGAGGGTCGTGTTTTCCCATACTAGATGACCGTATTTTATATGCCAACAGAATAATGGGCTATGTACGAGAAGTTTTACCTTATTAGGTGAAATATGTCGATGAATATAAGCGAAACCTACGATACTCGATACTTCGTGCACAACGTAGCTTGCAGTTTCTTCCCAAGTTACCCCTTCCATGAAGAACACACTAAGGGTTCGGAAGGCACCGACTCATCATATTATTGAACCGAACAAAAATTATACCTTCATAAATGCATATTTTGTTTGTTATTTGGGTGAAATAGGACGGCTTTACTTGTTTTTCTATTAATTTTAGCGCGTTACTATGGGTCCATTATTTTAATTTTCTAAGGGTAGCATCTGATCGGGAAATGACTTCAGAGGAACATTTTGCGGAATAAATTGGGTTGTGCGTATGTTTATAAAGCCTAGAGCTTGGTCGGCCTCAACAGGCGACGAGTGTCCCTGCTGTAGATGAGAAATTTAGCCAGTGCAGTACAACCGCTAGCTTGGGGTCTTTAACGTGCATCGCGCAGGAGTGATACACGCCTCCACGCTGGAATGATACTCACACAGATCTAAACTGGCACGGGTGGCAATTGAACCGAGGATTATGAGTTCTGCATTCTAGCTTTCGCTCTACGTGCTCCGAGCTGGTGTGCTCTAGCCCACACGGCCATCAATCCCTTTAACATTTTGCGGAAAATAACAATGCAGTCTCATCAGCAAAAATAACGAATTTCACGGCGTTGTTTATGTTTACTATATCGCTCATATATATGTTAAAAAGAAACGGAACCAGGATACCTTCTTGAGGTACACCTGACACGAATGGTTTTATATTGGAGGAGATACCATCCAGATGTTCAATTTGCTTTTAACTGTATACATGCGATATTAAGAAAGCTAAAGCGTTTTAACGAAAATCATGAATCTCCAGTTTTTGTAATAGTCAGCCTTGATTCAAATAATCAAAAGTTTTTTTTGTAAAAGCGAGTAAAATTGCAAGCGATAGTATTTTGTCATCGAAAGAATATTGGATAAATAATTTATGTTCTAAAAGGGCGAGTCCTGTTGACGGATGTTTCTTGAAACCGAATTGCGCGTCATTCAATATGATAATATTATTAGAAAATGCTTATTGCATAAATATATACACTCCAGATAAAATACTATTTTCCAGTATCTTTGAAAAACAGGTAATATTGTGACAGGCCGTGAGTTTCCCGTAGCTTTTTTGTTTGATTTTTTTTTATTAGAGAGCGGGACTTTTGCGATTTGCATTCGTGTAAGAAAGGCGCATTCTAGCTAGCAGATGATACAAACGTAAGGTAGGTATGACGAAATTAAATCTAAAACGTAATTTACGGGCTTCATGCGAGGAAGAGAGGTCGGAGGTTAGTAATGTTATCAGGTGTTTTACCTTGTTCGGGTATGGGGATCCAGATCGCCTCCTTTCATTCATGAGGACGAACGCCCGAGTCCCATAACCTCAATAGTAGAATAACTGTACCAACTCGGCCCCTGTCAATCAACGCCCAAGGGGGTTGGGCCAAACCCGATCCGACCAATCACAGCGCAGGAGGGCGGGGCCAAACTCAACCTAACCAATCACAGTACGGCGGGGCCCTTTCCCTCTCTCCCATCCCAGTGGCCAATGAAAGGCAGTGGGCATTGATGGCCCCACCCACAGGACATTAGCCAGTGACCATTCGGAGCTCAACGAGGTCCCGTCACGTGTGAAGTCACGTGCGTGTCAGGCGCGTGCCAGAAGTGTGTCACTTACCATGACCGCAGAACGCAAACCACAAACCGCAGACCGCAAACCACAAGCCGCAGACCGCAAACGTGGTTGACCAGGTGTTGACAGCTGCGGTCATCATCTGACAACAACCACGTGATGCCACACAGGGTCCGAGCTTCGTTCGACAGAGGGCGCTACAGGACTTCAATTGCGGCGCTCAGGGCATCTCACGTGTGATCTCGCACAGGGTTCGAGCTGCATCCGACAGAGGGCGCTCACGTGATGTCGCACAGGGTTCGTGTTGCATCCGAAGGAGGGCACTGCGCTCTGGTCACATGACGGTCACGTGTTTTGAATTTGAATCGCTGCGCGGTAAATGCCCCTTTTATTCGATAAAAAAGACTCCGCGGGCGGCGGGGAATCGAACTCGCGACTAGGTGATCACCAGCCCGACCCTCTAGGCGCTGAGCTACGAGCACATCGCTTCCGAAGACCGATTAAGTCGGATTAGTTGTTTGTGTGCGTGTGCATTCAGATCACGTGATGTCCCGCGCACTACTTGGCTTTTGTAATGCGATTAAAAACAGGATGCTTCATTGCCGCAGGTCATGTGAGCATGGTCGTGTGACGTTGCTCGTCTTCCTATCACGCGATTTCGCGCGCGCGCGATTCAAACGGTGTTCGCGGTCTCGTAGCCTCATGGCGCCCCACACATAACTGTCGCATGTTTACGCAACGTCCTATAGGAGGTATTCACTGGCCGCCATATTTGAGGTCACTGTTTAGAGCGCATGCTCAGAACGAGCTCGCATTAATAGGCTGCCAAGAGCGGCAATCTTGGTGGTGCGGAATGCACGTGGCGAAAGAACTGTGGAAACTCGCGTTCAGCACGCGCTTCGCAGCCGAGCACACAGCTATGGCCGCCAGTGAATACTCCCTATATATATGTGGTATATGACGACGGAACGCCGTCATTATGGCGGTGACGCTCGCGGCCGTCAAGTCTCTTCTCGTGCTCATCATGGGCTCCTTTCTAATTGTCTGCGTGATCACCATCGGCGTCAGAATGTCGCACGCGAGCCTGCACGGAAATTGCACGCTCGAGATGAGTCTGAACAAGGAGATCAAAGTACATCAGTCTCCTGCATCCTTGCTAGCAATACGTGAATGGTCAAAAGAGGGCCATCCGAAGCGAGCCGGTGTAAATTTGGACAGGAATCAGACTGAGGCGCTGAAGCACTGTCTCAATGAGCTGGACGTTTTTGCTCCCCGGAAGCATGATCTCGAGTGTGAAGACAGCTGCATCATCAGCGGGTCCATGTACCTTCGAAGATGTCCTCTGAACATCTATTAAATTCGGCGACTGATCGGAGGAAGGAAAGCCTCATTGTACGGAATAAATCTCGATCGTGAAGCTATATTGCTCCTGTCAAAATTTTTGAATACAAAATAATAAAACTCGCTACATGTTTGCGTATTGCGATGTGCGCGCAGAGCCCACGATCGCTCGACGCGTCGCGTAAAGGACACGAACATTTTTTTTCTTCATCTCTTTTATTGCTCAAAATCGCTCGCATTAACCCAACTGTTGTGCGAGGAGGCGTAGCCCCTCCATTTTACGAGGTATTGCGGGTGGGGCGCACGTCGGCGTCTCAAAATCTTCTCAACGATCCAGGTCTTGTTTTCGGAAAGGGAAACGCGCTGCAGTTCTGCCTCATAAAAAGAGCCGAGAACGGGCTCTTTTCTCACCATATCGACTAGGTGGTAGGTATTGGGCACACCTAATCGAATTCGGTCCACGATAAACACCTCGTCCGTGAACGACTGCTTGTACTTCTTCACGAGAAAGTGACGATCTTAGGAGATGCGCACATGCTCACCCAGGCGAAATTTAGGTATTTTCGCGCGACCGGGATCGGGGAACAAATGAAAGAAAAATTCGGTCTGGTTTTGTGGGGTAACGTCGGACCGGCCTTGCGTCCAGTGTCCTGTGGTGGCTAAAATTATAAGACTCGACGATTTCCGGGAGGATTTCAATTAATCGCGGGGTTCGTGCATACTCGAAGTACTTGTAAACCCGACTCATTATGGTGCGTTGTACGCGTTCCACTATCGAAGCCTTTTGCTTCGAATTCACGGAATACAATTTAATGTCGTTTTTCTCCAGAAACGAGAGGGCTAATCTTCCGTAAAATTCACGACCACGATCCGTACATAAACGCCTGCTTTTCCCCATTTTGCGAAAGACAATTTTCAACGCCCGGACAACTTCCTCACTCGTCTTTCGAGCTATGGGAACGACGGTGAGAAGTCGTGAGAACGTATCTATCACAAACAAAATGTATCGTTTTCCATCGTTGTATTTGGCAATTTTTTTTAATTTCCACGAGGTCAGCCTGATAGACGTCTCGCAGTCCAGAGGATAGCGTTTTGCGGTAAACGCGAGGGCGCTTGGTTTTCCTGAACTGAGTATATGCGTCCGATCCTTCTAGAAACTTTTCCGCCGTTCTTCGTCCCGTATGTCGATCGAGCCTGTTGATTCCACCGAAAGAGGCCGGATGACTTGCTTCGTAGTAGACGGCTTTGCTCCCCTTCTTTTGTGACGAAGACATGCTTTCTGGACGCACCGCACTGTTGGTCGGTAGTGTCGAGCTCCAAACGCCGTCAGGTTTAGGTGACAATTGATGAGAGAGGAAATGGCACCTCTCATCCAGGGAGGCTGCCTGTTGTACAGCTCGTAGTGCAGAAGCTCTACAATGCTGGATCCCTCGAGCGGCTCTCCGTGAACCACCAGCGTTCCCTAGGTGGTGTAGGCAATTACCGAGGAAATCGCGCCGAGGAGCGTCTCGACCTTCGCTCGGTGTCGTGGGTGAAAAGCGGAAAGAATTTCCTCGTCGTTAAAGTAATCCTTGTCTAGAATTTCTTGCATGCTCTCTCGACCAGGCGCTGCGAGGCACGAGGTGGTGGTGCGATAGAAACGGGATCAGCAGGAGCCGCTTCGGACGGGGTCGGAGATCCTGCACTCCGCTGCTCCGGGGAAGCGGTACGAAGGCGCTTCGGCGAAGTGACCGAAAAAGAAGACACACCTCGACGAATGGTCGCCCGCGCTTTGAGGGTCCTTCTTTTAAAGCGATCGTGATTCACGATGGTCACTGGCAGCTTCTCTTTGACCAATAACCTCGTGACGCGATCGAAATGAACCGGAACTGGCAATTTCTTTGGGCGTGAAACTAAATAGGAAACCAGGTTCACAATATTGGATCCCAGTAGAGGTTTTTCGTCGATCGAAATTTCCAAGGTTCGCGGGTCCCAGGTGAGCAGCGGCCTCAGTAGAGCCAGAAGCGATCGACCCTTTAGCCGGTAGGTTTTGCTCAAGTAATTGACTATGACGGAAGGGTCGTCAACATCATCATCAACACGCTCGCTCGTCTGCGTTGTCCGTTCTTCCGTGCTAATTGGTGTCGCTCTAACCTCTTCACTGTGTGCGCTACTCTCATTCGACAAGTACGGACGTAACATTTTGTGTAGAGTTTGAATTGTTTTCTTTAGATTGATGTCGTCCGGTTCGTCCTCTTCTTTCATAATCTCGGGAATGTTCTCTGTGTAAGGTACGAGATGGTACTTTTTCATACTTCTCAGACTCCGATAGCCTTTGCGATGGCTCTTCCCCCGATCGTTGATATGAGGCCTAGAAGAGCAGGAAGAATCAGGGGGAGGAAACCTCCCTTCAATACCAGCGTCTTTCTTACGTTCTTATGCGACTTTTTTCGATTTCCCAGTGACCGTATGACGGGTGCAAATCTCTTCACTTTCTTTTTTATATCCGCGGAGAGAGGGAGGTTTCCGGCGCACACGTTTAAACAAATTTCCCTAATTATTTTCAGATGCTCCTGCTTGGCGCGACGTAGTAGTGATTCCCTTTGCCTACACGATTTGGCTTCCGACAACAGGCCCAAGAATCTTGCGTGCTTGGCGATGCGGTTCATTAGGACGTGTCGTACACGACTTCCGGACCCTCGTCCGGCAAGATTTTTGCTCTCACACGGAAATTATCGGGACAAGTTTGCGATAGGTCGATCAGCAGGTAACTTAACGGCGTTCTACACTCGTCCAAATATATACGCGGTAGAACCTGCCCCCTGCTAGCCCCAAAGTGCTGTCGGGATAGCACTTGGAGCTGATCGGCAATCCGCACTGAACGGAATATAATTGAGGCCGAAGAACTTAGGCTTACTGTTCTAAAGTACGCGTCTTGGAGGAACATGTTCTGCGTGATGAAAATGACCGAAGCATTATAGTGATGAGCAGCTCCTATAAAATATTCACAAATATATTTAAGCTTCGTTCGATTGGCGAGACAGTCGCCGAATATGATCAGCGAGTCTCTTTCGGGGTCTAAATTTTGCGAGAACTCCTTGTGAAAACAACCCCGCTCGTCTCCGAAAACCAGCTCTGGGGAAACAAGTAGATGTAGTAGACGACGTGAAACTCTTTGTCGAACATTTCTCCTCTAAATCTCAACAAGCTGTGAATATACGTGCTTTTGCCCGATTTAGAGGATCCGATCATCGTGATTGACGCCGGCGTTTGGAAACGAAATTTGTCCCGGCCCGAAGACATGACCATGCATGCTACGCTCGTAGACTAATGAAAAGAAGGCATCGCAGACACGTTTCTATGTACTCGCGCGAAGCACATTCCTGCGCGGCGGGAGACTCGCGCGGCTTTTGCTTCACGATAAATGCTCACATGACCGAACGTATACCCAAACCACAATGTTTACCCAACGAAGAATAACCGATAAAAAGAAGAAGCGGATGCTCCCCAAACTCGCAGCTGACCGCGCGAAAACAGGAAGACTCGCGCGGCGTTTGCTTCACGATAAATGTGCTCACACGCGTCGCAACAGTGCGGTTTTTTGCCAGGAACCGCAAGTTTCGATCCGAACACGGCGGTTTCTCACATTTTAGACTTCGACGTCAACGGCCTGTATGCTTCCACCTTGCGACAATCCCTTCCATGCGCAGATTTTCGCTGGCTAGACCGCGAGGAAATCGACGCTCTCCACTTTCAGCAGGTTCCCGACGACGCGCCCGAGGGTTACATTTTAGAGGTGGACCTCGACTATCGTCGGGAACTAAACGATTCGCACGCGGACTTTCCCCTGGCTCCCGAGAAACGAGGAGTCCCGCTCGAATGGCTCTCGCCCTATCAAAAAGCGCGCGTCGAAAAATTTCACCCTTCCCCAGCGAGAGTCTGAGCGAAAGCTGCTTGTCACCTTTTACCCGCAAACGCAATTGCATTATCCACTACCGAAATCTCAAGCTGTATCTTTAGTTGGGTTGAAAACTAAAAGTCATTCATCGCCTTCTGAAGTTTTTGCAGAGTGCATTTCTTAAAGATTTCATCGACTTTAACCACATCCTCCGAAAACAGGCGACAAATGCCTTTCGAAAGAACCTATCTAAGCTCATTATGAATTCAATTTATGGCAAGACTATCGAAAACCCACGTCAGTACAATAACGTTGTCATTAGCGTGAGCGAGAAGGAAGTGCTGAAAAACCAGCAGAAACCTGACCTCAGACAGTTTCCGGCAATTAGCCCGACCGTGGTGATCTTTCAGTTTTCCCAGAGAACCCTACACTTGAACAAACCCGTGTACGCGGGCTTCTCTATCCTAGAGATGCCCAAACTGGTCATGTACGAATTTTTCTACGAGCAGGTCAGGCGTGTTTTCCCCGACGCTCGCGCAGCGTACAGTGAAACGGACTCGTTCATCCTCCAAATCACCGACCCGGATGTAGACTCGAAGCTCGCGACCCTTGCCGAAACTCACCTGGATACTTCTGGGTACCCAGTCGATCACCCCTTGTTCTCTCCCGCAAACTAAATGAAACTAGGAGTGTTCAAAAACGAGCTCCCAAAAGATCACATTCTTGGATTTGTTTGTTTAAAACCCAAACTCTATTCGATGGAACTAGCCCTCCGAGAGCACTACGTGAGGGCGAAAGGAGTGAAAAGGTGCGAGTCCCGTAAGCTAACCTACGAGCTGTACGTTCGAACTCTCGAGCAACAAACTCTGCACAAGATCACGCAGCGAGCCATCGCTCGTAAGTTGTGCGAGAACAAGACTGTTGTCGTGGAGAAGATAGGACTCAACCCGTTCGACAACAAGCGCTTCATCGACTCTGACGGCGTTTCAACTCTTCCTTCCGGATATTGGAACTTCTCGTGAAGTGCTTCTTTTTTTCATTTCAAGCTGATGTGTGTGTGTGTGTGTGTGTGTGTGTGCGTGTATGTGTGTGTGTGTGTGTGTGTGTGTGTGTGTGTGTGTGTGTGTGTGTGTGTGTGTGTGTGTGTGTGTGTGTGTGTGTGTGTGTGTGTGTGTGTGTGTGTGTGTGTGTGTGTGTGTGTGTGTGTGTGTGTGTGTGTGTGTGTGTGTGTGTGTGTGTGTGTGTGTGTGTGTGTGTGTGTGTGTGTGTGTGTGTGTGTGCAGAGGGTATTGTAAAGGGTCATTTTCACGTAGCGCGAGGTGTTTTTTTTCACCAAGTGTTTGATATTTGTAGAAAGAGCTGTCGCGCGCACGCATCTGTTTCTTCATGTCTCGAAAATATCTTAGATGCATGCATATTGAATAAAAAAAGAAAAAAAATGTCCTCGCTTTGTGTCCTTTTTTGTGACTTTATTTCGAGATCAGATTACAGAGCGGAGCAGCAGGAGAGCTTAAGCGCAGGAGAAGGAAATTGCTTGCGCACGAGTATGGAAATGTGTGTGTCGTTCCGTCGCGGTAGTCGCTCGACGAGAAAGCTTGGATGCACTCGCGGAGCGATACACCGCAACACAGGCGCCCACCCACGTATTGACAGTAAAGTCCGCACGTGTGCGACAGAGTCCTTTGAATTCTTCTCTTGGAGTAGAAGAAGCTCGCTGCGTCTCCGATGAAGTCGTAAAATTCCCCGTGAATCGGAATCATTCCGAAACTGTCAAAATAACTAATTGCCTTGTCCTTTGGGCATACGTAGAAAAGAACCCTGTGTTCACCGAACGAAGACCTCGGTGCCGTATTCACTACGTAAAGACCGGGTGACGCTGTCTCTTGACCAATCTCGTCGCACGCGAACTTGCCACGAAACCAGAGACGCGTGCATGGATTTCCCGCGAACATTGGGTAAAATTCGTGTTCTTCCATTTCAAGCGGCAAACTTGACGTTTCTCTCCTTGTCAATTTCCAGGACGCGAGGTGTTTCTGACATAAAGAGAATGGTGATGGCTTTAGTTAGATCTTGCTTGAAGGTCAAGGTGAGTCTCACGTTCGCCGTGGAGATTGGACAAAGACTCTGCTCTTCCCTGTCCGGAGTCAAAATATAGTAGAGCAGAAAGGAGTCTTTTGAGAAGGCACCTTTAGAGTAGTGGACGTCTCTTCGATTGAGGCGGTGTTGGAAGCTCATATAGGCCTTCATGTACAAATCTTGAGGAAAATCACACTGCTCCGTCAGCTGGCAGCCACCCACGTTCAGGACCGCCGTTTTCATGTTGATGTGTTCGAGCTTGAAGGGGTCGTGCTCGCGACTTCCCTGAAACGCCTCGCTCTTCACGAAAGTGACGAGGAGCTTTGACGGCACTCGATGCTGATACAGATCGTCGAGGACAATGTGCGACACACCGGGCGAAACGATTCTGGTCTTGATCTCCACCCCACGTAGTAGATAAGTCGCGGGAGAGGACTGCAGACGTCTTTCCATGCCCACAAGCACCGTCGGGGCAACTTGCATGCGTCGAATGTGGAGCACAATGCGAGGAAGTTGGACGACGTGTTTCTGGGGAACCGTCGAAGCGGCCAAGAGCCTGAAATCTTCGGTATTTTGCCGCAGCACGATACGAATATCCACCCCAAGCTCTTCCTGCTGACATATGTCACTCATAAGAGGACAAAACAAATCACAGAGCGTACTTCCTTTGGTTCTTTTAAAGCGTGCCATAAGGCCCTTAGCATCGGCGAGAATGTCGAGCTTTTCGGACGTATTTACCGGGTCTTTTTCGTAGAGCATCGCAGAAAGAGAGTGATCCCTACTCGTCTGGTTTGCGTGAAGAAGAATATCGAGATAGGAACGATAAGCATAATTCTCGTACTGGCTCACCAAAGTCTGATTCAGATACACGTGTAAGTATTGAAAAAGGGAGCTTCCAAATACCTGAACCGGTATGACCTTATCGTGCGTGACAGTTCCGTCCGTCGCGGTGGTGCTCGCGGGATCGCCATTGGCTCGCACGATTTTTGACTGGATGTGCCGGAAGCTTGATTTCAGATCGTAAATGGGAGGTCCGAGAGACGGAACGTGAAATTCTAAGACGGAAGTGGGTGTTGTCGTGGCGACCGGAAAGAATTCGATATATTCGGACTTTTCCAAAGCAAAAGACGTAGGCGGAAGAGAGAACAGATTGAGCTCTCCGCTGGTGCACAGACAGGAACGCTCGTGCCGGGTAAAAATATCGCCCGTCATTTTTTTTTTAGGTATTGAAAAAGTCATGCACGACTTTTCCTTTCTTTTGGCGTCCAGAGAGTGAACAGCACTGGCTGGACGCCTTTCTTTTATGCCCTCCGCCAGACTGCAGCTTTCGGAGAAACTCGTCTCTGGTGCTTCGATACGTGCGGCCAATTCCCTTCTTTACGGCGTCCTTCAGCGAGGAACCCTGTTTTATTCGCTCTGCTATATCTCTACCCGTGGACACTAGCTTTCGACCCAGGTAAGGGGCCACTCGCTTTGTAAACACTGGCGATAGCCTCTGATAAATGTCCGACAGTAGTCCGCTCCCAACCTGAAACAGGGGCCCGGACACAAATTGCGTGCGCGGTCTTTCTCCGGAACCCTAGAAATGTTCTAAACAACACGGTGGGGACTTTACGTGCATCTCCTAAAATGAAGAGTTGCTGCAACGCGACCCGATCCGTCCAGAAATGCGATGTAGCTTCCTCTCTCGCCAACAATCTCGAGACAAATGGTGCTGACTTCTTTTACGATCACCATCTTATATTATTGTAGATTGAAAGAATACGATATCATTTCGTTTCGTTTTCACACTACGAATGGGACGACTCTCAAGAGAGGAGCTTTCACGTCGCCGACGTGCTCCGCTTCTATGATGTCGCAATATGTAAAAATGTAATTGCTGGCAAATAATATAACATCACGGTCTGCCTTTGAGAAGGAAGTGTACACGCTTTTCTGGCCGAAGCCAAGCATGTGGGATAAGTGAGCATTGATTAAGATATACCCGCTGTGGTGCAACTGTAATTCTACGACTTTGATGTATGGATTATAACGAAGCAATATTTTCGAGGAATTGAGCTTAATATGAGACTGGTATGCGCTGTTTATTGCGTTAATGAGATCTTCTGGCGATTCGTAGAAGCTCTCGAGGATCTAAATTCGGTCCTGAGTCATCAGGTGCTTTACCCTCGTCAGCTCCACCCGCACCTCACGATCGAATGTATCTTTCTCCACGGGGCTGCCTTCCACCGGCTGACCTGTTCCAAAAACGATCTCTGGAAATCCGAGTTTTTTCGACAAGTTAGGTGACATGCGCAGTGTGTTGTTTCTCTGGAAGCTTAAAGAGTAACATTTTCCTTTTCGCTCGAAGCTCGTCTTGGGACCAAAGAGCTCTCGCAGGGCACTTTTCACCGGCGCGATAAAGTCTCGCTTGGTTTGTATTCGGAGCTGTTTGCTGCCTTCCACTTTCCCGACATCCGTAGGCCTGACCAAGTACAGCTCGTTAGATGGTCTCGTCACATTCTTGATGCTAAATGGGAAGTTAAGTTACTCTAGGGCTACCTCGTATGGTTCATTTAATATAATAGGTTGGGACAGCTGAACTTTGAACTTGCTCAAACTATTGTCGTGAAAAATATCCGACGAGGCATTTGAGAATAGATTCACGTAAAACTCATCTCTCATTTCGCTTCTTTCCCGACCGATCTGTACGTAGGTCGAGTGCAGACTGACCGGAGCGCTATCAGGGTCTAGTCTTTAACAAGGCGACCAACCGCAGGAGATAGAGAGACACGCTGTCATCTTAAGGTTAGTTATTTTATTTCCACGAGTCTACGGTATCCACGGTGATGAGGCGATATCGAAGAACGTCGGTGGCCAGGCAATGGATGTAGGTGGCTTCATTGTGGTGCTTATATTGCATCGCGCGTTTGATGGTCTTCAGCGTATCCGCGATGAATTCCACCACGTCCGTCATCTCCGATGCGGTCACCTTGGTCAACACCTTGCCCGACCAATGGGATAAGAGCACAAAGGGCTGCTCGTGCAATTCCCACTCCTTGTTCCGCCCCTTGTAGCTCTCGCAGACGTGGGCTATTATCCTGAACACAACGGGGTCCACTTCATATGGACCGAACTTGCCAAAAACGACGAGGTCCACCAGCAAATCTAACGCAGCCACAAAGAAGTTGTTGTTTGCTTTCCGATGTGCAGCGCAGGCTTCGACATCGCTCCATCGAGTGTGTTCTTCTTCGCAGCCGCCGAGACGTTCACGCACGAGCATATTGTCAGAACGACATCCGGCGCACAAGTGACGTTCCGAGCCCCCACGCGACAGCTGAATAAACAAAAGCGACCGCGCGGAGCGTCGAAACAATGTATTTCATTCGCATATGAAGAAAAGAAGAAAATAACATTCCGAGCTCTCGAGACATATAAGGGAACCTGTCTAGACTTCTTCCTGCATGACGGAATTGTATAGATAGGCTTCGACACATAACCTGGAGCAATGACGCGTTCAAATTCCGCGGAGGGTTGTTTGTTTGTTTTTTAACCAGATTACGAAAGCCATTCCCGAGGTGACAAGTCCGCGCGAGCACCGTTTGAATCGCGCGCGTGCGAGATCACGTGATAGGAAGACGAGCAACATCACACGACCATCGTTACATAACTTGCGGCAATTAAGCATCCTGTTTTTAACCGAATTACAAAAGCCAAGTAGCGCGAGGGACATCACGTGATTGAATGCACACACACACAAACAACTAACCCGACTTAATCAGTCTTCGGAAGCTATGTGCTCGTAGCTCAGCGGCTAGAGCGTCGGGCTGGTGATCACGAAGTCGCGAGTTTGATTCCCCGCCGCCCGCGGAGCCTTCTTTATCGATTTACCGCATCACGTGAGCGCCCTCTGTCGGACGCAGCTCGAACCCTGTGCGAGATCACACGTAAGACGCCCTGAGCGTCGCAATTCAAGTCCTATTAGCCCCGTGCGCGACCGAAAGCGTCGCTGTGGTCGGCCTTCCACGATTGACCGAACAGCGACTATGACGTCGGAAAGGGCATTTATCATCGACGGAAATAAGTGGAATGAAAGAACTTTAATTTTGATGGCGTTGGCCGTGTTCCTTTGAGAGCGCAATGATTTCAAGCTTCCACCATGCTAATAAAAACACCTCCGAACTTGTTGTTTGCAAGGTAATGACGTCACAAGGGGGAACCACAGGAGGGCGCCACCAAAACATCTCGCCGCTAATAGCGCCCTTTGCCGAACGAAGCTCGGACCCTTTGTGACATCACGTGGTTTTTGTCAGATGATGACCGCAGCTATCAACACCTGGTCAACCACACTTGTGGTTTGCGGTGTGTGGTTTGCGGTCTGCGGTTTGTGGTTTGCGGTCTGAGGTCATGGTAAGTGACACGCTTCTGGCACGCGCCTGACACGCGACGCGCACGTGACTTCATACGTGACGGGACCTCGCTCAGCTCCGATTCGTCACTGGCTAATGACCCGTGGGCGGGGCCATCGATGCCCACTGCCTGTCATTGGTCACTGGGATGGGAGAGAGGGAAAGGGCCCCGCCCTCCTGCGCTGTGATTTTTTCGGATCGGGTTTGGCCCCGCACCTTTGGGCGTTGATTGACAGGTGGCCGAGTTGGTACAGTTATTCTACTACTAACCTCGTTAACATGCTGAAGGAGTGAGTCCAAGTAAGTATCAAGAAGGTTTCGGAGCATCGCGTACGTGACCTGGTCCATGCCGGAGGGTGTTCTTGTTTATGTTATAGAGAGCCGATACTAGTTCACTCGTGGTAAAGGGTGAGTTGATCACTGTGGACCGGTCCTGGACTGTTTCGGGGGTAAGAGGGAAGTTAGAAAAGGGAGGGTTTTATGTGGGTAGAATAGTTGCTGAATGTCGTTTGGCGAGATCGGTCTGGGTCTTTTAGGTGTGCATTTGTAATTACGTTATAGTGTGTTTTGGTTTGAATTGGCCTGGCAGCGTACGCACGATTCCTTATACTCGCGGCATGTGGATCTGACCGTTCAGTTGGTCGCGCTATTTGCAGCCAGTTCTCGTAGCAAGTGAGTAAGCATAGTCCTGCGCTTCCTCGGTTATGGTTTGAATCACTCTTTTGAGATGTCGATCAGTCTTGTTTTTCCGCTATTTCTAAACTATCCAGTGAAGTTTGTCCCAGAAGTTGACTAAGTGTGACTCCACTTATGAATGGTGCATGTCGCGGGCTATTGCTTTGTGTGCTTGTTGTAGGCGTTCTATACTGCTTTTGTCCAGGTGGAGAGTGTGGCAGGGGCCGAGGGTTGAATTCTGGTTCTTCTCAAACTCTGGTTTATTTTGTGATCTTCGTCCGGGGCCCCCGGTTCGGCATGCTGGATTTCCTGGCAAATGTTAAGGTGGTGACTAGTATGCAGTGGTCACTGCCGAACATCTCCGAGGAGTACTCCCATGACGCTGCTGGGTTACCCCTGCACCGCAAAGTCTGGATTCGTGTCGTGATCGAGACTGTTTCCCACCCTTGTAGTTTGTGCGGTGTGGTTTAGAAGAGAAAACCAGCTGTCAGACATGAAGTCATCGGGTTTTCGCCCGTTGGGTGTTGTGTGTGTGAGTAGTCCGATGTGGAGTTGTGGCTGTTGAAGTCACCGGCCACAAGCAGGAGGTGGCCCCTTTATGCGGCGGTGTGCTTCGACAGCCAACTGAGAGATACATTGGGGTAATAAGGCAGCCAATAAGTGTTCGTAATTATTGTACCCTTGGAGTTTTAACCAAGTCGGTATTGAACAGTAACATATTCCTCTATTGTGTTATAGTGGGACGTGCCGATCTGCACGGCAGTTACATGACTAGCGACGTAGGTGGCCACGAGTGTGGGTGTAGTGGTACCGGTGGGTGAGGTTTTGTCTCGTCGTGTAATACTAGGTTGCGTGAAGAGCTGATAGCCTGGGAGAGTTAGCGACCCGTTAGTTTCTTGTAGAAGTGTGATGTTCGGTTTAGCTACTGAATTCTGAATGCGGTATAGGAGGAGTCCTTCCTTCCGTTTTTGGCCGAGACAGTTGCATTGACAGATAGTGCTTTTTTGTAATATGAAGCTGTTACGGGGTGTGTTGTATTGGGTGTAGGGACTTAGCGATCGTGTGAGACTGGGGTGCTGGCCGGTGCCTCGGAAACGACGATCTAGTTTGAGCTATCCGGAGTCTCCGAGAGTCCCAACAGTGGGGTTTTCGAAGAATCATTTCGTTCCTAGCGAAAGTTGCCTGGAGGCCTGATAGAGTTGAATCGGACTGTTGGAGTCCTTGGGTGAGGTGGGCGACTCGTTTCGCGAGACTGCTTAAATACTTCGCATCTTTTCATAGTTTTCTGTAACTGACTTATATTGTTTTGCTTGTGGATCATGGGGGCTTTGATTTGTTGCGATTAGGTGGGGAGTGATTCAGGGCTTATAGTGGGTTTCGTTCCCGTTTCGACCCATTCCCAATACAACCTTCCCGTTTGTACCTTCCCGTTTCGACCCGGCTCAAAACGACCTTCTCGTTTCATCTTTTCCCATTTCGCCCTATCCCGAAACAACCTTCCCGCTTCAGTCATCGTTCGTTATGAGTTCAGAGTCCGTTCGTTTGTATTGTTCGTTAACAGTTGATTAGGTTCAAGTGTCCAGTGTCTGTTCTCCTTGCTTGCACCACTTCTCCCTCTCCCGAAACAACCTCGCAGACATGGTACCGTAAGATAAACGCTGTGTGAGGGAGGGCTCACCCGAACATTTACAACTTCATCGACCTGATCAAACGGGATGAGGCCTTAACAAGGATATCGCTGCAGCAGCTTGCAAATGGTGGTGCCATGCGGGACAGGTGACAGCCGCACACTATCACACTTGGAGTGTCGCCTTTCTGATGGCGCGATTTTCCTTCTCGACTTCCTAAACCAAGGCGATAGCATTTTGTTGTTTATGATTTTTGCCTATGTACGCGACGGTTCTGTGTTTGAACTCGTAAGAAAATGAAGTCGCAATCATATGCCCGTGAGCCTGCCTCATTTATCACTTTTCAAAATATCCCGTTCACTATAAGGAAGTTTTAGAATAACGTACGCGAGCACTTTGGGTAACCTAAAAATAGCGTCGAGATATAAAAACGTAGGCAACGCTACTTTTTGCTTACTCAAAGTACTCGCCCGCGTTATTCTAATTAGGAAGTTTTCGTAGATCGCGATTCCTCTTTCGCTAAGCCCTCCGCAACGGAGAAGCCGCTAATGCGTTTGCGCGCCGATGGCCTTAACTGTACAGTTCTGGGTATCGTAGCGGGTTGCGGAGAGCATCGCGTGACGGCGAAAACGGTCTACGGAAGCTTTTTATTATTGTACAGAGCGAGAAACCGTTAGCGGGAACAAGCGATTGTTGGTTCTAGCTGTTTGACTAAAAAAACCAAAAGACTGCCATCAATATTATTAGTGTGTTTGAAAGTACTCATTTGGGTCACTATCCTAAGCGGTAAGGTTTGGTAACTTCTAATACCATTCCGAAGTAAATTTCGAACAATCGCCAAGTTTGTGTTCCTGGTACCGTTGTCGCGCACTGTACATAGTCCATTTCGTAGTTACACATTTTGGGAACCATCTTGAAAGAAACATTCTAAATGGTTCAAGCAGAAATATATTTCGTTGAAGCTTGTCTGAAAGTATTTATATTTTGAGAATACGTTTCCAAGCAAAAATATTTCACAAAATACTTGAATAGCTTGCCTACACCTTCGCATTAAATGCATTAACATGATTTCGGGACAAATTCTTAAGCAGAAAAACTGCGCAAACCAGGGTGAGAACGATGGACACTTTACGCGAACAGGTTGAGATGTGCGGGGCGTTATACCAACGGGTTCAAACGGGATGAATTCAAGCGTAATAGATGTATTGGCTACGGGTTCAAATATTAAGGGCGTTTTGGGAACGATTTGAAATGGGACAGATTCAGACAGGAAGGTCGTTTCGGGAATGGGTCGAAACGGGACGGGTTCAAACGGGAAGGTCGTTTCGGGAATGGGTCAAAACAGGACGGGTTTAAACGGAAATGGGTTGTTTCGGGCTACACCCTATAGTGGTGCTGGGGAGTGTGGGGAATGAGAGGGGCGGCGTTTCTGGTCTGGCTCTGTGTGGTTGGAGGCCTGCGTGCATAGCCTTAACAATATTGTCCATGATGGGTGTGACGCGTGCCTGTTACAACGCCTGGCTCAACGTGGGATGTTGATGGGTTGTGCGGGAGTGCGTTGGCTGATTAGAATATGGAGCTGGAAGGAAGACACTGCTACTTTCCCTTGGTCGCTGCTCCGGTCCCTTGAGCAAATTTTTTCGCGGTATTTCTGGTTTAGATACTGTCGATGGTGGTATTGTGGCGTCGGCGAGGATTATGGTTCAGTCCTCTGCTTGGCGTTGAGGCTACCGCTTGGGTCGCTGGCTTTTTGGTGGCGGTCTGTGCTGTTTTAGGTTAATGCCGCGGGCTTCGACTGCGGCGGCGATTGGAGTTATCGAGTACCGCAAACCGGTTCGATGTGGGCTAGGCAGGCCAGTGCACTGTGTTGTGAAAGGGCGGTGGGAGCTTGCGGGGCCGATGAGTTGTCAGGAATCACTCACGGCGGTATTGATGGCCTGTTCGCGTATTTTCGTCGGCCTGGGCGCGGTCTGGACATGTCGGTGTTTCGGGCAGGTGATCGCCCTGGCAAGCTAGACAATAGGGCTCGCACGTGTGTGGTGTGGCTATGCCTGTCTTCACGAGTAGGGTCGTTCTACATATGGGACACGTTATCGATATTGTCTTTTTGAAGCACACATCGGCTTGGTGGCTGATTGCGTTGCAGTGGGGGCAGTGGAGGCTGCGGGGGCGACAGGAACAAAGTCGCATCACGACTCGGTTGTAGAACGCGTAGCTTTGAAGTCGGGTGTCCTCGACTATTATGAGGACAGAGTTGGATGTGTTAGTCTCTCTGGTGTGGAAGAATTTAGGGCCTTGTACTTGCAGTTTCTGTGGGATGACTTCTTCAGATATATTTGGTTGGATCCCGTCGATCACACCACGCTCGTTGGAAGTTCTTACCGCGAGGTAGGTTTGACCCAGTGTGCGGCGTCCACCAGGCTCAGTTGTTGTAGTTGCAGTAATTTCCTTTCTACGGTAGGGCGATATGTTTCAATAGCGACAAGATCTTTCATGTCACGTACGTTGATATATTCGTCTGAATGCTCGCTGGAAGTTAGGGATGCGGCTTTAATTATTCGATCACCGATTTTTGCAGTGGGGTAGGGCGGCTAAGTGGAGGCCTTCAGTGAATTTCACGATAATAATCACGTAGTTCGTGTAGCGGGTGGCTTAACCACTGGTTGGTCGCCACTTCGTATGCATGGCCTAGGGAGATGAGTGCATCCAACTGGGGTTACGAGTGAGACCGGCCTGGGTGAGGCCTCGCCACACACGCTTGGCCTCTGAACGGCCTTAGGCCTAGCATGCTTAGTATGGAGTTGGCTGATGTGACAAAAAAAAATATGACGACGTCTGTCAATGTGTCGCACTCACCAGATGGCAGGAGGGTTCCTTGATACGCGTGTTGTCGTTTTCAAAAATCGGCGTGAAAATTAGGGTTTGCAGCGATATTTGGAGGAGCCCGAAGGATATGTTTGGACTTGGTCGCACCACTTCTTCTTTCCTGGTAGCGATAAAATTGGTAAAGTTTGGCGGCTCTTTATTATGAGCCAAGGAGAAGAGCAAAATCCCAGTGTCATGGTGCGCTAGAAAGCAATTTGAAAACAATGTAATTTTTATCCGCAAAAAGCATGCATAAAAAATGATGCGAGCTGTCTCGGCTAATTCTCCATGTACGTTCAGAGAGACCAGCATAATCAGCACACACGTGAAGGTGGCTTTGGCAGGTTTGCGTTTGCAAGAGCTTGCTGGCACGAGCGAAGAAATGATGGCTGCCAGTTGCTCTGCTTCCAATCGTCAATATGTTCGAGTGCAGTAGAACACGTGTAACAAATTTTTAGGGAGCTGTGGTAAAATATTTGTGTGATTAGGGAAATCATAAAATTGAAAAGTATCAATGAAGCTTAATTCTACCAAACAAAATTTACTCTAGCTTTTGACTTGTGGGAATAAGATATAGAAAGCTGATTACTAAGTGCCTGCCAGGTCACAAACTCTCACAAATTCTAGCCGAAACTGGCACCTTCTTTCTCATCCCCCTCCCCTAAGGCATTTTGTCCTGCTTCAAATTTGTCGACAAATAGGCCTGCAGAAAGCTGATAGACCACAAGTGCTGTATCAACATTTGGCTGGGGCTTGTGTTCTCACTGGTCAAACCAAGAACTAGACATAGATTCAACAATTTATGAACCTGAGGTTTAAACAATTCAAAGATGTTCTACCTTTCTAAATTTGAAAATAAGAACTTGAACACTTTCTGAACCTATCGTACTCAAAAATTCCACAACTTTAGTCAATATTGTTTTACGGATTTGTCAAACTTTGAACCCTCAAAGTCCAAAAGTTTGACGAAGCTCAACCGTTTGACCTGAGGAACTTCAAACCAAAACAGGATTCAATCAGGAACAGCATGTTGGGAAGCCTAGCAACTGCTGCGAATAACCCGCGACCACCCTCGAACTGTGCAGATGACAATCGCTGTCGTAGAAGAGTAACTCGAAGCTGCATGAGGCAAGCTAGTTGGCCGAGCACCGACCTGCACAGCGAATGCAACGAGCTATTTGGTGGTAGAAACAGCTGTAGCCAGTGTCTCTTGTTCTTTATAGGTTTTTCTGAACACTGCTAAGCAGAGGTCGCACATCAGAAAATTAACAAGAATGATGTGTAACTATAAAACTGGGACCCTCGTGCGATTTGAAAACTCCTTATTTTACAAACTAATACTTAAAACAAAATTGAAAAAAAAAACCTTCGAATAATTGTAACTTTCACAATGAAACTTCAAAACTTTTTTTTTATGTAAGACGGCCAAAAAAGAGCAAACTGTTGAGCTTCGTTTTTATAAACCTCGAATGCTTCGCACTTTGTGAATTCGAATCTGGGCAATGTTCGAAAGATGCGAACTTTGCAATCATTTCCAACTCAAACCTCAAGAGGTTCGTGACACCTGTATCAATAACCCTGAGGAACGCAGATGCAGCACACGAGTTGAATTTGTGCACTGCACTGGCATACGTATGCCACAAAAAATTCAAAGCGTGCAGGCCTAGAGATTTTAGAAGATATTGTCTAGATTCCCCTGGTGGCAACCAGATTATCGAAGAATGTTTCACCGACAGATTGCTTCGTCGACAAAGACCCTTTTTTTTTTTTTCGGAAACTTAACTTGCGACGTTTTGTAGTAGGTAGCTTCCTTTTTATGGCCGCCTTGAAATTAATTTTCGGTAATTTGACTATCGCTGCACCTCTTTAGAATCAAAGCTCTCCCTATAGGGTTCCCATTTTTCTATTTTTCAATGCTAGCATAGTTTTCTAAAGAGGCTCGCGGCGAGTTTGAGCCAAGTAATAAATTAATTTTCCCTTGAAAGCGAGGGTTGACCGCACAAAGGGCGGCATGTTTGGAATCGTCGCTTGCTGTAGCGGGGGCAATAAAACATAACAAAATGAAGGTTGCATTATGAGTGTTGACAAAATGTGCACTGATAAAATTTTGTTTATCAAACATGTACAGATATAACGATAGTACCCTATGACCCTGCTGAAATCGCAAAGCGTTGACGTGAAGGTACTAATGGTGCTTCCTCCAAGAAACGTTTGAGCTAGTAGCTAACCACGGTTGGCACTCCGCAGCGACCGCTATCTGTGGACACCGCGAAATTTCACAATTATCTTCGGTGGTGCATACAGAGTTGCAGAAAAGATTAAAAAGTGAGCGACCACATCACATTTCTGCCAATCACCATCCTCTGGTTACGTGCTGTTTAACAAAGCCAAGACGTCGGAAAAGTTATCTCCCCTTTCGGAGAAGTTCCCTGCATTGAGCTTGTGGTACACGCGGCTCTCTTCAAAACTGGAGGCAGCGGGAAAAAAAGGTGGCCACAAATAAGCACGAGTGCACCGGAGATAAACCCAAGAGAAAAATTGAATGTGTTCTCAAAGAAGTACCAGCTATATTAGTTTGATATATTTCTTAATGACCACGAACTAACCTGATATGTTATGAACTGGCAGGACTCGAACTGCAGTAAAATACCACAAAACACATAAAGAAAAACAGTGAGATGCTTAGACCAAATAATGAGCAGAGAAACTAGATACAGATAGAAATGCTACAAAACTTTAGGCATGTAAGCAGTGCTTTTTATATAGTGGCCTTTGCAATGGCTCCCTGCAACAAAAGCAGTACTCATAAACTCATACCCACATTTCTGACACGTGTATGTGCCATATCTCTAGCAATTTAGAATGGCAAACAGAAATCTCAATTGTATACTTTCTGTACCCTTCTGGCCACAGCATGCAGCGGTGTGACAACGCAGACTCGTTTCAAGTAGCAGAAGTGCTGCTGTTCAGTTGGACTCATAAATTTGGGCGGAATGAAGCACTAGAAAATAAAACTACTGTAGAAAATATATTGATTGCTGGTCGTCTCAAAAAAAAGCTGTCATAAATATGTTTTCCAATTACTGCACCTTGTAAGTGAAAATGGATTATGTAATAATATTTGAAAGTATGAAAGAATGAACCAAACAAAGTGAGAAATCAAAGATTATCAAATGGCATTATGCACTATTGGCATTTTTTAGGGAACCCCATGGTCAACACCTTTTCCTTTTTTGACTGGGAGAGCTTCCCTTCGTGCAGGCTAGCCCGTCCCAGGGACCTCCTTCTCTGGAAGTCTGCTTCGACAGCTACTGTACTTAGACTGGCTTGCAAAGTGTAAGGAACAAGCAATTCTAACTGATGTGGTACAGTCTTCAGTAATATAAACCGCCTTGGAAAAACGTACAAGAAACGTACCTGCTGCTTGTACGGTTCTGGTATGAAGCCAACTTAATTTATTGTTATTATGTATGCAGCTAGTTTGGTTTGGCGTTCTGCATAACTGGAGATACCGGCACCAATGTGGCTCCGCGTCTATCTATACTGGCAGCCAGTTTGCTTCCCGATATAATTAGGTGCGGCTGGTATGATATTACGTCCGATGACGTAGGCGACCGCCATCTTTCCAACTCAACGTTTGTACCTCAAGACCACCAGTATCACCAAATCATACATGCAGAAAGGCGACCGCCCTCTTCCATCGAAACGTCCTTCATTTACCACCGGTATCGTTACATATACCATACATGTCGAAACGGAACAAAGTCCGACGTTGAGCTCACACGAATTCCACGGTCAACTCTTCACGGCGACGCCTTGGGGCGAGTGTCTCGAATAATGTGTACCACAAGTATTCGACAGCCGCACCAGCCGTACCGCTTAGCAAAGCCAACGTGCACGGTAACAAACCGATCGTGACACCAAGCCGAGGATACCGCGTCACCGGTCGACAGCGGCAAACGGCCCGTTGCTCGTACCCTGACTCGTACACGGCCAACTCGGCGCCTTTTCGTGGCTCCTCTCGTCGCAACCACCTACAAGCCCACGATTCCGCAACCGAAGCCGGCGTAAACTAAAAGCGAAACGAAAAGCGGCCGCCCAGTGACTTCCGCTTCCGCTGCTCGGCTTCCCGTCCTCGCGGAGAAGATGGCGGAGGCGTAGCTGCGTGGGGGACGTCGGCTCGTTGTACGTTGTACGGAACAGATGTTTGGCGGTCCGTTTCTGCTGCGACTCTGGTTCTCAACTCGACGGCGCCTCTCATAGTTCAACCAGGTGTGGTCAGCCTGGGTCAGCGCGGCTTTCCTCGTCCGATTCCCGGACCGTCGACGACTTCGAAGTTCGTCCGGTAGGCCTAGGATCCGAAGGTGTCAGTCTCTCCGTGAGGCGGTAAGCGAATTTCGTCGCCTTTCTGTTCTACATTTCAATTAAGTTAGGTGCGCTTCAGTGTAAGCATGCGTGCCAAGTGTTGCTGACAATTTCGAGCTACAATAATTGTGCTTTATCACGGTTTGTCATTTACCGAAAATGTAAATCGAGCCGATGAACGAGGAGCCATGATTGAAAACGGTGTAGTACGATGTTAACTTCTCAGCACGCATGCTGCGAGCCTGAGACATCAGTGTTGGACCGTGTGCAATCACACGAACGCGTGTAGTAATAATAATTACACGAAGGCGTGACGGTACCACGACCTACGCCGGTACGAAACACATCCAAGTCGAAACGGGCAGCGGGTGGGGGTAACTTAATATTTTTTTTTTATCTTGAGTTCCGTCGGACGTAACTTTTCACATTGGGTTATGTCGGACGTATCTTGAAACCTTGGGGCAAAGATACATCGGACGTAACTTAAACTTTTAGTTAGTGTTTCGTGGGACGTACCGTATTTACTCGAAAATAGATAGACCCGTATTTATTGAACCCACCTAGAATAATAAAAAAAAAAATAATTCAAATATAGGTTGACCTTTTTTATTTTTAAGAACAGGGGAAGGTTGGGCAAAAGAAAGAAATAAACAAACCTTTATTTACAGCCCTCTCAGTTACATCTCGGGGCGATGCCAAAAACGTAATCACCGTCAGAACTTCCGGACATGTCATCGTCGTCCGAAGCTTCGTCAGCTCGGTAGACATCCTCGCACATTCGCAACAATACCTCACTGACACCGTTGTAAAATGAGGACAAGAAGAAACGAAAGAAGGTAGAGACGGGCGAAGTGACGTAAGACAAAATACAAAGACGCAAGCAACGCCCTGGGCCGCGAGGCGAGTCGCCATTAGCAGCGAGCCGAGCCGTTTTAAGGAACAAAAAAAAGTAACCTTTTTATTTTTTTTTGTGCGCGTTTGCGAGGATGGAGGGCAAAGTGCATGGGGAATCGCGTTCCTCCGGTTCCTCTCCCCCCACTTCCCCGTCGTCTAAAGAGGGGAACGCTACAGGCGCGATAGAGAAACCCGACGCCCTAGGGCTACCGCGGGCAGGCCGCCGGCTTCTGCTGTTTGAGTTGTTTTAAGCTTTTTGAAACAAGAAACGGCGCGGCTCTTCGGCAACGCCGGCTCGGTGACTCGATAGCTCTATGCTCCCAGTAGGGTCGCAAAATTTGGTCGCGAATGTAGGTCGAAATTCTTTGGTCACGATTTCCGAGAAAAAAGAGGTCGACTTATATTCAAATAAATGCGGTAACTTTAATTTTTATTTTGGGTTACGTCGGACGTAACTCAAATGCTTGACGTAAAGTTACGTTGGGCGTAACTTTAATTTTTATTTCGGGTTCCGTTGGACGTAACGTTAGACACTGCGTTAGATTTACGCAAAACGGGGGCTGCTGGTTCGTCATATAAACCAACCGTTTCTGTCTTTAATTAAAACACATCATTGACCTAAAAAATTCTGCTATCATAGAGTTTATGCTATAGGAATGTAGCACTTCAAATAAATTTGTTAATTTCTACTTTTAGTGCCTGCCCCACCAGGTACAACATCTGGCCTAAAGCAGTGTTTCGGATCTCCGTCAAAGACCTGAGGGGGGTCGTCATTCAATCCAGGAGTCGTGTTGCTGGTGCTTCTTACTGGTTGGTGCCACCGAGGGACAAGTTATCATGTTTGAGGAAGGCAAGTATGGCTAGTATGGCCGCCGTAAGTACACATTGTTTTTACCTTTGCTCGAATCCACTTTTAAGAAAGGCACAGTTCACATGTACGCATCTCTCAATGCCTCTATAGTCGGCGTTTTGTTATTCCGGAATGCTCCCAACTCTTTCAGCTCTAGTTTCTCTAGACCATGCAGATGAGATGCAACACTAAACCACATGCTCTCGCAGAAGTGCTGAGCTGAAGCACTCTAGAAGCTGCTCTAGCCTTTACAATGCAACACAAAATAGTTGACGCCAAGTATATCTAGTTTTGAGACTGCGTTTTACCAAAAGGTCTGCCGAAACAAATCTGCCACCTTATAGGGAGTGCAAAAGAACCTCGCGTGCCTAATGTGGAGAAGGGCATTTTTGTTTGCATAGGCCAATTGTTTTAAACCAATTCCTTCAGCCTCCTTGAAATGTTAACATCATGTGACACACGGAAGTACTGTAAACCCTCTAATGTTGGCGAGCCCTTAATTTTTGCGGCCTTTAATTTTGCAAAATTTAGTAGCCGCGATCGCGTCCTCTGTGACTGATTTGAGAAGAAATAGGGGCCACAAAAAAAAGAGGTTTGCTGTACATCGGAGAAAAGAGGAGGTCACTTTTGTGCGTATGCAAGAGTAAAACCAACAACAACAATCATGGTGTCATCATTTTGTGAGCCAATTTGTGTCTATTGAATGATATGAATTTTATCTTGGTTCGTTAAACGTTGTAGCCTGTACGTTGTGGGATGTCGTCTTCAACACAAACAGTGGTTTTCCTCTGAAGCAGGCAGCATGGACGCGTGCCGCAGCACAGCGGAGTTCATTTGCAGGTTGTACCGCAGTTTAAGGGAGGATTCGCACAATATGGGGGAATCACAATTCAGTGGTCTACCACGGGTGTGGACAGAATTTGCTCATTCTAAAAACTTTTGCTAGAAATTGGGGATATGCGACGAATGTACCCGCATGGTTGAAAGGGCCAGGCAAGCCTTGCGAGCACTTTGTTTTCTAGCCTCTCAGTCCTGAACCCACTCACGCTCCAATGTGTAGATGTTCCGATAGGCAGGAGCACTTTTTTGGAAAGTGGTGGATGGCAATACGCATAAACTCTTGTTATTTTTATCAGAATTCTGTATTATGGTAAAAGGTAGACTGCAAATTTGCAATACATTTACTCACTTAAAAATATGTCATACTAAATATATGTAGTATAGCCGATGACAAAAACAGAATAGCTGGGCGTCCTCCAGCACGCGCTTCTACTTTTCAGCCCGCTTTGAACGGACATGCTCTCTCGATGCTCATGAGAAGCTGAAACATCATCGAAGGTAGCAGGGGGCCTGGTGGCAGAACAACTAAGACTTCTCTATGTCTTTCTCATTTTGTCTGTGAGCGTGTACTCCCATACTCTAACTCGGCTTAACCTGGACCCACATGAAGGGAATAGGCTTGGCGAGTGTCCTTTGTGCATATGCATTTGTACAGCTGAGGCACTTTCTAAATCAAGTACCTTCTGTCTCTTACCTTCAAAAACACAGCATTTTGGGGGTGCAAGAATAATTCTAACCCATAATTTTGTTCGTATTGTCCTATTACGCATCGACTTTTTCGACTAAATGAGGAGTCGACCCAGCCTGTTTAAAAATATATTGCCTGCCAGGTAATTGCTTTGCATTTAGTTAATATATCATGATCAAATACTGAGCTCAAACAATCGCTAGGCACAAGCTGGTCGAGTGGTTACAGGCAGCAAACATCCCGGTTGGAACGTCCTACCTCGCAATGTAGGTGAAGGCTAGGCCAGGGTCCCACTTACAAACATCTATACTTTGTATCTCTTTAAGATGGACCACTTTTGACAATACAAGCCATTGCAGCAAAACCAGTGTGACACAAAATTATAAGCTTGATGTACCATGGAGTCCAACTACAAAGTCACATGGCTTGCTTTCTGCACTGAATTTGCAAGGATGGCTTGAAGCTTCTGCCGTGGTTAACTTTAAGCTAAGATAGTTTGGAATAATGCTTGCGGTTTTTAGTGTTGCCCGGCACGGTTAACAATTAGGTGATAGAGTGCTGCAATGAAAAGTCGATGCATACATGACTGTGTCACCTAATGAATGCATGCTATCTATTAAACTCTTCGTTCTGCAGAGAAATGAAATGCACTTTGCTTCCAATTGCAGCTGCTTCGGGAACTTCATCGTATGAAGCACCTTATGACTGCAAGCTCTGACCGATCTTGTTCTGTGGCCTGTGCAGGCCCATTGCAGGGAATCACTCCGAGAGCCTCACCAGACCTTCCTGCCCATGGTTGCTCTAATTATTTTTTGTATGTATGCATCCTTTCTGTCTTTCCATTAATGCTACTCGGGCGTTTTCTTTTCATTGTCCCCGATTTCCCTCAACATCGGTTAAGCACACGAATAGACGCTGTAAAACTGTATCCCACATATTTGTGTCAAGATAACTTTTCATTGCTAAAGTTACAGATTTCTTTTATGAAAGTTGGCCTTCCTTGTTTTTATTTACAAATTTATTTGAGTCTCGGCAGGCAACACTAAAACATTATGCCAGTGTCAAGGACAAGTTCATTGCTAAAACTTATTCTCAACTGATTGCAAGAAATTTGTTTGTGAAAAATGGATGCCGTGAAACCTCATTTCAGCACTTGCTCTGCAGCACGAAAAAAAAGATACATAGGGTATCTAATCATGTTGTATTACACCTGAGGCTGCGGTGGATGAAATCGGAAGAATTTTCAGTAGAAGGAACAGACACAGAGAACGTCTCAAACAGAGCTGAGTTTGAGACGTTCTTCGTGTCAGTTCCTTCTACTGAAAATTCTTCCGATTTCATCTACCGCAGTCTCAGGTGTAATACAACATGATTAGCTACCACCAGCTCGCCTGCACACTCACAGTCTTTTCACATAGGGTATACCCCGTTTTTCTAGACTGCTTGCTCATTCTGCGGGTCTACCTGCCATAGATGTGCTACTGGAGAGCAGGCAAATTCAATTGTTGATTTTGCCATTGCTTTTTTTAGCAGTTGTCTTAATAGTTCTTGTAAGTTCAGAGATTTTCCTAAAATGCAAGCCGGGAAGAATATTTAGTTTGAGTACACTTTAGTAACTTAATAGATACTGTGTGCTGCTGTTAGTGCTAGGTCGAAATCGGTGCTTTTCTGGCATTTTACTCAGAGTAGTACCCATTTTCGTCGGTTAGCCTCTAGGTGCGCCAACAAAATTCTTTCTATCCAGACGCCTGCCCTTTGCTGGTACATTCTACCCTCATTCTCAGTTAGTGTATGAACTGGTATCCCCAGTCGACACTCGTTGAACATGAGGGTAGAAAAATCTTTTCGTTCCAGCAGAGCGATATATTGGGTGAGTTTGGCCAGTCTATGATCTCGCCGCCGTAACGTCCCCTCCCGAGTGAGCCAATCAGCCCGCGGCACAGACCGAGAGGCGTGAGCGCACGCGCGTGAACTCTTGACTGTTGCCAGCTGAGGGGGGAGGGCAGCAATTTTCACTCATTCGCCTAGCGGAATGCATGGGATCGGCATACAAATTTTGGTCCTCCACATTTATATGTCAGGCTCTCGCAACAAAATGATATAATGTTGTTCCTCGTTGGCTTTAAAAGGTAACGAATTGGTTCTTCCACGTTCGAACGCAAACCTTGAGTGAGGCGAAAAAGAAATAAGCCCCAAGAGTGCTCCGCGCCGACAGCGTTGTGTAAAAATGGCGGTCGTCGCTTCGCTGCCTTCTTTCTCTCTCGCTCCTTCGGCGCTCTCCTCCGTTTATGCCTCTAGAGCGCCTTCGTCGCCACAACGACTGGCAAAACTCTCCCAGTATACGGCTGTGCATTGACGTTGTAGTATTTTTTTGTAGTCTTTACAATTGAATGTGAATATTCGACAGAAATCTTTCAGGTTGGGGTGGAAGATGGTTAAACAAATGCGTTTAATCATTTGCCTTAATTAGGTTCCCATCATTTCAAGGCCTGCATGGCCTTGTCCTTGGGGGATACTACGGCTGTGGTAGTAAAGGAGCAGCTTTTCTTGTAAGTAAAGTACAAAGTATAGAAATAAAAGGATCTATGTGCTGATCACAAAAGAATATGTCATTCATTGTAATGTATCTCTGCCAAGTACTTGATTGTGATTTGTTTATTTTGTCAGCTATCTGGGTGCCTCAGGGTCTAAAGATCCTAGTGGCCACAAGCTTGGACTCAATCTTCTTCTGTCGTCTGGCCAGGACCCGGGGGGGAGGTAATCCCAGCAACAAGAGCATCGCAGTATCTCCCTGCCTGTGACTTGATTAGCGTCGCGACAGGGGAGTCTTCGTGCCACCAAGTGTTAGGTATGCCACTCGAAATAAGCATTCTTTTTACCTGTTTCTTGAGTGAAACAGCAAAAGCACCACTGAGCCTAAAACGCAAAAGACATATTCAAATCTTGGGTTGAACGGAGTTCCAATTACAAAAAGGAGTCTGCGGACATGATTAACATGTGAACCTAAAGCCCGCTGATGTAAGTTCAACGGTGTCACAAAAATAACTTCCCGCAAGTGGCTTCGCTCGTGCTATACCCAAACAACTATTTTAAATAATCACTGTGTTACGTTGGTGTCATCAATCTTACATACCTATCGTGCTCAGCAGTTGGTAGATGTGAAATATAAAAAAACAGGAACTTGCACATTGTCAGCTTTGCAAAGATATGTATAGTGAACAGAGCATAGCGCGTTCAACTTAAGAAAACAATTCAGTGCAGGTCTATATTGATGGTTCACATATGTGTAATTGCTCTTCATACTGAAGTGAAATTTGCTAAAGTTGTGGCCCACTACAGCTTTCTTTTAGTGTTAAAAAGTGTTATGATGTTTTAAACAGCTCGCACCAAATGTTTTCTTGAAATAGAAAGGTTCATGGAAATTATTATGTGGATGTTTGCAGAGATTCATGGTAAGACCAATCTTTAATGTCAAGTGTTCCACTTATTCAGAGTTGGTTGAGCCATTAAAAATTGGAGGTCGCAAATGAAATTTTTATGTGGTCCAGTGGGCACAATCATCCGTAATGACTAGCTCTACCTACGGGAACTTTATATGTTTACTATAGCAAGATGGTTTCGCAGAACAAACTATTTTAATTAACTCTTCCCTATTGAAAAAAATTCTATACTCGGCATACTGGGCCGGTATCAAACCGGATTATTGGCGGGCAAACTGGGTAGTTTTACTGGGAATACTGGGCCGGTATCAAACTGGAATATTAAATGGATATACTGGGAATACTGGTAGTTTTACTGGGGATACTGGACCAGTATAAAACTGGATTATTGAATACGGGTAAATTTGATGCACTGGGAACACTGGATTTACTGGGCATATGATAAAACCAGCCTTACTGGACACACAGGTACACCGGTTGTACCGGTTTCACCAGTGAAACTGGTACAGCCAGTGTACATGTGTGACCAGTATGGCTGGTTTTATGATATACTCAGTAAATCCAGTTTTACCATACTGAAAACACAGGCCAAAATCTGTCACAACCATTTTATTTGCATTGAAACTTTAAACAATCCTTTAGTGTTTTTGTATACCCTATTGGAAAATCTCGATGATGGAAAGATGATGGAAAAAGCCTCATGCAAGCGTAACCGTAATATGGGACATCATATACCAGCGAAAAAGCGGCTCCAGTATAGTGGATTAAAGCGGAACGATACAGGTTGACGGAACCATACAAGCGTGTCGTATTATGGGACATCCTATACCAGCGAAAAAGCGGCTCCAGTATAGTGGATTAAAGTGGAACGATACAGGTTGTCGGAAACATACAACGTAATATGGGACATCCTATACCAGCGAAAAGGCGATACCAACATGGTGGAGCCATATGGCTCCAACATGTTGGTATCGCCTTTTCGCTGGTATAGGATGTCCCATATTACGTTGTGATTGTATGGTTCCAGCTGCCTACATGGTTCCGCCAAGATCCACTAGGCTGGTATAGGATGTCCCATAATACGACACGCTTGTATGGTTCCGTCAACCTGTATCGTTTTATACAGGGCAATTTTTTAAGCTTTACATATTTGTTTAGAAAGGTTGTGAAAGCTACATTAATGCAGTTTGTGCAGGTGAGTTATACATCCAGGGGTACGTAGTATAGGGGCCTAATCGTAACAATTAGTCGGATAATTAAATAAAATTTTTAATTACTTTTTAATTAGTGAAAATGAACATATGGTTTCAATTAGAAATTTGCCGAGTCATTGAAAACGACTAAATCAACTCTTTTAAGAAGGATATAACGCAGGGGGAGCATTTTACGCGTTCTGTAAAAACGCTTTATTTGGATCCGTTTCTAGGTTTCGGTTTCTTATCTGAGCGCATCTCTGCACCCACGGTCCTGTTCCCCAGGGGTTTAGTCGCGCAACACACGTGCGCCCTGCTTCCCTCCATTCTACGAGAGAGGCGAGGAGGTGGCTTCGCATTGCAGCCACTGGTCAGCAGTATCGCAGGTGCAAAGATGCGCCCTGATAAGAAACCGAAGTCTGGAAACGCGTCCAAATTAAGCCTTTTTTTAGAATGCCGTAAAGGCCCGTCTTATATATTCATGAAAAGGGTTGATTTAGTGTTTTTCGATAATGCTTAGCAACTTTCTAATTGGAATTATGGGTCTATTTTCACTAATTAAACATTTAACGAACATATTATACTTAAAGGGAAGCTAGAGTGGTTTTGTATTTGAGGAAACACATTTAAATCTTCATTTGACCTCCAGAATCTCAAATATCAAAATTATTTGGTAATTTGGTGAATCGAGGCTGCATAGAATAATTTTTAAAGTATCACTGGAGGCACTCTTTCCCGGAGAGTGACATCACAAAAGGAGCTTTCGAAATCTCTGCTCACGCATCTTCAGCGCCAATCAAAACTATGCATGCACACGCTATTTTTAAAAAGGGGAAAAAAAGACTTCACGACTGGTGCCAGTACGGGAGAGTACACCTAGAAAGCTTGCAATTGGACGAGCGGCCCTCAAGCGACACATGCTTGGCAGCTGAAAAATCCCCTTACGACGCCACTACTGGTCGGTTGCTTTTGTGTTTTCTCACGTTTTGTTATATCTTTGGAGAAAACGAACGTGATATTCAGATTCACGGGATAAAACTACACTAGAATCAACCTCCATCTAGTTTTCTGAAAGAAGTCTTGCACTTCCCTTTAATAAGCCGACTCATCATTACAATTATAATTACAATACAAAGGACACCCTATAGCATGTCCCCTAATACGATACGACTGTATGGTTCCTTCCCCGCTTGCATTTTGCGGGAGAGACTCGCAGACATCCAGCGTTGCATTGGAATGCTGGATGTCAGCGAGTCTCTACATCAGCATTGGTTTGAAACAAGCATGATGTTTGCACACAAATAAGCTCTTTTCCAAGGTTCTCCAGGAGCACTAATAGCAGTGGCGAAATGTAGTGACGTGGTAAATTCAGTAGCAAGTATTTATTTCTAGAAGAATTGCATGCAGCAAAGCTGAACTTTGCTCAAAAGATGATAATTATAAATTCAATACTGAACAAAGGTGTCCCTTGAGCTGTCAGGCCAAACTCCCACTCTTGCCACTCAGGAGTTCCTAGCTTGTGCGTAGAGGATCAGCACAACCCAGATTTGTGCTGCGGGTGCACCTGCGATATAAAAATTGAATAAACATGAGATTAAAAATAAAAGAAGTTTACAATTCTTTGTAATGCGAAATTAGAACGAAGATCTTGAGGAGGAGGATGGGAGGGTATGCCACTCCTTCCCCTCCCCTCCTCCTCGTCTGCTCCCTCCCATTTAGCGGGAAATTTCCATAAATTTAACAGGAAAATTATCTCACTAAATTTAGCAGAGAAATTTATGTCACGTGACCTCAACACCAATTCAGTTTTCCCACTAAATGTAGCGGGGAAAATGACGTCACATGACTTTGTGTCACGTTAGCCAGAAACAAATACAGTTTCTCCAATAGATTTAGCTGAAAAATTATGTCAAATGATATCTACATTAATTCAATTTCCTGCCAAGTTTAGTGGGGCAGTTATGCCGATGGCAACGCCGTGGAACGGGCACCTAAGACCTGCGCCCTAAAAAACTGAATGCCTCACACGAAATAAAGTGATAATTAGAGATAAGACAAAGAAAAGAGAATCTAAGATACCGCTTTAATATCATTCCTTTTGTCCGTTCTCAAATATTTTGATTTCAAGAAATGTTTATCTCTTTATTCATACCCAAAGAACACCTCCCAGTTTCAGCATGAATGCAATAAATCAATGCAGACTAGACCTTGTAAACCGTAATGCACATGAAAATGAATGTTTGCCACAAATTCTTGCATGGGTCGGTGGCTCAGATCTCTAAATACATTTGTAATGAGGAACGTTCTTGAATAAAACTTAGGCTTTGAATTTGACAGTTTAAATATCCATGAGGAACACTATACGTCACTGATTTTTTGTGACATATCAGAAATGGCGCAGCACCGTCATCCTTGCATACCTAAAAGAGTTTGCATTTTTTTAGCATGGCATGTGCTATTCTGATACCCATACAGCCCTCTTTAACAAAATTTTGTCTATAGAGCTCTTTCTGTGTTCTTAACTCACACGACAGATTCAGTAGCTTGAATTCTCACTCGGCATCAACACTTCTATATATTGATGTAATAGTGAAAGACAAGATGTATGGGCTTGAGTACGGCTCGACAAGCACAAATGTGAAAAAAGTACTGTCGAAAACTCAAATGTCAAAATAAAAATATTAGGTAGAATGTGGATACAATTATGGATATGGTAATAAATACAGTTAGCACATTCAATATGAAGAATATGTGTTAGACGTACATTCAAAGAAACCTGTTGCATCTATATTCATGCAAATTACTTCAGAGAACCAAGCGCTACAGTCTCGAGAGGGAGTTCCGTGAATGATTCTACCGAAAATGAGTGTAGACGGAAAAAGCAGTTTGATCTGCGACAATGAGCGTTACATAAGCAGGTGACATGCCATTGTTACTGTTACAGTGCCGACTGTTTCAAACTGTCAGCCGCGTCATTCGGTGAGTTCCCTCCGTACATTACAGGGTTTGGCTCTCTCGAATGCTTTGCAAGAAAGCTGATGAACTGGAAATATCTACCATAGTTCTAGAAAAACTATTTCCAGAATCTTATCTCAGCATCGTAAAGAATATAAAAAGTTTCTAGAGACAAGCTTAGTGCAAGAGTTCAATAAAATAGTTTGTTCTGTGAAACCATCTTGCCGTAGTAAACATATAAAGTTCCCCCAGCTAGAGCTAGTCATTTTGGATGATTGTGCCCACTGCACCACATAAAAATTTAATTTGCGACCTACAATATTTAATGGCTCAACCAACTCTGAATAAGTGGAACACTTGACATTAAAGATTGGTCTCACCATGACTCTCTGCAAACATCCACATAATAATTTCCATGAACCTTTGTATTTCAAAAAAACATTTGGTGCGAGCTGTTTAAAACACCATAACACTTTTTAACACAAAAAGAAAGCCTGTAGTGGGCCACAACTTTAGCAGTTTTCACTTCATTATGAAGAGCAATTACACATATGTGAACCTTCAATATAGACCTGCACTGAATTGTTTTCTTAAGTAGAACGTGCTATGCTCTGTTCACTATATAAATCTTTGCAAAGCTGACAATGCGCAAGTTCCTGCTTTTTTTATATTTCACATCTCCCAACTGCTGGGCACGATAGGTATATAAGATTGATGACACCAACGTAACACAGTGATTATTTAAAAAATTTGTTTGGGTATAGCACGATTGAAGCCATTTGCGGGAAGTTATTTGCGGGAAGTTATTTTTGTGACACCGTTGAACTTACATCAGCGGGCTTTAGGTTCACATGTTAATCATGTCTGCAGACTCCTTTTTGTAATTGGAACTCCATCCAACCTAAGATTTGAATATGTCTTTTGCATTTTAGGCTTAGTAGTGCTTTTGCTGTTTCACTCAAGGAACAGGTAAAAAGAATGCTTATTTCGAGTGGCATACCTAACACCTGGTGGCACGAAGACTCCCCTGTCGTGACGCTAATCAAGTCACAGGCACGGAGATACTGCGATGCTCTTGCTGCCGGGATTACCTCCCCCCTGGGTCCTGGCCAGACGACAGAAGATTGAGTCCAAGCTTGTGGCCACTAGGATCTCCAGACCTTGAGGCACCCAGGTAGCTGAAAATATAAACAAAACACAATCAAGTACTTGGCAGAGATACATTACAATGAATGGCATATTCTTTCGTGATCAGCACATAGATCCTTTTATTTCTATACTTTGTACTTGTACTTACAAAAAAACTGCTCCTTTACTACCACAGCCATAGTCTCCGCCGAGGACAAGGCCATGCAGGCCTTGAAATGATGGAATTAAGGCAAATGATTAAACGCATTCGTTTAACCCTCTTTCACCCCAACCTGAAAGATTTCTGTCGAATATTCACATTCAATCGTAAAGACTATAAAAAAATACTACTACATCAATGCACAGCCGTATACTGGGAGAGTTTGGCCAGTGGGCGTGGCGACGAAGGCGCTCGAGAGGCGGAAAGGGAGGAGAGCGCCGAAGGAGCGAGAGAGAAAGAAGGCAGCAAAGAGACGACCGCCATTTTGACGCAACGCTGTCGGCGCGGAGCACTGTTGAGGCTATGCGTTGTCTGCTACGGGCTTATTTCTTTTTCGCCTGACTCAAAGTTTGCGTTCGAACGTCGAAGAACCAATTCGTTAGCTTTTAAAGCCACCGAGGAATAACATTATATCATTTTGTTGCGAGAGCCTGATAATAAAAGTAGAGGACCAAAATTTGTATGCCTATCCCATGCATTCCGCCAGGCGAATGAATGAAAATGGCTGCCCTCCCCCTCAGCTGGCAACAGTCAAGAGTTCACGCGCATGCGCTCACGCTTCTCGCTCTGCGCCGTGGGCTGATTGGCTCACTCGGGAGGGGGACATTACGGCGGCGAGATCATAGACTGGCCAAACTCACCCCATATATGGCTCTGCTGGAATGGAAAGATTTTTCTACCCTCATGTTCAACGAGTGTCGACTGGGGATACCAGTTCATACACTAACTGAGAATGAGGGTAGAGTGTACCAACAAAGGGCAGGCGTCCGGATAGAAAGATTTTAGTTGGCGCACCAAGAGGCTAACCGATAAAAATGGGTACTACTCTGAGCAAAATGCCAAAAAAGCGCCGATCTCGACTTAGCACTAACAGCAGCACACAGTATCTATTATACTGACTAAAGGGTACTCAAACTAAATATTCTTCCCGGCTTGCATTTTAGGAAAATCTCTGAATTTACAAGAACTATTAAGACAACTGCTAAAAAAAGCAATGGCAAAATCAGCAATTGAATTTGCCTGCTCTCCAGTAGCACATCTATGGCAGGTAGACCTGCAGAATGAGCAAGCAGTCTAGAAAAATAGGGTATGTCCTATGTATCTTTTTTTTTTCGTGCTGCAGAGCAAGTGCTGAAAGGAGGTTTCACGGCATCCATTTTTCACAACCAAATTTCTTGCAATTAGTTGAGAACAAGTTTGAGCAGTGAACTTGTCCTTGACACTGGCATAACGTTTTAGTGTTGCCCGTGGAGACTCAAATAAATTTGTAAATAAAAACACGGAAGACCAACTTTCATAAAAAAAAATCTGTCACTTTAGCAAAGAAAAGTTATCTTGACACAAATATGTGGGATACAGTTTTACAGCGTCTATTCGTGTGCTTAACCGATGTTGAGGCAAATCGGCAACAATGAAAAGAAAACGCCCGAGTAGCATTAAGGAAAAGACAGAAAGGATGCATACCTACAAAAAAAAATTAGAACGAGCACGGGCAGGAAGGTCTGGTGAGGCTCTCGGAGTGACTCCCTGCAATGGGCCTGCGCAGACCACAGAACAAGATCGGTCAGAGCTTGCAGTCATAAGGTGCTTCATACGATGAAGTTCCAGAACCAGCTGCAATTGGAAGCAAAGTGCATTTCATTTCTCTGCAGAACGGAGAGTTTAATAGATAGCATGCATTCATTAGGTGATATAGTCATGAATGCATCGACTTTTCAATGCAGCACTATATCACCGAATTGTTAATCGTGCCGGGCAACACTAAAAACCGGAAGCATTATTCCAAACTATCTCAGCTTAAAGTTAACCACGGCAGAAGCTTCAAGCCATCCTTAAAAATTCAGTGCAGAAAGCAAGCCATGTGACCTTGTAGTTGGACTCCATGGTACGTCGAGCTTATAATCATGTGTCTTGCTGTTTTTGCTGCAATGGCTTGTAGTGTCAAAAGTGGTCCACCTTAAAGAGGTACAAAGTATAGACGTTTGTAAGTGGGGCCCTGGCCTAGCATTCACCTACATTGCGAGGTAGGACGTTCCAACCGGGATGTTTGCTGCCTGTAACCACACGACCAGCTTGTGCCTAGCGATTGTTCGAGCTGAGTATTTGTCCATACTGATATATTAACTAAATGCAAAACAATTACCTGGCAGGCATTATATTTTTAAACAGGCTGGGTCGACTCCTCATTTAGTCAAAGAAGTCTATGCGTAATAGGACAATACGAACAAAATTATGGGTTAGAATTCCTTTCGCACCCCCAAAATGATGTGTTTTTGAAGGTAAGATACACAAGGTACTTGATTTAGAAAGTGCCTCAGCTGTACAAATGCATATGCACTAAGGGCACTCGCCAAGCCTATTCTCCTCAGCTCTGTCCAGGTTAAGCCGAGTTAGAGTATGGGAGTATACACTCACTGACAGAATGAGAAAGGCAGGGAGAAGTCTTAGTTGTTCTGCCACCAGCCCCCCCTGCTACCTTCGATGACGTTTCAGCGTCTCATGAGCCTCGAGTGAGCACGTCCATTCAAAGCGGGGTGAAAAGTAGAAGCGCGTGCTGGAGGAAGCCCAGCCATTCTGTTTTTGTCATCGGCTATACTACATATTTTTAGTATGACATATTTTTAAGTGAGTAAATGTATTGCAAATATGCAGTCCACCTTTGACCATAATACAGAATTTTGATAAGGATAACAACAGTCTATGCGTATTGCCATCCACCATTTTCCAAAAAAGTGCTCCTGCCTATCGGAACATCTACACTTTGGTGCGCGAGTGGGTTCAGGACTGAGAGGCTAGAAAACAAAGCGCTCGCAAGGCTTGCCTGGCCCTTTCAACCATGCGGGTACATTCGTCGCAAATCCCCGATTTCTAGCGAAATTTTTTAGAATGAGCAAATCCTGTCCACGCCCGAGGTAGACCACTGAATCGTGATTCCCCCATATTGTGCGAATCCTCCTTTAAACTGCGGTACAACCTGCAAATGAACTCTGTTGTGCTGCGGCACGCGTCCATGCTGCCTGCTTCAGAGGAAAACCACTGTTTGTGTTGAAGACGACATCCCACAACGTACAGGCTACAACGTTTAATGAACCAAGATAAAATTCATATCATTCAATAGACACAGATAGGCTCACAAAGGGACGACACCATGATTGTTGTTGTTGGTTTTACTCTTGCCTACGAACAAAAGTGACCTCCTCTTTTCTCCGATGTACAGCAAACCCCTTCTCTTTGTAGCCCCTATTTCTTCTCAAATTGGTCACAGAGGACATAATCGCGGCCACTAAATTTCGCGAAATTAAAGGCCGCGAAAATTAAGGGCTCTCCAACATTAAAGGGTTTATAGTACTTCCGTGTGTCACATGATGTCAACATTTCAAGGAGGCTGAAGGTATTGGTTTAAAAAAATTGGCCTATGCAAAAAAAAAAACGCCCTTCTCCAGGTTAGGCACGCGAGGTTCTTTTGCACTCCCTATAAGGTGGCAGATTTGTTTCGGCAGAGCTTTTGGTAAAACGCAGTCTCAAAACTTGATATACTTGGCGTCAACTATTTTGTGTTGCATTGTAAAGGCTAGAGTAGCTTCTACAGTGCTTCAGCTCAGCACTTTTGCGAGAGCATGTGGTTTAGTGTTGCATCTCATTTGCATGGTCTAGAGAAACTAGAGCTGACAGAGTTGGGAGCATTCCGGAATAACAAAACGCCGACTATAGAAGCATTGAGAGATGCGCACATGCGAACTGTGCATTTCTTAAAAGTGGATTCGAGCAAAGGTAAAAACAATATGTGTACTTACGGCGGCCATACTTGCCATACTTGCCTTCCTCAAGCATGATAACTTGTCCCTCGGTAGCACCATCCAGTAAGAAGCACCAGCAACACGACTCCTGGATTGAATGACGACCCGCCTCAGGTCTTGGAAGGAGATCCGAAACACTGCTTTAGGCCAGATGTTGTACCTGGCGGGGCAGGGGCTAAAAGTAGAAATTAACAAATTTATTTGAAGTGATACATTCCTATAGCATAAACTCTAGGATAGCAGGATTTTTTAGGTCAGTGATGTGTTTTAATTAAACACAGAAATGGTTGGTTTATATGATGAACCAGCAGCCCCCGTTTTGCATAACTGTATAACGCAGTGTCTAACGTTACGTCCGACGGAACCCGAAATAAAAATTAAAGTTACGCCCAACGTAACTTTACGTCAAGCATTCGAGTGACGTCCGACATAACCCAAAATAAAAATTAAAGTTACCGTATTTATTTGAATATAAGTCGACCTTTTTCTTTTTTTTTTCGGAAATCGTGACCAAAGAATTTCGACCTACCTGCAAATTGTCGCCGCGAAGCGGCGTAAGCGCAGCGCGGCGTATGGCTTAACGCGCGCCCCCGTTATTCACTAAAACATCGATTCGCTCAAATGTCGCTGTTCGCTAAAACGTCATTCACTCATGTGATATGGACCTGTCATAGGGGTAGGCAGAGCTCTGAATCAACAATCGCGACGCGAGAGCCGAGTGCGCTGTGATTTGGCCGCCCGCGCTCGCTCCGTTGACTCGCACTGTAGCGTATGCCTTCGAGTGCCGATTATTTGACCAAGATACAGCACGCCGCTTTGTCGCCGCGAATCATTTGTCCGAATGCCTGCGAAACCGTAACACCGTTTGGCACATCCAACGCTGCGGCGCCTGGCAACTGCACGCAGCGGCGCGCAGTTGTCAGCACTTGAAAAAGGTTGTTTGCAACTAACAACCGCTTAGCAGATAGATTAAGAAGGCATACCATAAGCGCATACAAGCCGCTACGTTGGGCCACCGGCGCTTGCGAAGGGCTCGCGCCGCAGCGTTGCATATGCCTCAGCTTCGCAAACATTCGGACAAATGGTTCGCGGCGACAAAGCGGTGTGCTGTATGTTGGTCAAGTAAGCGGCACTCGAAGGCATACGTTACAGTGCGAGTCAACGGAGCGAGCGCGGGCGGCCAATTCACAGCGCACTCGGCTCTGGCGTCGCGATTGTTGATTCAGAGCTCTGCCTACCCCTATGACATGTGCGCGGGTGTTCATAAACGGCTCCTCTCGACTGCACGCGGGTCAAATTGAACCAAAATGAACAGCTAACAGTGCGATAGGAATCGGTTGCAACGGTAATACTCACCCGGGGAACAACGCGCGAAGCGGCGTGTTGTCCGTCGGCACTCCCGTCGAAAAAGGCAAAATAAAGACACAAATACTATATATATATATATACAAGAAATATCGCGCGCAGAAGAGAATAGAAACACTTAGAAGCAATAAAAAATACACTTGAACAGATAAAAATAGGTAATGGAATCGAAAAACAGAGGATTAAGAGGAGGCAAGCGACAAGGCAATGCGATCTCAAGGCAGGGCGGCCAGGCGAGGGACAGTCTCTCCGACAATTCCTCGCGCGCGGGCCAGGGCGCTTGGGAAAATAGCAAATCGTCTATTACTCTAGCTCAAAATTGTCACGAACACTTGGCACACATGTTTACACTGAAGCGCACCTAACATAATTTAAAAGTAGAACGAAAACGGGACGAGATTCACTTACCGCTTCACGGAAAGACAAACACCTTCGGATCCTAAGCCTAACGGGCGAACTACGAAGTCTCCGGCGATCGGACGAGGCAAGCCAGCCGCGTTGCACTGACCCAGGCTGACCACGCCTGGTTGAACTATGAGAGGCGCCGTCGAGTTGAGAACCAGAGTCGCGCCAGAAAAGGACCGGAAAACATCTGTCTTGTGAAACGTAAAGCGAGCCGACGACCCTCCTGCCGCTGCGCAGTTCACCTTCTCCGCGACGATGGGAAGCGGGCAAGCCGAAGCCGGGAAACTAGGCGAGCCGGGGAGCCGCGGCAGCCACTGGGCGGAAGCTGTACGTTTCGGTTTCGCCTTTCGCCGACGCCGGCTCTCGGTTGCGGGGTGGTGGGTTTGCGGATAGTTGCGGCGGTTGCGGCGACGGAGCCACAAAAAGACGCCGAGTTGGCCGAGTACGAGTGACGGTTCATGGTACGAACAACGGGCAGTTTGCCGCTGTCGATCGGTGATGCGCTCGGCTTGGTGTCACGATCGGTCTGTTGCCGTGCACGTTGGCTTTGCTATGCGGTACGGTTGGTGCGGCTGTCGAATACTTGTGGTACACATTATTCGAGACAGTCGCCCCAAGACGTCGCCCTGAAGAGTTGACCGAGGAATTCGTGTGAGCTCAACGTCGGTCTATGTTCCGTTCCGACATGTATGGTATATTTAACGATACCGGTGGTGAATGTTGGACGTTTGTTGGAAGATGGCGGTCGCCTTTCTGCATGTATGATTTGGTGATACCGGTGGTCTTGAGGTATAAGCGTTGAGATGGAAAGATGTTGGTCGCTTAAGTAATCGGACGCAAAATCATACCAGCCGCACCGAATCATATCGGCAAACAAACTCGCTGCCAGTATAGACAAAAATAATCCCTGGGGAAGGGGAACAAGAGGGACAAAGGACAAACACAAATCTCCAAACACAGCTAGGTGACTGGTGAGCGACCGAAAAAATCCGCCTGCTCCGGGTATCGAAACCGGGACCTCTCCATTACAGGTGGAGCGCTCTACCAACTGCGCTAACCAGGGGTTTGACTTCAGACAAGCAAACTGGTTTTATCAGCTGCCACCAGTCTAACACCAACAGGGTGAAGCTTGCAATTTAAGGTTATTATTATAATGCAATTAAATGCAAAGGTGCAAGCGAGCTTGCACCTTTGACGAGTCTGACGTCTAACCCCTGGTTAGCGCAGTTGGTAGAGCGCTCCACCTGTAATGGAGAGGTCCCGGGTTCGATACCCGGACCAGGCGGATTTTTTCGGTCGCTCACCAGTCACCTAGCAGTGTTTGGAGATTTGTGTTTGTCCTTTGTCCCTCTTGTTCCCTTCTCCAGGGATTATTTTCGTCATTCTTGTCCAGCTCGCTTGCACCTTTGCATTTAATTGCATTATAAAAGTATAGACAGACGCTTAGCGATAGCGGTGCCGGTATCTCCAGTTATGCAGAACGCCAAACCAAACTAGCTGCATGCATAATAACAAGAAATTATGTTGGCGTCATACCAGAACTGTACAAGCAGCAGGTATGTTTCTTGTGCGTTTTTCCAATAGGGTAGGGTCATTCCACGACAAAAACTTGACGATTTTGGTAATATTTTGGATGAGCATGAAAATTTAACACAAATAATATTTTAAGGATTGGTAAATCCAGGGCTCAATAACTTTGTTTTGTTGAGGTCATGCTCTAAAGTGTAGAAAATTGAATAAAAACATGTTTACATTAAAAAGTTTACCTCGCAACCTGGTTTACCTTATCTTAAAAGGCAAAGAGCAAAACACGGCATTTAGAGTCTCCGAATATTGATTACAAACCTGAATTTACCAATACTTTGATATGCCTTATTCGTATTAAAATTTTCAGGCATGTTCAAAATATGCCTGCAATACTATAACACTAAAAATAGTCTGACTAGACAATAAAAACATTCAGTGTGTGGCGCAACATAAAACCTTAAAGATAATACATTGTTTCACCTTTCTTCCGAGCGCAGCGGAGGCTACAGTCACCCCAGCCAATTCAGCGCCGGGAGGGTGTCACGTTGCATTCTAGTTGGGCGCAGCTCAAGCAAAACGTGACGCTCTCTCCACGGTGGATTGGCTGGGATGAACAACAAAAACATTCATGGTGCGGTGCAACCAGGGTTTGTACAGAATTTCCGGTACAAAATTCAAGAACTTTTTAAGAATTTCAAGGGCATCAGACGACAAAAATCAAGGAATGTTCGAAAAAATAGACCGATCTCACCAAGCGTTCTTCGCACGCGTGACTCCGCCATAACTTTAGTTCGCAGGAGGCAGGCAGCAGTGCACAAGACGGCTCGTGCCGTCTCATGCTCCACACGCGTAGAGCTCCAGCGAGGTTGTCGAACGTGCAGACTAAAGCTCCCTCGATGCATTGCGGCAGCAGTGGCGTAGTCAAACTGGCTGGTGAGATCGGTCTATTCCTTCGTTGACAGGAGTTAAGAAATAAGCTCCTTTTTCGCAAGAATTTCTGGTTCTACAGCAGCTATAGCTGTTTTCTCTTCATTAGCTGCTCGGCGAGAACTATTGGCCTTGGCCGAAAGTGTCAAGTCATTCTTCGCCTCAGCATCTTCTGGGAAGCATTCCGCCGACTCGCGCAGGCACTTCAGAGTTTTCTGGAGTTTCAACTTCCTCTCATGCATTCCCTCTAGCGCCAATTCAACTGCTTTTCTCTTCAAAATTTTCAGTTCACTGGCTGCCTTTTCTTGTGCTCTTCTAGGTATGCAGCATACTTCTGCTTTGCTAGGCGTACAGAGGACTTTAATTCCTTTAACAGTGGAATATTGGGCAGGCCTACGTGATTTTTGATAGCGTTTCGACAGATAGCGCACTTCGATCGGAAGGAGTCATTAGTATCTGGTCTCACCTACTGGCAATAGTCTGTGTTCTAGCCAAGAAGGCTGGAACTTACACTTTCCACCCGGCATTTCGGCTTTGAATCTCGATTGAAAGTGTTCTCATGCTTACCAACACGATCCTCAAAACACTCAACGCAAAACAAAAATGGCGATGACACAGGACGCCTTGGAAAGATTGGCTTCCTCATTTAGAAGATGCGGCATTTATCATTAGTAGGAGGATTTTCACGGAATACAAGGATCGTTTAACTTTCAAGGATATTTAAGGGCCCTTAAACGACTTTTAATTAAATCAAGGATTTCAAAGAGCTGTTCGAACCCTGGGTGCAACGCCTGCTGGTTAAACATGCTCGAGGCACCACACTGTAAAGATTAAAAAAATCTGACTAGACAATAACAAACTTGAAGTGTGTGGCAGAACATCAAACCGTAAAGGAAAAAAATTCCTTTAAAAGCGTATAAAAAAAGAAAAAAAACACATTCTCAGTTTGGTGCAGTCCAGACCCGAGAGGAAGTGTTTCATGGTGTTGTTCATTTGCCGCCAAGAACAGCGTGGTCCTCTTGCAGGTTGGCAGCCTCGGGGTTCGAATGCTGGTGGACATAGTAGCTCAAGGCATCTGAAAGAAAATTGCATCAGTAGTTACTAGCTAGAAGTATATATATTGCTCACTGCTTAGCATTACTTGAAATTTAGGATTGCATTATGGTAATCTTAAAAAATAAATATATCAGAGGTGGGCATGGATTAAACCTTTTAACATGTTTGGTCACCACCCTTTAATAATTATTTTTTCAATTAGTTGGTTCCCTTGATTTTTAGAGATAATATTTTAGAAAAGCAAAAGAAAAGGGCCAAGTATTGGTCATACTGACAAAGCTGAAGTCCACAATGTCTGCGCACTAAGATCGCATTGGGGCTAGATGTCACATGTAAGCCAGTTTAATATTACAGTGCAAACCACTTACAACGATACCACATATAACAATGTACCGCTTACAACGATCAGTTTCTAGTTTTTAGACTGGCAATGATCAGTTTCTAGTCCAGATACGATAATCGGTTATGACGACTGAAATTTTGGCTTTTCTCATTATCGCCTAAGGGGGTTGGACTTCATTATGGAAGCCAGTTTACGGCACGAAAGATCCTGGCAAAGAAAGGGAAGGAGGAGGGTCCTGAACGACGACACGAAAGATTCTGGGAAGGGAGAGAGAGAGAGAGACTCTGCATCACAGTCGAAGGTTTAACGGTCATGCATTGCAAGGAAACGTTGCAAGCAACTATTGGAGATTTTTCGCATGACCTAGACTTATGACAAATTGCGTGTAAATACGCATTTTGCCTTTGCTTATAGCGTTTTCGGATGAATCCTATAAAACCCGAAAAACATGCGCCAGTAAGGACTTTGCGGACACTAATTGATCTGAAAAACTCTGAATATTGGGACTGCCAGTTGCACGAAGCCGGTTGGCTTTTATATTTTCCCGGAATCCTTGGGCAAGTTGTGTTTTTGTCTTCTATTCCAATTCCATCTTTTGTTTCTAAAGTCACAAAAGGGTGTCTTTCGCCCCTTACTATAAAAACGAGGTAGCCTCACCATCATACAAGTTCTTGATGTTGGTAGCAGATTAAAAACAGAACAACAAAGTTGTGTTCAAGCATTAGATAAGGCACATGATAAACACCGTTCGAAAGAGACCGACAACACTGACGGCGAAAGCTGAACGCGCCGCACTTCTCGCAAGAGCGAGAAGTTCAAGTGCCGTCAGACTGCACTTAAACGCTCCGCAAAGCGTCGAACAGTACCTATGATGATCATTGCAAGGCTTTTCCTCAGCAGACGCACTAAGTACCGCTGAAGCTGATGAATTTAGCTTTGCCACAAGTTCTGAAACTGAACTTTGAAACCAGATACCTACAAAACTGTATACACTACCCCCCCTCCCCCCCCCCCCAAAAAAAAAAAAAGACTGCAGGACAACACGTGGTGATGCACTGACCATTTCTCTCTGCCAGAATGCCTTCTATTCAAGAAAGCCGAGTGGCGATTGGCGACTATGTTTATCCAACTCCTGTTGTTGCCGGACTAAACACTTTTGATGTTGGTTACTAGAGAAAAAAAGAGTTCGCCTATTTCGATCCCCTCCGCCTGGGGATAAAGCACGAGTGGAAGGGATCGGTGACATAGCGTCACGCGACACACAATCCGTGGATCAAAATTGCAGTTCAGCCTTAATTAGCAGTTGAGTCTTTAAAAGAATCAGTTACAAGGACAATGTAAAAGAAAAAAAAGGAAACCAGTCACTTAAATTCCTATGCTTTACTTCATAGAGAGGTGGCAGTGCACCCTGGACTGCTGCATTCGGCTGGTGTGCTGTCCATGAAATATAAAAGTGTGTGCATTGGTGAGATGGAATTGACAACTTTATTTCAGACAGAATTTGCAGAAACACACTAGGGATTTACAAGTACTTGTCATAAAGCAAAATTATAGCCTGTTCAAGGCGAAGTCAATTCAACTTGAAATTTTGGGATTACGACCAACTCCACGTTGGAAAGGACCTTGTACTGTATGTGGGGACAACATTCTACAGCTACGAAGTTAGAGGGGCACTAAAGGAAGTTTCTGAGTTTGCTTTTGGTGGTAACTCATTTTAGAGCTCTAGGCATCCGAAAAATTTCAGAAGTATAATCATACACAACCTGGCCAAACGACACGCGGTGCTCGACAGCTAATCGCCAGTGCTGGCTTCCCACGTGTGTTGGTGATGTGCATGCTGCTCCTCGGTCGCTTTTGGGTAAAGTGGCACTAAAGACTGTTCTGAAGACGCTTGTTTTTGCTTTAATATACTGGAGTAAATGCTAGTTATATGTTAGAAGTTTCAGACGACAAAGTCACTTAATAAGGCCATCGCAATAGAAATAAACGAAATCTGTTTTCTTTTTATGTACAGAGCGCAAACAAGCGATCGCCCTTTTTTTTACAGTTTTTCTCTTTGAAACCAAGGGATGTCATCCAAGTTCTTATAGCTACGGAGAGAGCTCATTTAGTTCTATATTGTAAGCGATAAAATTTCATGCTGGCTAATACTATTTAGAAGTAAAATGCGAAAATGTGCCGATGTCGTGTTTGCACTAACAGTGTCGCAATGTGTACACTGCACAATACTGTTAGTGCAGACACAACATTAGCGCATTTTAGTTTTACTTCAGAGTGGAACTAGTTGAGGGCAATATTTTTTTTTTTTTTTTTTTTTCTTTATTTGTGTCTGCGGATACATGTTCCGCAGAGGGGGTCTAAGGCTAAAGGCACGAATGCCTGACAAGGCCTTAACCCCCTCTTGGCATGCAGCGAGCATCAACATACATATACACTACATCATATACATATAATGCATCATACACATAATACATCATACGCATATAATACATCGTACACATATAATATATCATACTTATTAAGTACATATACATCAAATTCATATAAGCTCAATAGCCAAATCCTAACTCTGCCAAATATACAGTTTACTAGCCTCGACATACCAAAACAGATGAGCACCAGATACATATACGCAACATGATTTAAAAGTGTATGCTTGTGTCCCAAATTAGCATTGCCCACGACACGAGAAGTTTGGATGACAGCCTACCTAACTGCTTTCTATGAGAAAACAAACACTCATATCAGTTCAATTCATTAGTCTTTGATGGCTCGGTTTACCAAGATTTCCAGGGCCGGTATTGCTGCTGGTGGAGCATGGTGTTGGTCCAGAGGATGTGCTGCTGCGGGGGTGGGAGCAGGGCGATCCAGAAGGGGGACAGCTGCATGAGCAGGAATGGGCTCTTGATCCGGAGGGGCTGCGGGGTGGGATGTTGTGTTGATTCAGAGGGAGGACAGTTGCGGGGGCAGGAGAAAGGTGCTGAGGCAGAGGGGGTGCCGCTGCGGGGGTGGGAGAAGCAAGAATGGAGCTGCCACTGACACAAGACCAAGGAACGGGGCTGATGCTAGAGCACAGGAAAAAAGTGGAGACCTATTGATTAATTTCTAACATTTAAACCAGGCTCCTGTCAGTGCACAACCTACAATATCCTTAGAATGCCTGAAAAATTTCCAGTTGAAAGTCATCCCCTCCCCCCTTCCCGAAGTCTTACATTTTGCTGGGGCCTCCTCTCCCCCATTCTTAAGGCTCCTTGTCTTCAGATAAATCCGAAGAACTCTGAAAAAAACCCGCCGGTAAAATATTTGTAAATTCGGATTTATCCAATACACTCCGAATCGTTATGTGCCCTGCCACCCCCCAGCAAAAAAAAAAAGATTTTTTTTTTTTTTTTACAATTTGAGCAACGCAGTATTAATGGTTCTGAGAAAATGACACCACAATTATCTTTCAAGCCTCGAACCGCTGTCAAAAGAGGTCTTAGGCTTGTCTCATCAAGGTTGGTTCAGGGAAAAGAGGTCATTGTACCATCCGTGTCACGACCAAAGCCACTCTTTTGGTTTCCAGTTTGGGCCATGGGATTTGGGTTTAGAGAAAGGAGAGGGTATGTTTCTGGGGGTGACATTGAAAGCTATGGACCATATAAATTGTATAAAATACGGAAGAGGGGCAGTTGAAACTTTTCTATTACACCCGTAAGCACTCCACCTCGCGTGGCTCCGGGATAGATTGATGGGATGACTACGAGCTTCCTTGCGGCTACCTCTGGCAGTTCATTAATTTTAAGGTATCGAATTTTATTGAAGCCCCACTTGTGTGCAGCTTTTGTCGTGGGACACATTAGTATTGGCAATGACAAAAATGGCATATTCAACTGAAGAAATCCTAATTGATACAAGTGTGTTTTATTTTTTATCTGGCATATGTTTGCATCCGGTTAATATTTATTATTTTAAATAGGAAACAATGCAAAAATAATCTCCGAATTTGGGAGAATTGGGGATTCACGAAAAATAACCTTCGATAAACACCGAATTTTCGCTAAAAAATAAACTCCGAAAAACACCCTTCGAATCTCACGAAAAATAAACTCTGAAAACACGGAGCCCTACCCATTCCCCATACGGCAGTCCGTGATTGGCGCCACCGAATCAAGATCCTGGCCGCGTGCCTGCCTTGAACCCTTGTTTTTTTGTTTGTTTCTTCATCACTGTAGCATTCAACTGTAAGCACGGTGTCAATGCAGAGTAAAAAAATAGCAGCATACTTTTGTTGGCTAGTGCTGATGATTGGACCAGTTGGTAGCCAATTATTAAAAAGAAATTCTGAAGAATATGGAAACAGGATACAAACACAACAAAGCGCTGTGTTCATCTCGTCCTTCTTGTCCGTGCGATACGCATTCTGTTTTTAATAATACATTTTCTTACGATTTTTGTTTGGTGTCATTTGTATAGAAATTCATTGGAACGACCCACCTGCCATTCCATTCACTTTGCCGGCAGCTCCCCCCTTTCTTATGATGCCATCGTTGAGGAAGTGCAGGGTGGGCATCACTCTCACTCTTGTGGTAGTTCCCCAGGTTCCCATAGGCTGCAAGCTGCCACCCAAACTGAGTCAGGCCTGCCAGCCCTGTGGGAAATGTCAGTTCCACTCTTTTAGACGTGGACACCCACGTTTTGCGTATATTCGACAGGAGCTCTAACAGAGAGGAAACACAATAATTGACCCTTTTTGAATGCATTTTTTTCTTTTGCTAAGAACACACATAAAAGTCACACGCTATTGCACATTCAGTAGTGCGGCTTAATATATGATGAGCAATTTTTTATACAACTTCGAGCATTTAGCGAAAAATGTACAATATAATGGGTGGGACATAAACTGTTGCTAGAACTATCCTATATATGTACACATTGCCTGATATCATATAAGCAATAGGGCTTTACAAATTTGTAACAAATTAAAAGTTGGCATTTATTTAATTTATTACTATTGGCTATTATCCTTTGACAGAAAGAATAACTGGGCGAGTCGGTACACTGGTGGTATTTCAACTCGATAGAATATCCAGGTTTATTTCGCATTTTTTTATGTTTTTGCCTTTCCAGGTACTCTTTTTTTAGCGGCTTTCGCCGCCACTGAAAAACGTGACATCCAAACTCACTTTATTTGCATCACACAATGGAAAACTTCGAAAGCGTGTCGCTTCGGCATACGCGAAGAGACCGCGCGTCTCTACGGCACAGGCGTGAGCATCGGCAAGAAATCATGCTGCTCGCTCTTGTAACGTTTTTCTCGCTTCCGCTTAACGAAACGAATCGGTGGCGGGCGGCCGTTAGGACCACCCTTCAGAACTAGCATAACCTGTGACTGCTTAAACTGCCATCAGACTGCACTTGAACGCTCCGCAAAAGCGTCGTCGGACGAACGACGTCGGACGGCGCCAAGAACAGGCTCAGTTCCGCCGCACGAGAATCTGTCTCGCTCTGCGGAGCGAGCCATTGACTTTGAAGAAGATATGCTCTTCAAATAACGAAGTAACATGGGCCAGAAGCATTGTTAGAATCAAGCATAGCATAACAAGCACATGGTACACGACAAAGTTTGAAACAGCGGCGCACTTTGCAGAAACAAAAGTTACTCTCCGGCGCTTGCAGCAGCGTCCGCAAGTTATGATGATAAGACGCAGCGTCTCCCAGCTCTCAGTCATCGCTGGGCATTCTTCAACATGATATTCGTAAGGAAGATATCTAAAATACCTGCTAAAACCGCTAAAACGAAATAAAAGAAGCGATTTCCGAAGCCTCTGGAACCCCAACGACAGCCAAACGTGCAAACGGGAGCTGATTGCGATAGCGATGGTCTTCCGCAATCTTCAAAAGTTTCTTTTTCTTTTAACCAAACCAAGCAAAATAATATCATATTAGTAATAATAATGTCACTATAATAATTTTGTAAAAAAATAACGAAAATTTAGTCTATCTTGTGTTTTATCTAAACTTTAGGTTTACTTTTGAAGTGTAAACACCGAAACCGAAACTATTTCAACCAACGTTTTGGTCGTCGTATTCGCATCCGTACGTGTGTGTGCGTGCATGCGCCCGGGTATGTGTGCGCGTGTGGATTCGTCCGCGTGCTTCTGTGTGCGTGTGTCTGTGCTTGCGCGTGCGTGCGTGCGTTTGCGCGTGTGCATGCGTGTGTGCGCTCGTGTATGTGCGCATGTCTGCGCGCGAGCAAGCATCTGTGTTTGTGCGTTTTATTGAACTACGCCAGCAAGAAGACTTATTATTATTTTTATTGAAATATGCCAGCGCAAAGTCCAGTAGTCCTTCTTGACTATGCAGTAAACACTAGTTTATTGATTGATTGAGCTCTATTATTGATGGTCGTGATTCCAGATAAACGCCAATCGGTTACACCACGGCCAATCGACGAACATCCGTTGCTCTTCGGAATAACGCGCTTCGAACGTACTTCGAGACGTTCAACGCCTTGATTGTTTCCACTTCAGCAGTTTGATTACCAATGGGATCCGTTCAATTACAGTATGTACAGTTCATATTCTGCTACAACCAAATAGAATATTTTTTTTTTAATGTGGTATGACAACGATTGGCGCCCGTATAGCAGGCGACATAAAACTTATGCAATTTTCACTAGAAAAATTTAATTTTGCAAAACGAACGCTCCCTCCCTTTCTGGAGTGTTTCTCCGCAACTCACCACATAAGTGGAACAAAGTCGCATATTAATTTTTAAAAAAACACTGCTAAGAGTTTTAGTGGAACAAGTTTTTAGTAACTGGAAAACATTTAGACGGTACAGGTGATCAGACTGCTCTAAATGCACGTGGTCCATGCAAAAAAGAAATCAATTATAGAAAAACAAAACAAGCCTCCACTTTAAACCGTTTGATAGCTAAAAATTTGCCATGGGACGTAGTCAAAATTAGTGGAACGCCAGCCTTATGCGGAACTTAACTGGAACCGTAGTGGAACCAGATTAAGAGTGTATAGATGCCGCACGCTTTGAAGGTGCGTTGAAGACGCTTCCGTGTTTATCGGGAGTGCGCTACTTTTATAATCCTAAATAATACTAATGGCGCGCCTAAATTATACTTGAAGTGTCTACGGTTGCTTAGAGCGTACTTGGAGTAGGCTACTAGTTATGTGATCTAAACATACTTGGCAAGTATACTTGGATCATAGAACGGCTCCCATCTGCCATATACTTTTTGTAATATTCTATCACACTTCCTGCCTTATAGTATACTAGAAGTATGTCGAGTATAATGTTATTACGCTCGTTTTCGCTAAGGGGTAGTTTGCGCCACCAACCTTAAAGAAATTATTAAAAAAATGTTTTTTTCTCTTTTTTTTTCCCCTTTTCTCTTCAGTCATCATTTTGAACAGTTTGAATGCCAGTAGGACACGTTCTGCTATGACTTTTATCTCTCTAGCTCTCAGTTTAGCCTGTTTAGCAAAATCGATTGCCTGTTTGGCAAGTTTGGGTTCCTGTTTACCAAGTTCAGTTGCCTGTTTGGCAAGTTTGGCTCCCTCTTTAGCAAATTCGGTTGCCTGTTTGGCAAGTTTGACTTCCTGTTTGGCAAGTTCGGCTGCCTGTTTGGCAAGTTTGGCTTCCTGTTGGCAAGTTCGGCTGCCTGTTTGCCAGGTTTATGTGCCAGTTTGGCTCGTTAATTTTCCAATTCGGCCAGTTTGTTTTTCTATATCGCCAGTTTAATCAGTTCGATTTCCATTTTGCCCAGTTCAAATTCAGGTATGCCGGGTTCAGATTCATACTGTTTTTTTTCAATAGGGTTGCACTAAGCTTGTCTATAGAAACTTTTTATATTCTTTACGATGCTGAGATAAGATTCTGGAAATAGTTTTTCTAGAATTACGGTAGATATTTCCAGTTCATCAGCTTTCTCGCAAAGCATTCGAGAGACCCAAACCCTTCAATGTACGAAGGGAACTCTCCGAATGACGCGGCTGACAGTTTGAAACAGTCGGCACTGTATCAGTTACAATGGCATGTCTCCTGCTTATGTAACGCTCATTGTCGCAGATCAAACTGCTTTTTCCGTCTACACTCATTTTCGGTAGGCTAATTTACGGAACTCCCTCTCGAGGCTGTAGCGCTTGGTTCTCCGAAGTAATTTGCACGAATATATATGCAACAGATTTCTTTGAGTGTACGTCTAACAGATATTCTTCATATTCAATGAGCTAACTGTATTTATGAGCATATCCATAATTGTATCCACATTCCACCAAATATTTTTATTTGTACAATTGAGTTTTCGACAGTACTTTTCTACACATCTGTGCTTGTTGAGCCGTACTCAAGCGCATACATTTTGTCTTTCACTATAACATCAATATATGGAAGTGTTGATGCCGAGTGAGAATTCAAGCTACCGAATCTGTCGTGTGAGTTAAGAACACAGAAAGAGCTCTATAAACAAAATTTATTTAAATAGGGCTGTATGGGTATCAGAATAGCACATGCCATGCTAAAAAAATGCAAACTCTTCTAGGTATGCAAGGATGACGGTGCTGCGCCATTTTTGATATGTCACAAAAAATCAGTGACATATATTGTTCCTCATGGATGTTTAAACTGTCAAAATCAAAGCCTAAGTTTTATTCAAGAACGTTCCTCACTACAAATGTATTTAGAGATATGAGCCACCGATCCATGCAAGACTTTGTGGCAAATATTCATTTTCATGGTCATTACGGTTTACAAGGTCTAATCTGTATTGATTTATTGCATTCATGCTGAAACTGGGAGGGGTTCTCTGGGTATCAATAAAGAGATAAACATTTCTTGAAATCAAAACATTTGAGAACGGACAAAAGGAATGATATTAAAGCGGTATCTTAGATTCTCCTTTCTTTGTCTTATCTCTAATTATCACTTTATTTCATGTGAGGCATTAAGTTTTTTAGGGCGCAGGTCTTAGGTGCCCGTTTCACGGCGTCGCCATCGGCATAACTGCCCCGCTAAACTTGGCAGGAAATTATATTAATGTAGAGATCATTTGACATTAATTTTTCAGCTAAATCTATTAAAGAAACTGTATTTGTTTCTGACTAACGTGACACAAAGTCATGTGACGTCATTTTCCCCGCTACATTTAGTGGGAAAACTGAATTGGTGTTGAGGTCACGTGACATCAATTTCCCTGCTAAATTTAGTGAAATAAATTTCCTGCTAAATTTAGGGAAATTTCCCGCTAAATAGGATGGAGCAGACGAGGAGGAGGGGAGGGGAATTAGTGGCATACCCTCCCATTCTTTTCCTCAAGATCTTCGCTCGAATTTCGCTCTACAAAGAATTGTAAACTTCTTTTATTTTTAATCTCATTTTTATTAAATTTTTATATGGCAGGTGCACCCGCAGCACAAATCTGGGTTGTGCTGATACTCTATGCACAAGCTATGAATTCCTGAGTGGCAAGAGTGGGAGTTTGGCCTGACAGCTCAAGGGACACATTTGTTCAGTATTGAATTTATAAGTATCATCTTTTGAGCAAAGTTCAGCTTTGTTGCATGCAATTCTTCTAGAAATAAATACTTGCTACTGAATTTACCACGCCACTGCATTTCGCCACTGCTCTAAGTGCGCCTCGAGAACCTCGGACAACAGCTTATTTGTGTGCAGACATCATGCTTGTTTCAAACCAATGCTGATTTAGGCTCGCTGACATCCAGCATTCCAATGCAACGCTGAATGTCTGAGGGTCTCTCCAGAAGGATGCAAGCGGGAAAGGAACCATACAGTCGTATCGTATTAGGGGACATGCTATAGGGTGTCTTTTGTATTGTAATTGTAATTGTAATGATGAGTCGGCTTATTACAGGGAAGTGCAAGACTCCTTTCATAAAACTAGATGAAGGTTGATTCTAGTGTAGTTTTATCCCATGAATCTGAATATCACGTTCGTTTTTTCCAAAGATATAACAAAACCTGAGAAAACACAAAAACAACCGTCCAGTAGTGGAGTCGTAAGGGGATTTTTCACCTGCAAAGCATGTGTCGCTTGAGGGCCACGCGTCCAACTGAAAGCTTTCTAGGTGTACTCTCCCGTACTGGCACCAGTCGTGAAGTCTTTTTTTCACCTTTTTAAAAATAGTGTGTGCATGCATAGCTTTGATTAGCGCTGAAGATGCATGAGCAGAGATTTCGAAAGCTCCTTTTGTGATGTCGCTCTCCGGGAAAGAGTGCCTCCAGTGATACTTTAAAAATTATTCTATGCAGCCTGTGTTCACTAAACTACCAAATACATTTGATATTTGAGATTCCGGAGGTCAAATGAAGAAGATTTAAATGTGTTTCCTCAAATACAAAACCACTCTAGCTTCCCTTTAAGTACATAATGTTCGTTAAATGTTTAATTAGTGAAAATAGGCCCTTAATTCCAATTAGAAAGTTGCTGAGCATCATCGAAAAACAATAAGTAAACCCTTTTCATGAATATATAAGACGGGAGCAGCATTTTACGGCATTCTAAAAAAAGGTTTAATTCAGACGCATTTCCAGATTTTGTTTTTTTATCAGAGCGAATCTTTGCACCTGCGATACTGCTGACCAGTGGCTGCAATGCGAAGCCACCTCCTCGCCTCCCTCGTAGAATGGAGAGAAGCAGGGCGCACGTGTGTTGCGCGACTAAGCCCCTGGGGACCAGGACCGTAGGTGCAGAGATGCGCTCTGATAAGAAACCGAAACCTAGAAACGGATCCAAATAAAGCGTTTTTACAGAATGCGTAAAATGGTACCCCTGAAATATATCCTTCTAAAAAGAGTTTATTTAGTCGTTTTCAATGACTCGGCAAATTTCTAATTGAAACCAGATGTTCATTTTCACTAATTAAAAAGTAACTAAAAAATTTTATATAATTAACCGACTAATTGTAACGATTAGGCCCCTATACTACGTACCCCTGGACGTATAACTCACCTGCACAAACCGCATTAATCTAGCTTTCACAACCTTTCTAAACAAATATGTAAAGCTTAAAAATCGCCCTGTATAACAGTGAAAAGGCGATACGCATGGTGGAGCCATATGGCTCCACCATGGTGGTAAAGCTTTTTGGCTGGTATAGGATGTCCCATATTACGTTATGCTTGTATGGTTCTGCCTACCTGTATCGTTCCGCTTTAATCCACTATACTGGGGCAGCTTTTTCGCTGGTATAGGATGTCCCGTATTACGGTTACGCTTTTATGAGGCTTTTTCCAACATCTTTCCATCATCAAGATTTTCCAATAGGGAAACATCCTCTCGTTGGACGTTGCCGAAGAGGTGGCTAAGAGGGGCTTCGCGTAGGATCTGTAAAGTACCATGCTGCTCTGAAGAGAGGCTTGCTCAAGGCTCAACCGCTGTTGGTTACTTCAGCAATTGCGCAAATTTTTTTCAGACAGAATTACTTGTTGTTGCTAACTTAAAGCACTCGGCTTCTGAATACATCTTTCAAGCTTGTCTTCTTTCGATTTTAAGAACCTAATTTTACAATGTGCTTGCACGAACCAGACTAGCCTATTCTCAGTGACAGATAAAGATCAAACAGTAAGGAAAACGGACGGAGTGTTGAAGGTGAGATAAGGAAAACCTCCTCTTCTACATTCCGACTGCATTCTCCTTTCCAGCCTTCGTTTTGCTTGCCCTTTGCTCCTGACCAATCACTGACTATAACTACTTTACGATACGATACGATACGATACGATACGAACTTTATTTTCACCACAAATACAAGTGGTGAATGGGAGGCCGGAGAAAAAGCTGCAGAAATGCAGCTTGACGAGGCTCCGGGCCCCCCATTCAGCAGCTACGACGGAGTACATATATACAGTGGTCAAAAAAGCGAAAATCAAATGAACAAATTGATTATTTGGTTGTTGGACAATTGTACAATATCTATTTTTTTAACAAAATATTCGTTCAGCATAGACGGCAAAGCATAACTAATTTTTTGTTTTCCATAGTTGGTCCTACATTTCGGAATTTGCCAGGGCTGGTGATTTCTTGATGAATAATAATCGTTTTTTTCTTTTAAATCAGACAATTGAAGAATTATATTTGAGCGTCCTAATGCCGCATATTTATACGCCATCGTTAAACGATAGTTATAGATTTGGTGTATAGTGATAATCATGTATGATTTAAACAGTGAATGCGTATGATGTATGTAGGAAACGTTAGCTATTATTCTTAACACTTTTTTTGCAAAAAGTGTATTATATGTAAGTTTGAAAAAGACGTATTACCCCAGATAAGGGTGCAGTAACATAAGTGAGAATGAAATAAGGAATTGTACAAAACCTTTTTTACGTTGGTTGGAAGGACGTGCCTATGCTTATTTATAATTCCAGCAGCTTTGCCTAATTTAGAGCAGAGATACTTCACGTGATTAGTCCAGAGCATGTCATCGGAAAAAATTACTCCAAGAGTTTTTACGCTATTTACAAATTCAATGTTTGAAGATCCGAAATTAAGAGGACTATAAACTCGGTTACTTGAACCACGTGGACGAAACATTAATGCTTTTGTTTTTGAAGTATTTATATTCAAGCAATTGTACTCGGACCATACTTTCAACTTCGAAAGAAATGTGTTAGCTTTATTTATGAGGCCCTCTTCGGATATATCAGAAAAAAATATACTCGTATCATCCGCATAAATTATATATTTACAGCTGGAATCAATGTTCACAATATCATTAATATATAACAGAAAAAGAAGTGGTCCAAGAATACTTCCTTGGGGCACTCCTGCTGATATGGTTAACGGAATTGATTTCTCATAATTAATTTGCACAAACTGGGTACGATATTTTAAATAGGATTTGATTAGTGCATGTGGAAGATCACGAATGCCATAAGCATATAGTTTATCTAACAAAATGGAATGATTTATACAGTCAAACGCTTTGCTAAAGTCTAAAAATATCCCAAGCGTTAAGGTTTTTTCTTCAAAATTTTTAAGTATTTCTTCTTTTTGAACCAATAACGCTGTCTCTGTTGACCTATTCTTTCGAAATCCGAATTGACAATCAGTAATTATAAAGTGCTTATCACAAAAGTTAACAACACGAGAGTGAATTATTTTTTCTAGACTTTTTGAGAACACAGGAAGTATAGATATTGGACGGTAGTTCCCTAGTTCATTTTTGTTACCTGCTTTAAACAACGCTAAAACTTTTGCAGTTTGCATTTTTTGGGGAAAAGTGCCAGATGATATTGCGAGGTTGAATATGTATGTTAGACATGGAGCAATGATATCTATGACATACTTTATAGGTTTAATTTGCAAATCATCGGCATCACGACTGTGATTATTATTAAGAGACAAAATAGAAGAACAAACCTCAGTTTCATCAGTAGGATAGATAAATAGTGATTCCGAGATTGACCTAATGTGGTCTGACGCTTCAGGATTGTAAGGGCTATTAGCTATATTCACAAAATAATTGTTAAATGCATTTGCCAAATTCGAACCACTCAAAATTTCGCCGTTATGGTTTATGCTTTCAATTTTGTTCGATTTATAGGACATATTAAGAACACTGTTTATACGTTTCCATAATATATCGGATTTTTTTAGGCACTCCACATCAAATAAATTAGAGTAATAGTGTTTTTTCGATTTTCTAATTTCCGTAGTTAATTGATTTCTATATTTCTTGAATTGTTCAAGTGCCGTTTTTTCACGAGTTGCAAGAAATATTTGAAAGAGTTGATATTTTCTACGGGTCTTTTTAAAAAGTGCGGGGGTCATCCATGGCTTTCGTCCCTTTCTAGCAAGTTTAATGGTTTTATCTGGAAAACAGTCAGAATAAAGCTGTTTAAATTTTTTAATAAACGTGTTGTATGCGCTATCTACGTCGTCAGAATGGAATACATCGGCCCAATCAGTGCTCATTAATTTCTGTCTAAATGTATCTAAAGTAGATTGAGTAATGTTTTGGACAGTCACAGTATCTGAATTGCGTTTACATATTTCTCGTGCTGTATCGACTAGCATAAATATGGGCAAATGATCGCTAATATCAGAACTTACTACACCAGCCCTGACCTTTTCCTTGTCAAAATTTGTAATAAATAGATCAAGTAATGTGGATGTAAACAATGTGGTGCGCGTGGGGTGGTTTATAACATTATGAAAGTTATTTGCCGTTAGTAGTAGCAGCAACTCCGAGGCACTTGGAGTATCGTGCAGCAAATTTATATTTAAGTCACCACCAACAAAAAGAGAGTACTTGCATTCATTGGCGTGACACAACAGTTTATCTAAAAAAGCAAAAAAAAGGTTAACATTTCCGCTGGGTGGACGATAGACAACAGAAAACATGAGTTGGTTTTTTTAAGAGACAATATTTCATAGTCATCTGTAAGGCATGTATACTCTGGAACAACTTCAAAGTCATCATTAGCGGTCAGTATCGAAACGCCACCACCACGCCCACAAACGCGGTTTTGATAAAAGTGAGTATATTGGGAAAGAACAAAAAAGTCGGAGTCATCTCGGTACCAAGTTTCGGTGAACATTATCACGTCAAATGAGCATTCAAAGGAACGAAAAAGAAACGTAAGCTCGTCCAGCTTTGATCTGGCTGATCTAACATTTAAATGAAACAGTTTCAAAAGCTTGCGTGTTGATTTATCACTATCACTGCCAATATCCTGGGGCAGAAACAGATTAGTAGCTGTCATTTCAGAAAAAAGAAAAAAAAAAGCGTGCACAAGTCTTTACTCAGCAAATTTTTGTCTTAGCAGATCTTAACGAGATCGTCCTCATGTTCGATAGAGACAACATCTGTGGCTTCAGCTTTACGGGCCATGATCTTGCCGTTACGTACCCATACATACTTCCACCCGGCGATGCGTTTTTTTGCAGTGGCCTTACCAAGCAGTCTTTTTAGGGTCGGACACAGGTGCTCATTAACAAAAACAGGGTCGTCAGAGGAGAATCCCAGGTCTCGGTTCTTAAGTCGCTTTGTTCGGGCCTTTGCGAGAACCTTATCACGTTTTTCACGACGTATGAACTGTACTATTATGTTTTGGTTGCTCAGTTCTCGTGTGCGAACTCTATGACAGATCTCGACGTCTGAATTGTCGATCGGTTCGCTAATTTCCTCGCCGAGCCTACGTAGCGTTGCGTAGAGGTCCTCGTTTTCACTCAGCATTAGTCCCTTGATTTCGAGGTTGTATGCTCGAGAGTGTTGTTCGCATTGCACAATGCTTGTACGGTTTTCTTTAACTTCCCTCTCAAGCGCAAGACATCTTTGCCGCAGCTCTTCATTTTCGGCTTTTAAGGCGTTGTCTACCGCGATTCCGCTTGTAAGCTTGTTCTTGATGCCTTCAAATTCGGCATTTATGAAGTCCATGCTTGACTTCATTTCCCGTATCTCTGAACGAAGCTCACGAATCTCAGTGCGGAAATCCCTCTCCACCGTTTCTCTCATTGATTTCCATTCTGATTTCAACTCATCACGGAGTTCGGAAAAAAGCCGCGTCAGATCCTTTGCCATTGCGGCGAATCACACTTTGACACAAACAATAACACTAGTGGCAGCAGCGACGGCAACTTCGTCAGACACTAGGGTATTCAAAAATGAAAGAGAACTAACCTGCGAAGGAGCGTGTTCTTTAGAAGACGTGTCGACTGCCGTCGCAGCTGCCAAGTGACGGAGGATGCAAAAAGTTCCTTTTCTTATACTGCTGACGAACGTAGAGCAGCCAATCGTAGAAGCGCAGATGTCCGGTCCGAAGTCAGCCGCGTTGAAAAGAACGTATCCGATCAAGCGAAGGCTTGGGGGCTTTGGTGACTTGCAAGATGGGGCCGCTCACGGGACTGCCGTTGAAACACGGGTAGGATTATCAACCCGAAGCAGGCGATCCAGGAAATCTGCGAAGGAGCGTGTTCTTTAGAAGACGTGTCGACTGCCGTCGCAGCTGCCAAGTGACGGAGGATGCAAAAAGTTCCTTTTCTTATACTGCTGACGAACGTAGAGCAGCCAATCGTAGAAGCGCAGATGTCCGGTCCGAAGTCAGCCGCGTTGAAAAGAACGTATCCGATCAAGCGAAGGCTTGGGGGCTTTGGTGACTTGCAAGATGGGGCCGCTCACGGGACTGCCGTTGAAACACGGGTAGGATTATCAACCCGAAGCAGGCGATCCAGGAAATCTGCGAAGGAGCGTGTTCTTTAGAAGACGTGTCGACTGCCGTCGCAGCTGCCAAGTGACGGAGGATGCAAAAAGTTCCTTTTCTTATACTGCTGACGAACGTAGAGCAGCCAATCGTAGAAGCGCAGATGTCCGGTCCGAAGTCAGCCGCGTTGAAAAGAACGTATCCGATCAAGCGAAGGCTTGGGGGCTTTGGTGACTTGCAAGATGGGGCCGCTCACGGGACTGCCGTTGAAACACGGGTAGGATTATCAACCCGAAGCAGGCGATCCAGGAAATCTGCGAAGGAGCGTGTTCTTTAGAAGACGTGTCGACTGCCGTCGCAGCTGCCAAGTGACGGAGGATGCAAAAAGTTCCTTTTCTTATACTGCTGACGAACGTAGAGCAGCCAATCGTAGAAGCGCAGATGTCCGGTCCGAAGTCAGCCGCGTTGAAAAGAACGTATCCGATCAAGCGAAGGCTTGGGGGCTTTGGTGACTTGCAAGATGGGGCCGCTCACGGGACTGCCGTTGAAACACGGGTAGGATTATCAACCCGAAGCAGGCGATCCAGGAAATCTGCGAAGGAGCGTGTTCTTTAGAAGACGTGTCGACTGCCGTCGCAGCTGCCAAGTGACGGAGGATGCAAAAAGTTCCTTTTCTTATACTGCTGACGAACGTAGAGCAGCCAATCGTAGAAGCGCAGATGTCCGGTCCGAAGTCAGCCGCGTTGAAAAGAACGTATCCGATCAAGCGAAGGCTTGGGGGCTTTGGTGACTTGCAAGATGGGGCCGCTCACGGGACTGCCGTTGAAACACGGGTAGGATTATCAACCCGAAGCAGGCGATCCAGGAAATCTGCGAAGGAGCGTGTTCTTTAGAAGACGTGTCGACTGCCGTCGCAGCTGCCAAGTGACGGAGGATGCAAAAAGTTCCTTTTCTTATACTGCTGACGAACGTAGAGCAGCCAATCGTAGAAGCGCAGATGTCCGGTCCGAAGTCAGCCGCGTTGAAAAGAACGTATCCGATCAAGCGAAGGCTTGGGGGCTTTGGTGACTTGCAAGATGGGGCCGCTCACGGGACTGCCGTTGAAACACGGGTAGGATTATCAACCCGAAGCAGGCGATCCAGGAAATCTGCGAAGGAGCGTGTTCTTTAGAAGACGTGTCGACTGCCGTCGCAGCTGCCAAGTGACGGAGGATGCAAAAAGTTCCTTTTCTTATACTGCTGACGAACGTAGAGCAGCCAATCGTAGAAGCGCAGATGTCCGGTCCGAAGTCAGCCGCGTTGAAAAGAACGTATCCGATCAAGCGAAGGCTTGGGGGCTTTGGTGACTTGCAAGATGGGGCCGCTCACGGGACTGCCGTTGAAACACGGGTAGGATTATCAACCCGAAGCAGGCGATCCAGGAAATCTGCGAAGGAGCGTGTTCTTTAGAAGACGTGTCGACTGCCGTCGCAGCTGCCAAGTGACGGAGGATGCAAAAAGTTCCTTTTCTTATACTGCTGACGAACGTAGAGCAGCCAATCGTAGAAGCGCAGATGTCCGGTCCGAAGTCAGCCGCGTTGAAAAGAACGTATCCGATCAAGCGAAGGCTTGGGGGCTTTGGTGACTTGCAAGATGGGGCCGCTCACGGGACTGCCGTTGAAACACGGGTAGGATTATCAACCCGAAGCAGGCGATCCAGGAAATCTGCGAAGGAGCGTGTTCTTTAGAAGACGTGTCGACTGCCGTCGCAGCTGCCAAGTGACGGAGGATGCAAAAAGTTCCTTTTCTTATACTGCTGACGAACGTAGAGCAGCCAATCGTAGAAGCGCAGATGTCCGGTCCGAAGTCAGCCGCGTTGAAAAGAACGTATCCGATCAAGCGAAGGCTTGGGGGCTTTGGTGACTTGCAAGATGGGGCCGCTCACGGGACTGCCGTTGAAACACGGGTAGGATTATCAACCCGAAGCAGGCGATCCAGGAAATCTGCGAAGGAGCGTGTTCTTTAGAAGACGTGTCGACTGCCGTCGCAGCTGCCAAGTGACGGAGGATGCAAAAAGTTCCTTTTCTTATACTGCTGACGAACGTAGAGCAGCCAATCGTAGAAGCGCAGATGTCCGGTCCGAAGTCAGCCGCGTTGAAAAGAACGTATCCGATCAAGCGAAGGCTTGGGGGCTTTGGTGACTTGCAAGATGGGGCCGCTCACGGGACTGCCGTTGAAACACGGGTAGGATTATCAACCCGAAGCAGGCGATCCAGGAAATCTGCGAAGGAGCGTGTTCTTTAGAAGACGTGTCGACTGCCGTCGCAGCTGCCAAGTGACGGAGGATGCAAAAAGTTCCTTTTCTTATACTGCTGACGAACGTGGAGCAGCCAATCGTAGAAGCGCAGATGTCCGGTCCGAAGTCAGCCGCTGTAAACCCTAGGTATTACTCGCGAGTGTTTCTTACATGGGTGAGGAACCTTGGTCCCTTGCATATGTGTGCAATTTCGGAGTCGTGTGACTCAGGGCTAAGAATTGGAAGGCATCACTTCAAATCAGCTGATTAGAGCTGATTTGTTTGTGTATACTTTGGAAATATACGTTTGAACGTGCGGTAGATATTAGAGGCGTTATTTTTTCGGTACCTGCTAGAGGTTCCGGGCAACAGTGTACAACTTCTGTGACGCTCTTATTGTCTATGTCAAACGAGTTCATCTGTGTAAGCATATGTGCTTCCTTGCCCAGAAGCATGCTTGTTCACGTGTTTAGACGAGCGCGTTAATTTAAAATTGCGCTCTTTGTTAAATGCACTTTTCTAATCGTCGCATTTCTGCCTAACACACATTCATTATGATGTATTTTTATTGATATCCTGATGCTTCTGCGATCTATTTCAAGCCAAAATAAAGACGTTTTGAGCTACTGTCAGCCTCTGAAAATGCGACTTAGCATGGCTGCGGTACAAAAATCACTGTAAAAACTTCACTGCCCAGACACTCAGCTGCATTGTTGCAACGCCAATGAACTTCTACGCGAGAGACACCAATCCAAAGTTAGAAATGATGGACAAGGTGGCGATAGCAAACAAGAAGGGTGGCTCTAAGTCGGTAGAATTACGTTTTAGCAAACGCTAAATTACCCTTATGCGAACAGACGGCCACCGCGAAGCGGCGTTAACGGGTGGACCAAGTGGGTTAACATTTTTGTAACGAGCCGCCGCAGATTGCCGCTGCAAAGCGGCGTAAGCGCATCGTGGGCAAGCTCACCGACGTGCCGTCAAGAGAGGGGAGAGTGGGGAAGTGAAAGAGCCCTGAAAGGTGTAACTTAATGCTGGAGCAGCGTGTCAATCTTCTCCTTGTTGAGAACCAATTTGTGGAAATCACATTTTTTGGGAGACTTTTTTTTTTAAATGCCAACATCCTACGCTTTAGATGTAAGGTGTGTCTGGTCGGGTTTAACAGGCGAAAACCCTGTGTGATCATCTCTCAACGTGCGGTGACAAGAAGCCGGGCAGAACCGTCTTCCCAAACAAGAGTGGCGAAATGTGCTTTCGGAGCACGAATGACAAGGAAGAGTTATCCTTTTATTGCGTTTACGACTTTGATGCGATTGTGGAACCAACTTAGTCGACGGAAAATGTTTACGAGAGTCACATCCCCAGCTCTTTCTGTCTTCTTGTCATCCGCTGAAACTACTCGTGTATTGTTAGAGAATACGTCTACCGCGGACTTGACTGCTTAGAAAGATTTATTTGGATTCTCAACTTTCTAGCGAAAGAAATGCCCCGATTGATTAGGTCGAGAGAAGTACCTCTTGAAATGACACGAGAAAACGAGCCTTCCCATGGGGACTCTTCCCACTGTGCCGTTAGCTAAGAAACCTTTAGCAAGAAACTGGAAAACTCGCGACCACGACCACATGACGGAGACTATAGGCGGGCACTTTGCTCCCAGTGTAACATAAATCATTAAATAAACAAACATATTGTACCAATCAGAGCACATTACTATTCCTACTACCCCAGCTTCTTTCTAAGAACGCTTATTGTATTCGAGTCTAACGATATTAACGTACGTGGAAGCTCGTGCAAGAATTTTAAACTGTTAAAGATAAGCATCCTTCGCTTTATTGACAGCTTCGCAGATCTTGATGCAAGCCTGGAGACGCTCGTGCAAAATCTCCACTCTTAGGGGACAGAGCATTTTTTTTACCAGTCCTTTCCTGAGCACGTCGACTTCCTTGCCCTCAAAAGAGTGTTTGGTTATAATTTCGTCACAAGCTTTGTGAGTTACAAGGGGCAGAGGCTTCCAAAAAAGGAGGATTTTTTAACAAGTTAACTGGAAGTGGGGTGTGTGAAGAGGACCGGGAACATGCACAGGTCGTTTTCGATACCTTTGGTTTGAAGAAACTTGGAGAATGCAGCTACCTTTATCTAAAGGAGGACTGCCTTCTTCTGGCCGATGTTTTTCAAAATTTTCGACGGTGGACCTCGGGAATGTGCGAAATTGAGGCTTTACATTTTGTATCATTCCCGTCCTTAAGCTTATCGTGTGTGCTTTAACAGTCGAAAGTACGACTTAACCTAAATGACTATCCTGACACCTATCCCATGATAGAATGCATATCGGAAAAACGTACAACAAACACACCTGCTGCTTTTGCAGTTCTGGTATGACGCCATCATAATTTCTTGTAATTATGAATTCAGCTACTTTGGTTTGGCATTCGAGGATACTGGAGATTCCGGCACCGCTATGGCTCCGCGTCTGTCTATACTGGTATCCAGTTTGGTTGTCATTATGATTTGGCGTGGCTGGTATGATTTTGCGGCATATGTCGTAGGCGACTTTCATCTATCCAACAAAACGTTGATACCACAGGACCACCGGTATCACTAAATCATACATGCAGAAAGGCAACCGACCTCTTCCAACAAGACGTCTATAATTTACCACCGGTATTGTTAGATATACCATACATGTCGAAACGGAACATAGACTGACGTTTAGCACACATAAATTCATCGGTCACCTCTTCACGGCGACGTCTTGGGGCGACTGCTTCAAATAATGTTCACCACAAGTATTCGACGACCGCATCAGCCGTACCGCATAGCAAAGCCACGTGGACGGCAATAAACCGATGGTGACACCAAGCCGAGGATACCTCGCATTACCGGTCGACAGCGGCAAACGACCCGTTGCTCGTACCGTGGGCCGTCACTTGTACTCGGTCATCCCGGCGTCTTTCATGGCTCCACTTGTCGTCGCAACAGTCGCAGCCAGCCGCAAACCAACCACCCCGCATCCCATAGCCGGCGACGGCGAAAAGCGAAACCGAAGCCTTAAGCTCCGCCCAATTGCGGCCGCGGCTCCTCGGCTCCACTAGCTTCCCGGCTTCGACTTCCCCGCTTCCTGTCGTCGCTAGGTGGCGGAGACGTATCTGCAGTGCGGTCGTTGCTCCTTCTACGTTTACGGAACAGATGTTTTGCGGTCCGGTCCTTTCTAAGATTCTGGCTTTCAACTCGACGGCGCCTCTCATAGTTCATCAAGGCGTGGTCAGCCTGGGTCACCGCAGCGCGGCCGGCTCGCCTCGTCGGATCGCCGGACCGCCACGGCTTCGAAGTTTCGCCATTTATGCTAGGATCCGAAGGCGTCTATCTTTCCTTGAAACGGTACCCAGGCAGCACAAGATATTGTGCCAACATTGGTCTCAGCATGGTTAAGGTGGCCCCATATGGGCCCAGCTTGACCAGTCTAGAGCCAGCATTCATGATGCTGGCGCTAAACTGGCTACATGACGGCAACATTTGCAGTTTTTTGCCAGCGTCCAACCAATATTGCGGCATCCCGGCTACATGACGTAAACATGGCCGTTTCTGCCAGCTTCCAAAAGATAATGCTGCATCCCGGCTACATGACGGCAACATTGGCCGTTTCTGCCAGCTTCTAAAAGATATTGCTGCATCCCGGCTACATGACGGCAACATTGGCCGTTTTCTGCCAGCTTCCAAAAGATATTGCTGCATGCCGGCTACATGACGGCAACATTTGCCGTTTCTGCCAGCTTCTAAACGATATTGCTGAAAATATATGAAGTTCTATCCTTGGTGAATATAAAGGGTATATCGGGCTCTGTTTTGCAACTACCGATTGACGGCACTGCACCAGTCAAATCGAGGCACATCGCCGGGATGGTTCCATATGTTCTAGGAATATTTAGACACAGAGCATTTTAGCCTATAAACTTTAACCATCAGACTTTAAAACCTTAATTGATTGATGTTTCTTCATCTTAGAGCGTAGCTCTTAGGCCGCCGTTTCCGGCTTGAGCGGCGTCGCCGTCGGCGTAACAGTAAAGCGTCGTCGTAACGCTTTTTCGTGACGCGCCACGAAAAAGCGTTTTGGGACTTTCGTGACGCGTCGGCGTCGCGAAAGTCATGAAACGCTTTCGTGACGTCTCGGCGTCGCGAAACGCTTGCGCTTTCGTGACACCTCTGCGTCGCGTAACGCTTTTCCGTGACGCGTCGGCGTCGGGGCAACGCTTTTTCGTGACGCATTGGCGTCGCTTAAAACTTTTTCGTGACGCGTCGCGTAACGCTTGTTTGTGACGCCTCGGCGTCATGTAACGCGTCGGCGTAACGCTTTTTCGTGACGCGCCACGAAAACGTTTCGGGACTTCCTTGACGCGTCGGCGTCGCGAAAGTCACCAAACACTTTCGTGACGTCTCGGCGTCGCGTAACGCTTTTTCTTGACGCGTCGGCGTCGGGGTAACGCTTTTTCGTGACGCGTTGGCGTCGCTTAAAACTTTTTCCTGACGCGTCGCGTAACGCTTGTTTGTGACGCCTCGGCGTCATGTAACGCGTCGGCGTAACGCTTTTTCGTGACGCGCCACGAAAACGTTTCGGGAATTCCGTGACGCGTCGGCGTCGCGAAAGTCACGAAACGCTTTCGTGACGTCTCGGCGTCGCGAAACGCTTGCGCTTTCGTGACACCTCGGCGTCGCGTAACGCTTTTTCGTGACGCGTGGGCGTAACGCTTTTTCGTGACGCGTCGGCGTCGCGTAACACTTTTTCGTGAGGCGTCGTGTAACGCGGATCTGCGTTACGCTTGTTTGTGACCCCTCAGCGTCGTGTAACGCGTAGGCGTAACGCTTTTTCGTGACGCGTCGGCGTCGCGTAACGCTTTTTCGTGACGCGTGGGCGTAACGCTTTTTTGTGACGCGTCGGCGTCGCGTAACACTTTTTCGTGACGCGTCGTGTAACGCGGATCTGCGTAACGCTTGTTTGTGACCCCTCAGCGTCGTGTAACGCGTTGGCGTAACGCTTTTTCGTGACGCGTCGGCGTCGCGTAACGCTTTTCGTGACGCCTCGGCGTCGCGTAACGAAAAAGTGTTACGCCGACCGTAACGGTAACCGTAACGGGTCGGCGTGACGCGTCGCCGTCGGCGTAACCGCACAGTGCATTATGGGAAACGTGCCATAATGCACCGCGGTGACGCGCGCGTTGGATTATGGGACGTCTCACATAATGCACCAAGCGGGAGGGAGGAGGACGAGAAGGGGGAGGAGGATGGAGGAGGAGGAGGGACGAGGAGAAGAAAGAGGCAGGAGGAAGAGGGCTCCCCCTGAAAGCTCCCCCCCCCCGCCTCCCCTCTACCTACGTCACTGGTGTATTGTCGGCTGTACGGGATCTTGAAAATCTCAAAACAACCTGCTTTTACTGAGCCGCGCACCACGACCAAAGTTTCAGAGCAAAAAAAAAAAAATACAAATAATTTTTAAGCAAAAAATAAAAACTTAAAAGTAATATCCAATGACTAATTAAGCAATTGCATGTCCTCAAAAATAAAAAAATCAACTTAAATTAAAATATCGAACACCCTGTTTTTTTGTTTTTGTTTTTTTTGCACATAACTTGATGTAGATTTCAATCAGCAAACAAAGGTTATCATGGAACGGATAACAGGAGAAGAAGCTGGGACATAATGGCGGTGTTCCAAAATTTACTCGATCTTACTCTAAGGTGAAGGCTTTGTGCCTTGGCGTTCTAAAACCTACCCCCGTCCAGCGTTTTTCAATCTGTGTTGTCACGTGACACGACCCGCCGGAGTAACTCAGATCCATTTGGGTAAGATTTGGAACACGGCCTATTAGCGAATTCGGGTGGTCATTTCCCGGCAAAATATTTTGCCATATCTCCGGCAAGGGCGTTCGCGTGGTCAAAGGCTGGCGAGTGCGCGCCGTTCGGGTGGCGCTTCTCAGGCGGGTGCCGGCAATTTACCGGCTCAATTTTCGCCCGAGCTTCAAGAGGTCGGGCAGCTTGTCTGCCAGACCGTATCCGGTGTCGTCATATCCGAATCGGGAAAGGGAACCAAACGAAACAATGCTCGCCGATAGCGGGTTCGAGTAGAAAACGGAGCCATTGAGACAGACACCCTCTGTGGTCCGAGAAAAGACAGCAATAACAACGGAGATAAAGATAAAATATTTTAAAGGGAGCTTGCGTAAGATCAGTTAGCTATGGGGCATTGCGTGTTATTATACCGCTGTAAAAAAAAAATGTATTAATAGTGCTGCAGCTCGAGACTTGAACGCGCCTTACCATTTTAAAGACTGGGCCAAATGAAAAACTGAGGATTCCAGAAAAAAGGTAATAACAAGAAAATTAAATATAAACAGCGACGCTGGTGAGCTTTATGGGAGTTTGTAAGATGGCAACAGTTCATCGGGAATCTAAACAAAATATATTAAAATTTCTTTACCCACATCTCAGAGTCCGAATGTATGTTGCTGATGCCTACTGCGTGCGTATTGTATCATAAAATAATCGAGGAAGAAGGTAACAAAGTTCACGCGCGACCCAGGCAAACGAAAACGCCAGTTGCCGGCGCTTTGTGTTCGGGTGGAGAGGGTCACGTGGTGCGCCGCTGGCGCGGTTTTGGTTGCCTCTGCCGCCGGCGTGGGCTCGCCGGTGATTGACCACCCGAATTCGCCATATGTCTGGTCGCCCCAAATATTTACTTCAAACTGCTTAGACAACACGATAACCGATGGTAGTGACTCCGGCCACTGAAATCGAAACCGAAACTATATGTACGGTGGAAAAGCGCCAAAAAATACACGAACAGAGAGAAAGACTGCAGGACAGGGCGTACTCTCAACTAAAGTTTATTTGAGAAGTACGGCTGGCATAACAATCGTCACTTAACTGAGACCAGCCCTCGTTTAAAAACTCATATTTATGGCTAGTCGTATTTCAATCCGTTTCTTCGTTCCAATCCAAAGCCACAAGCAGCTTCCGGATTCTTGTCCGCCCGTGCAAACAAAGGCCTGTCTCAACGTGCGGTGCGTAGGTGAAGTCCTATTTCAGGTAAGTTGTCAATTTCATATTCATAACACATTCCCGAAGAGTATCTACATACGCTGGATGATCTTCCGAACACCGTAGCCCACGTTTCCACCGTAATTCGGATGATATTTAACTTTTTTCGACGCTTGTGCGGTCTCCGCGATTTCGTGTCGCGTAGCAGTTCTGAGGAATGCTGGCTTGCGAATCTTGCGTAAATGCTAACCGCTATCTTGAGAATCCCGTGAATGTTCTGCGATACCGGAGCTCTACAGAGACGCTGACCGGATTGTTTCGAAAGTTCGCGTTGCTATCGGCGAGTCCTTTGGACACGCTGTAAGTGCCGGTCGCGCTAAACTGATCTGTGCTGTCAAACGCTTGGATACGGATCTTAGAACAAACGCCTTGAATGTGTTCGGAACGGCGACACGCGAGAAGAATTAGGTGGTTTTTTTACTTTGACGTGTCGTCTCGTCCTTTCTCACGCTAGCGACAGCGTACCTCTCGGTCAGCATGCATTGGCTTTTTGCCCCGCGTCCAGCGGGATGGCGCGGTTTGGGTGCTCCTATCTGGGCGTCGTAGCGCTCGCGTACGGCGTTTGCTCCGCGCCGGCCTGCCGTGCGTGTCGTCGGTGTTGCGGCGCGCGGGCCTAGAGTTGCCCAAGTGTTTACAGGACCCTGCTAAGCTCGTCGTTTCCGTTGTTTTCTCCCTTACGGGCCCCTGCATACTGTAAACGACTAAATTTTCGCGTGGACCTAATTTTCGTGAATCGCCTACAATTCGCGAAAAATACGACTCGCAAACAATTCGGGCAATATGTGAACGCTACGGAAGCTACACTCGATTCGCGAAAATTAGAACCCGCGAATAATTTCAAATTTTGGGCTTTGGCCCGATTCGCGAAAATTTGAGTCCGCGAAAATTAAGTCGTTTACTTACAGTATATGTCTAGCCTTGCGAGCCACCCAGAGTACTGCTACTGTCGCTAATAAAGATTATTATTGTTTGCCTTAGTGGCGTTTTAATTTACCCCGGACATATTCGTGACTTCTAGAACCCGGGGGTGCACACATAGTTTATATGGCAGAGGAAAGGGGTTAAATGATTTGATTAAAATGCTCTGATCTGGTATAGAATGTGTAGTGGTACGAAGGTTGCAGTGGAAAATCGCACACCTGGCAGGTGCTCTCGCTTGTATAGTGGAGAGGTTGCAATGGAAACTCGCGCACTTGCCAAGCGCTCTTGCTTGTACAGTGGAGACACATTCAAATGAAGGAGATCCAGCTTTGAATGTGAAGGCTCCCTACTTCAAAACTTTTAAATACTTGAGGTTCTGTTAAAGTTGAAGGGAGTCTCTTAAAACTTTTTTGGAACCATGTCCAAGATCCCAATGCTGGGTACAATTTTAGTCTAAAGGCTAGGACTGAGTCCCACAAAACCAGTCTTTAAGCCTCTTGTGACAGCTTATGACCGTGCTGTGCAGCAGCAATGTTAGTCGTAAGCAACTTAAAACCCTGTTTTGTTCCACTTGGTCATAGTCAGTTGCAACAGTGTGAACCAGCTTTAACACCTTTAGGTCCATGTGATCAACAATAGCTTCGCGCATTGTACTAACTTAAAATATTTTGACCACATCTCCGTTGTTGATTTTGATTTGTATCCCAGCACCACAGAACGCGTCAAAAGGCTTGTTGATTGCTGTGCATGTGCCTATCAAGCGAGCTGTGCTATTTCTAGATTGCCGAGCATGCAGGCACATTCACATCTCTTTATTTTCGGGTTACCGTGCAGCACCCGAAGGCATTATTGCAGAGGGGGGGAGGGTGGGGAGGTATATAGTCAGTCGTGAAGGTAGAAATACACCCGTGCATTTGTACCAAAAAAAACAAGAAACGCAAGCACACAGATAAACACACTCATAAACAAAAGTGAACCCAGAATAAGATAAAGCACACATTGGTTGCTCGCATTCTAGGTACGTGCCAACCTTCCATGTTTTCGAATGTTAGCCTACACTTTGACTGAAGCACTCGTACAGGCTTACAAGGTAAATTTCACCATTGTCAATCTCCTAGAATTTTAGTTGTCTAGTTGTCTTGCAACGGGCGCAGAGGGGCACCGTCAATTCAGGAAATGCTGCCAATTTCATCATCATAGACAAGCGCCAGAAAAATAGACAGGGACAAGACGTTGACGTAAGCAATGGCGAACTCGCAACTAACATTTAATGAAAAAACAAGCTCTTATATAGCCGTGGAAAACGTCAAGAATTACTACAACCGGTGTACTTCTCTATCAAGAAATGCATATTCTTTTGCTGATAGGTTATGGATGTGTCACTTGTACAACTCGTTCTTTTGGCTTTAATCTCAAACACCTTGTGTAGCTCTCTACATACTTAATGTGGGTATCTGGCCAAACATTTTGTGTCGTCAAATGACTGGGAGCAAAGGCAGCGGCTGCAGTGCCTTGCCAGATGTCCTGATGGGGGTTGCTCGTGTTGCCGCGTCATGTTCACGGGTGCAATCGTTAAAACATCAACCTGTCTGACCAATGTATACAGAACGGTATGACATTGGGATTTCGTACACAACTCCAGTCGTGCATTTTGTGCATTTTTTGTGGTGTTTTGTATTGCATTTGGTTTTTGCAAGCGCAAAGTTAGCGGCCATGCAGTGCAGCAGCTCCCTTGCTCCCGTCATTTGATGACACCAAATGTTCGGCCATATACCAAGATAAAGTATCTAGAAAGCTACACGAGGTGTTTGAGATGGAAGCCAAATGCACGAAATGTACAACTGACACATCCGTAACCTTATCGGCAAAAGAATATGAATTTCTCGGTAGACGGCTACAGCAGTTGTAGTCATGACATTTTTTTCACGGCTATTGAAGAGATTTCTTTTTTCAATTAATGTTAGTTGCGAGTGCGCCAGTATTTACGTCAACCTCTTGTCTCTGTCTATTTTTTCAGCACTTGTCACGATCATGAACCAACTAAACCGAATTGCCACATTAATGAATTTCATCAGCACTGCAGTGTTTTGAGGTCATTCATACGTCTTCTGGTGCTGAAAAATAATCGCGCGGGCAGGATATACAAAAATAGAAGAACGCACACGCCACGGCGCAAAGTCACATTTCATTTGGATTGTATTCAGTTACGGCTGTCCCTAGGGAGGGGGGGTCGGTGGTGCACCACAGCTCGGAACACAAGTAGTGAAAGATTGCGCTGCAGAAACCAGAGGTCCTGGATATTATCCCCACCCCTGCTCATTAAACAATCGGTGTACGGAAACAACTGGGAGTCCGGGTTCCCACTCTCCCACGTGTCCTACAAGTTGCACACCACGTGCTCACTTTCTTCTGATATTTATTGGTTGCCGAACTTCGTAAAACTCCTACACGGAAAACAAAGGGCACGCTCACAGAGTGTACCGACAATACACAACACCGATGATGCCCAAGATGCACATGATAAGGACGCTATATTTGTTTTGCAGGGAACTAGAAAACCTATGGCAAACTTATACCAAGAAAACACAAAAGAGCTAAAAAGGAAATGCTGGAAGTTTGGTACATCCTGGCTAATGTTATGCTAAAATATTAAAATCCTAGCTAAACGGTACTATTTTATATATTTTTTTAATTGGTTAAGTTACATCCACAAAATCATTATGGTTGAACTATATTCAGCTGTGCAGTGAAACGGCGTGTTTGGCTCTCTAGCTTTGGCTCCATTGCCACGGAAAGTTTTTTTAAATATATCACTTTCTAGCTCTTTTCGATTCTCTACCCCTCATCCTCCTCTCCTGCTTTGCCACTCTACCAGTTCTATCCCCATGCTCTCTGCCAATCGTAGAGATAACCGAACATGGCAACAGGGCACATGGTGTCTCCTACATATATTTTTTTTTAACTTCCTTAAAATAGGGGAATAGGCATTTAATATCTCTTTTGATGAGTTGAAATGTTTCAAACGTGGGGGTTGAGCGCTTACTCCGACACTGGTGACGCATAGTGTTTTACGGTAGTTTTATGGTGGTGTGTGTTACTACTGAGTGTCCCAAGGAGCGGTCAGGCTCTTTAAATCGACCACGAAATTCGGTTTCTCAACCTATCGTGCTACGACTTTGTGCAGCGTTGCCTACAGATGGTGCATTCTTTTTGTAAAATTTGCAAAGAGCAAAGTTACGTAAGGAAAAAGTTTAAAAAAAGGCTTAGCTCCTTAGGAAACGCAGCGAAGCCACCGGTCTTCAAACAATACGGCGCTGTTTCGCACGGGAGACAAGAGATGGCTCAAACGAACGAGCATCCGGCGCCGAGAGCTGGCGTCTTTAGCAGACAATCTTTTCGACTCAAATGCAGCGCAAACTTTTCTGATATCAGTGGCCAATGCATTATTTTATTATCCTTACTAATAAAACATATTGAATGGACACATAATCGATTAAAAAATAGTTTGTCGAGTTATTTTAACTGTTTTTTTCGTGGTACTTATGTCGTCTGCTTTGCAGTTCCTTGTTTCCACGCCTGTTATTGTTTCTGCAACTGTCACCGCCTGCGTAACGCGCGCCGCTTTTGAGTCGAAAAGATAGTCTGCTAAAAACACCGGCTCTCGGCGCCGGATGCTCGTTCGTTGGCGGCAGTTGGCGTCTCGACTGCTTGTGCCATCTCTAAATTGTCTCCCGTGCGAAATGGCGCCGTATTGTTTCAAGACCGGTGGCTTCGCTGCATTTTCATAGGAGCTAAGCCTTTTTCTTTCTTTAATTTTTCCTCAGGCAAGTCCACTCTTTGCAAATTTTGCCAAACAAATGCACCATCTGTGGACAACGCTGCACAAATTCGTAGCGCTATAGGTTAGGAAACCAAATTTTGCGGCCGATTTAAAGATCCTTGCCGCTTTTTGGGACACCCAGTAGAATGAATTGGGCTTTTGTATAGTTACCGCATATGTGTACAGGGGATTCAGGCAGTTGTTAATGACCATTGGTACCCAACTCAACCTCGTGCAAGGTGTGTTGCGAATTGCCGAAATAGCTCCTGGGACTGCGGGCAAAAAGAGAAGAAGGAAGAAGCTCCGAAAGAATGGACTGATGCGCGAGGACCTCGGAAAAGCTTCCCCTGCACCGTTTTCTGTACATATGTAAATATCCCATCAGTAAATGAGTGTATTTCTTTTCGATTGAACAACCTCGAACGAATTATTCCGCCTGGAAGTACAACATGGTGCCGAAACCCGGGACTGAGGATCGAACAGCGTAAGCGGAACTCCGAACGTTGCCGACCGACTACACTCAACTGCTGTGGGATCTTGGACATACATATGGAACGCCTGAAATCGAAGCGCACCGTCCGACGTTCGCAAAACACCCGGCTCATCAACGAAGCTACTGCAGTTCTTGAAACTGCAGACCTGGCTACTCTGACATCGCTGCTCGAACGACTGACTACGAGCAACAACGAGCTCCGTCAAATTAATAACGAGACCGAAGACCACATAAGCGATGAAGACCTCGTAACAGAATACACTGCAGTAGTCGAGTACGATGACGAGGCTACGAGAATGATCGCCGTGCTGGGTAGCAGGGCCTCTACCCTTCGGGAGAAGGAAAGACAACCGCCGCCTCCGCCATAGGTGTCGACGCAGTCAGGAACAGCGACCGGAGAAACAGCACAAGCTTATAGGGCCACGGGAGTCAAACTTCCCAAGCTACGTCTCCAGACCTTCAACGGCGACATTGGTGAGTGGCAGAGCTTCTGGGAGCAATTCCGCAGCGCAGTGCATGAAAACGAGAGTGTCCCACGTCACCAGAAATTTCACTATCTGCGGACTCTTGTCACGGGACCAGCAGCTGCAGCGATCGCAGGGCTACAAGCCACTGACGCCTGATACGATGACGCCATAGAGATTCTTTCTGGTCGATTTGGAGACAGGCGACGCATTGAACAAGATCATCTGGCAAAACTGCGTACGCTGCCTCACGTCATTTCATCCAACGACACCAGAGGTCTACGCCGGATGTACGATCACCTTCAACTAAACATCCGAGGCCTAAAGGCTCTTGGAATTGCATCAGAGTCATACTCCACAATGATGTGTGACATCGTACTAAAGGCATTACCGAAAGATCTGGTCCTGGAGTACTACCGACGAACTAGCTCCACGAACCCAACGACGTCATCTGAAGCCATACAAGAAAGACCCGAGAACGAAGACGCTTCAAGCGGCGCCTCGACTGTCCTAGTCAACAACTCATTGACAACTGATCTAGTTGGAGGAGAGCTCTCAAAGGTCTTGAGCTTCCTTCGGAACGAAGTTGAAAGTCGAGAACGAGCTGGGATAGCTGAGACAACGAGAACAGAAGCTAGAGAAAATCATACCGACCACACACGACGATCGGCAAACTCTGCAGCTGTAGTGTTACATACAAACACAGAACCCGGTTGCTTCTTCTGCAAATCGAGTAGGCACTCAACTGACACCTGCTCTAATGACTTACCACATGAGGAAAAAAGAAAGCGACTGTCGGGTGACATGCGGTGTTTTCGATGCACTAAAAAAGGACATCGAGCAAAAGACTGTAGAGGAAAGGTGTCACGTTCAAAGAGTCCTAGTCAAGAAACCGTGATTACCAGTGTACAGAACGCCAGCTCCGGAAGTCTGGAAAGATGTAGCCTTGACAACGAGGTCCTCCTCCAAACGTTCCGGGCCTGGGCTGTCTCAGAGGACCAAAGCTGCTACTTCCGAGCCATCATCGACGGAGGGAGCCAGCGGACATTTATTCGCACGGATATGTCCCGCCTACTCAACCTCGAAGTTCTGGGAGAGATCAGCCTCCGTTTGAACACGTTCGGGAACGCAAACGCCCAACCTCAGCAACTACGACTGGTCCATGTGCGCCTTCGCAGTCAGTTTGACAGCACAGAGTGCTCACTTGAAGCAGTAGAAATTCCCTTTATTTGCAAGGATATTCCGCAAATACCAACCGACAGCGAATTTCCACTTAGCGTAAAAGAAAAGGGAGCGCATGTCGCAGACGAGCTATGGTTCCCAGGTGTACCGTCAGTACCTGGCTTAGGTATGCTTGTCGGATCCGACCAACTTTGGAAGATCACAAAAGACCAGGTACATCGATGCCCCAACCACGAAAGAGTGATAGCACTCAACACAATTTTTGGGTGGACTTTTCAAGGTCCTACATCACTTCAGAGTTCCTTAACCTGCAGTACAAGCAAGGAGGGCTCTATTATAAAAGACGACGACACCGAGAAAACCACCGCCAAGACGAAGCATAAACGTTCCGTCGGACCCCCGATTTCCGAAAACCTGCAGTGGAAAGAGAACGAACACGAGTACGAAGAACAAAGGCAAGGAAACATCACTTCCGCCGAAAAGTACACTTACAAGCATATAGGCGGCAGCCCCGAGTTTAGTCACTCGCCGCGTTCGCAGCACTCTCCGAAATTAACCGATCAGAGGAACTACCGGCAGTATCAGCTGCCTTCGTCAAAACGCTCTGAAGTCATCAATGAGGGCCAGAGGATGGATGTTGCAGGCGAATCTGACAGTGTCGGGCCCGAGGTTGAAACCCGACTGGATGAGACGTCCAAAAGCCGCTCGAAACTAAAGTCGAGAGTATCCGACGCGTGGCAGGCTCCGAACATGATTCTGTCGTACGCTCACAATGATTTCGAGAAGGCGAGTGTCGGCGAAGAAGAAAACAACGACGAGCGCATTTTGCAGTCCAAAATGATGTATTACAATCAGGCGTCGACAAGGAAGTCGATCAAAGGAAAGGGAACAAACCAAAGAATGGCCGACAAAGAGATCTTGGCTTACTCCGTGGTGGCGGTAGTTGCCGTCGTCTCACTTATGCTGGTCGTCGCCCTGAACAGTCAAGAGATATATGGATCAGGAATGGAACACCATCCCGTCTTCAACCTTTCCAACCTGAAGGCTATGAAGAAAGATCCCAGCTTTTGGCATGCTACACCCACGAGATGCAGGGACGCGCGTTGCTTGATCAGAGGGCGAATGTTTATAAAAATTATCAGACGGAACTACTCCCGTCGCGCGTGCCACGATTTCTACAAGTTTTTCTGCAAGCTTCTCAAGTTGCCGGTCTGCCCGGCGACTACATTGCAAAACGACCTGATAGAACGGCTACTCGATGTCATGAAATCAGAAGAAAGATACCCGGAGCTGATAAAATGCGGAAATTGTACAAGGAAAGTCTTCAGAAAAATCCGATCGCGGAACAGGGCGGGGACACGCTGGCAGAGCTTCAGACTGACCCCGGACTCCGCGCCTGGCCCTTCACAGACTCCGTCCTACAGCCGCTCGTCTGGAAGGCCGCTCATACACACTTGCTGACAAGTAACAGCCTCACTTCTCTTCATATGTCACATGAATCGAGTTCACAGGTCCGTACCAAAGAGGATGCCACGTGCCTGTGGAAACATCATCAATTGCATCTTGATCACTTTTAAAGAAGGTGGCGTCACGAATGCCTCCTCAAGTTGCGATCTGCGCACGAGTATCCAAGCCGCCAGCTGAGCACACTACGAGGAGGAGACTTAGTGCTTGTTGAAGAATGCATGACTCCGCTACTGATGTGGCGAACTGTTGAAAAACTCTTTTACGGCAGGGATAAAACCGTAAGATCACGCTCTGTGAATTTACCGACTGGGCAATGCCCAAGCGATCTGTGCAACTGGTCTACCCCTTAGAACATGTAGAATGAATGAGCGTTTATTGGTGCGCTCATTTCGGGGGGAGCGTGTTGCGAATTGCCGAAATAGCTCCTGGGACTGCGGGCAAAAAGAGAAGAAGGAAGAAGCTCCGAAAGAATGGACTGATGCGCGAGGACCTCGGAAAAGCTTCCCCTGCACCGTTTTCTGTACATATGTAAATATCCCATCAGTAAATGAGTGTATTTCTTTTCGATTGAACAACCTCGAACGAATTATTCCGCCTGGAAGTACAACAAGGTGTCTATGAACTGGAAAAACGGTAATGTTGAGGAAGTTGGCGATTGGAAAAGTCTGAAGATTTCCACCCTAATCAACATCGATCAGAGAAATTCAGCCTTCCTTTCCCTGAATGTCAGCAAAAGACACGTGTGGTGTGGCACATAAACCTTTCTACTCAGAAACTCGGCCTGCCAATAAAAATCTGCTTGGAAACTAGAGTCTTGGGAGAATCCAGAGATACAATGTCATCTCGAAATGTATGAAAAGGACAAACTTCTATACTCTGAATGAACTGCTGCTGCTTATGGCAAATTTGTGGAATGGTTTCATAGTGCGAGAGCTTGTCTCCGTAGCTACGCCAGTTGCTCCTCAATGGACTTTCCATGCGATTTCTTTTACAGGTTGTGAATATCATGGCTGTTGAGGTAGTATCTGCTGCGGGGTAGAAAATATCCCTCAGCTTAACAGTCCATAGAAGATTTAGCAGCCAGGATTTTGGATGTTGCGAGACCAATGATGCTTGCCTTTAGCTTATATATTTATTGCCAGAAGTTCTACAACCAGCCGCCAGGGTTGTCTCATCCGACAGCAGGACATGCCGGCTACTGTGGCGTCATTCAATGTTGTTGCTTAGAGACCATTTTTAATGCATGGGTGGTATAGGATGCTAAGAAAAGCGGAGGCGCATTCCAGCCACCATATCGTAGCATCTGCTGCTGGGATGTTCTGATTGGTTCTCTTTGCAGTCATCACAATTTCCATATTCTGTTTCTTTTCTTCAGTGGGAGCTCATGAAGGTGGCACTGTGCACAGGGGAACAGAGTGGCTGACAGTGAGCTGCCCAAGACAAGCTGCTGGCTCTCGTGGTCATCTCCGAAAGCCTCTGGATGGGCTAGATGGGCTAATTGACAGACATGCCTGGACATTTATAATTGGTAAACACAATCTAGACTAACTTTGAATTACGCCTCGATCTAACGGCTGTAGCTTAGATACTGCGTTTGGCTGCTAGAATTGAACTGGATATACTAAGCGGCACATGTTGCCAAGTAGGGGCACTTTGGGACGCTTATCCGCAAACTCCGCTTCCCAGTCCATGAGCCACCAAAGACCCATCCAATGAGATCCCGAGTCAAGTCAAAGTTTCCTATTAATCTTGTTAGTAGGAGCGTCGTAATCGTTAATTAAAATTTCGGCGTAGCCCCGCTCGGGGGGTTGCGGCACACTGAGCAAAGCAGAGCGAAAGAACGGAGATAGTCTAGCAAAAGTGATCAGCAGGGTCCGATAACCCTTGCTCGCCAATAGGCTGACTTGGGGATGCCAACGATGATGTCACTCAGCTTTGGACAGGTTAAAAGTGGAAGAAAGGCTCAATGCATGCCCTGCTATAATCACTGCACATAATTTTCAAGATAAATGCAGTTTACGTTGACTTTTGCTCAAGTTTAGTGCGATTACTGAATTAACAAGCCAAAATGCTATGGAAGTCTGTTCCTGACTCAGATTTCTTAAAAAGTGCTTCAGCTTCCCTTTAATGCTAGTTTGACTTAGTTGCACAAGCCTGTGCCAGTGCACAAACTAGAGCAAATGCATTGCTGTACTATTTTGCATTTAATGCACTGACAAAGGAAAAGGTTCAGATATCATTAAGCCCAAGAAGCTAAACCATTAATTTGAATGTCACATACAGTAGACTCATCAATTGAAACTCCAGGAAGTCACAAATGTTGTATAAATTATCGAAAGCTCGACTTATCAGAATTCATCTAAATGTGTTGCAAGATAAATTATGATTTTCTATATGCATGGCTACACATACAAAACAGATATTTCATGATTTCCTCTGCACAGGCCCAGTAATCATAAGCTGGTATGCCATTCATGAAACATTGGTAAAATTTATGACACTTTATTCAACCCTCAAAAACGTTGTTTATCAGTGACTGTTTAGACAGCACATGACACCTCAAAACTAAATTAAGTTTGTTCAACCAGCAAAAAAGTCGTCTATTATGGTCTGTTAAGCAGGGACCCATGAGTAATGGAAACGGGCATTGTGCTGCAGTTTCTATAGCAGCTTACGTGAACGCTGCGACATAAAGCCATGCCGCCACATCACAGCGTCCGTGCAAGTTGATATGGAAACTGCTGCGCGGCGCCCGTTTTTGCCGCTCATCTGTCCTCTGCTTCAGAGACATATGTAGAGATAGTTTAACCATTCATTGGGATGTATAGAACACAAATGAGGAGGCACCATTGGCTGAAGGTGGGCTGGGTGTGTTCCAGAGCGTTTTCACAAATTCGTATGTGGCCAACCAGAAGGCGCGCATAATATCCTGGCGGTGGTTGTGAGAAACAAAATTAATAAGCTCGTTGGAGTAACTCGTACACCAGGCGCCGAGCGCCGGGAATCTGCCATCGAAGCGGTCAGACTCCATTTGAGCAAAACAGAAATCAAGCGGCACATTCGTTCTTACATCTTTTTGCATCACCATAATCGAAACATTGCGTGCACCATATTTTCAGCCATGAAGAGTTACTACGTTTAACTCTTACGCACTTATCAAAACCGTTTTTCGTTACCATGGCTAACCAAGGAGGTTATAATGGGCAGGAGGTGGCGTCCCTATCCCCAATGCATGGAGCAAAGTGTAACGGAAGTAGGCGTGGCCACGAGCCGCGACGAGCATTTCTTGACCAATGGGAAGCCTAGTGAGTGGGCGCCGCCATTAATTTCGGTGCAAACAACCGCGTTGCGATGACATTTCCGTGGCAACGCGATTGTGTGCACCGAAAGTAATGGCGGCACCCACTGTTATTTGAAACAGCGCTTAACGGGAGACTTTTAAACCGGTATGGTCGGAATTGGATGAGATTATTATAAACGAACGCCTGGTTGCCCAGCAGAAAGTAAGTGACTAGACTTGAGACGCTCTAGACGACGCACCGACTGAATCGGTGTCGAACAGACGAGATTTCGAGCCCAACACTTGCCTGACCAGTGGGACTAGGAAGTCGGCGTGTAGCGGACGCTCTCGACACCGCGCGACCGCGCCTGGAACGTCGTCTCGAACGAGTCGTCGTAGCGCGGCTTTGGAAAGCGATCGCGAGTCAGTCATCGTAGGCACGAACGCTGAGAAGGGCATCGCGGGTTGAGAAAGCCGTACAAATTCTGCTTCGAGAAGATGTTGGTTTCACTCCGCCGTGATGAGTATTCGGGTTCGCATCGAAACATCTTTTGGTGCGCCGATCGAATCGAAAGCCAGCCGCGACAGCGAGCAGACGAAGCAGACCGCAGGCACGGAGCAGACGTAGCCTAAGTGGCCTAAGCCTAACGACCGAGCGGAGAGCAGACGATGGGAGCATGGTTGAATTTAGTTTGGATGAGAGAGCGTCGGTGCGCGGGGCAGTCTGGGATTGGGTTGTTCTTCCGGCTTCGCTGGGTATGACGTCATGCCGGGTCCTGTCTATTTAAACGTCCTTGATGGCTAACGGATCTTTTTCAGCTTCTGGTGGGCCAAGAGAGCTTGTCGAGCCCTCTATCTGCGTCTGATGCACGAATTGGCTCTGCTTGCTTCTTTCATATACCAAGCTCTATAATACGGCTCTGCTCTGCTTTAGCCCTGTTGAGTGCGCTTCTTACTGAACCCCAGTGCACCGCGGGAAAGCAACACCTGTGAAAGCAAACTCCACAGGTGCTGCTTCTCCACAGCGCACTGGTGCTCGGAAAGAAGTGCGCTCAACGGGGCCGCGAGAACAGAAAGTATGAATTACACGAAAACGTCGTTCAAATTAAGCGGCTTATAATACATTGAAAACATAGCGGGACAACCCTAGTTTTGAAATTTGTTTGACTTAACCAGAGGTATTAAATATCCAAGTTTGAATTATTGCGAGCCAACTGTATACTCTAAAGGAGATATGGCTCACTTGAATGTGCTTAATATCACTGAATGGTGAGGCAAATTTTAATTTGCTAGTTTTATTTCTCAAGCACTTGTTGCGCTGGGTATTCAAATCAATACAAAATTTTACTTTGGTTCAATTATGAGAGGTTTGTTTATATGGTCATATGCAGTAGAAAGGTGAGCTGCTGGGCTAGGTGGTAAACACGTTGCTTGCTGATGTTAACCATGTATGTCATATACAGTTTGTTGTGAGTGTGTATTGATTTTGAATCTTCTGCTCTTTATTTCAGGCTGCCCTTATGTGCACCATGAAGATACCGAAGAGGTCTTCAATCGATGGACAACTATAAGCTCAAGCATGGAGGGACGTCTAGACGGCGAGCGCTAGGACAACTGTAATGTAAAATTTCTCCCAACTTAAATCAAGGCATGCCTTCTTCCAATGAAGGCATCGTGGCA